>CM031374.1:77130094-77730094 GCA_018208015.1 Medicago ruthenica
TAACTCTTCAACTTCGGGTTAGCCACGTGTCCCACTCCCACCAAGAAACCAGGAGGTCATGATGGTTGAAGGAGATGGGACGTTTTGAAAAAGGTCATGATTGTCTTTTCTGACATTATTACCGTCCTTGGAAACAGTGCAACGGTGAATAAAATAATAAAAGGAAAAGGTTTTTCAAAAACGCCATTTTCTTATTCGACGAATCCGATCGAAAGTGGCATTTTTGGGGGGCAATTTGTTAGGCGTAAAATTTGGTGCGCAATATCAAAGGATAGATTCGACTGGATCGAAAAGTCGAAATTCCCATTTGGAACAATGGGCCTAGTGGACTACGGCCCAAATAGCAAAATTCAGACCCAAGATTTCGAAACTTGGCGCGCGAAAGAAGAAAGTGCTTCGAAGAAGTGGAGAACGTGGGGAAACACGTGGAAGAATCCAGAGCGTAGGATCGAAGTGGCGGTTTGAATTTTGTCTGTAGTATATATAGTGATTTCTTAGAAGAAATCGGGGTCACAATTTTCATATACAAACCTCTCCCAAAACTTCCGAGTACTCATGCAATCGAAAGAAAGGAATTCCAAGGAGAAAATGTATGATTTGTGAACCGTCTTTATTGTAATCATTTTTACATTTAATGCAATTTACTTTCACGCAATTTATATGTTCTTTCTTTACAATTCAGTTCTTCACTACGAATGTTAATTTAACTTTGAGGCGATTCAGAGTTGAAACATTTTCTCCTTCTAAGTTTTCTTAAACGAAAATCACATAATCTGTTTATCACTTTGATGAACATAACAAATTTTCTGGAAAAGCAAAGCACAAAATTGTCTTAAGATTTCTAGTTGATCTTGCAAGTGTAAAATACTTAAACTAGCGGTTGTTTACCAAATCCCAGCGTAAACAGATACAAAACATATTTCTAAATCATATACTTAAACAACGAACAAATCTTACAAATATTCTAAATAAAATTTGAAATATAAATTATTTTCTAACGATGTCTTATATTAAAAAATATTGAATTAATACATTTTTTGCCAGCTTCTTTAGGTGATTTTTAGCCTACAAATTCAATATCCTCATAACATGAAATTTCACAAAACACATGCATTTTCATGGTCTTCTTTGAATTTAGGTCTTTCTTTTTTCTCTTCTTCATCAATAATATGTGCATTCTTCATCAAATCTCTTGCCTTTGATTTGAGTTTTGATCACTTTTTGTTGTTTTGATCTTTAGTCACATAATTTTTACTTTTCAAATAACAATTCATAGCATTTTTTAACAACTGAGCAACACTTAAAATATTTAGATCAATTTTAATTGCATTTGTTTTGATTTTTTTTATTCCAATGGGTGTTCCATTCTCATCGGAAACCCTCTGACTGTCACGACCCAAAAACACTAATCGTGACTGGCACACGAACTAGTTTATTCTAGTCCAGCAAACCTATTGATCAAACTTGACAAACTATAATTAAAAAAAATCCAATCCAAATCGAGTACATATTAATATCAAAATCTTCGAAAAACACAAATTTCAAAACCATGCTTTACAACCTATCAAAACTAGTCAAAACTAGTTTCAGGAACATATCCAAAACCATGTTTTACAACATATCAAAACTAGTATAAACTAGTTTTAGGAACATATTAAAACTAGTGCACAAAATATGTGCAATCAAATCTCCATTTCAATTTCAATACTTTATAAATCTTAAGTAGCCTCAAATTGAGTATATATTAATATCAATGACTTTGAAAATAAATAATGATGACAAGAAAAATGTTCAAAGGTTGTGTTTCCCCGTTAAAAAATACTTTGATATAGAAATAAGCAAATATCAATAATAACAATAACCAAAATATATGATAATGATCGTCATCAACTCACAATGACTCTCACATAGCACTATATCAGGTTTTTATTCTACTGGTTAGGTTAATATCCACAGATTTTTTTTCTTTTTTCGTAAATAAATTTGCATACTCAATTAAAAAAACAATCTTTAAAAATTATTAAATTAACCGATGTGTTTCAACAAAAAATATATAAAATAATAAAATGGTGCCTATGACGTTTCTTAAAATACATGAGTTTACAAAATAGTTTATTGATTCGTATAAAAACAATTACTTTATAGTTTTTTTTTTACAAGGACAATTACTTTATAGTTAAAAAAACAATTGTATCAAAACTCTTCAATATTTGCCATGATACCATTGAATACTTTTCTTTGGAAAAAGTTTGCAATTTTGGGTGTCCCTGTCGTATTATGTGTCACATATGTGGGATGTTATTTAGTGTTTTGAGGTCTATTGAACAAGCTATATTTGTGAGTTTGATACCTGTTTTTGTTTAGTAAAATACATTTTTAGTTACTATCAATTTAAATTATGTTTTGTATTTTGTAGTCATAAAAAAAATCGCATTTTTTGATTATACAAGTTATTCTACAAGAAGTTTTAGTCTCTCCCTTTTTCTTTTTAAAAAAGGACTATATATATATATAAATAATTTTTTGCATACATAAGACTATTATAATTTTTTTCATCAGTGGGAGACTTGAGTTTTTTTTCTATAGCATGCATTCCCATTTGTTTCTATTGAAAAATCATAAGCCTAATCAATTGGATTAAAGTAATGTTGCAACTTGAAGAGATTGATGAGAGATTTATTGATGAATCAGATTAGATTGTTTTTTTTTAAAGAGTCAGATTAGATTGTTGTTAACTACTCTCTAATTTTATTTTATTTTTGGTCAAGAACTACTCTCTAATTAATTTTGTTTTAACATGAATAAATATGATATTGTTCGAGTTTTCGGTCCTCTTTATTTTTTTAATAACAATGCAAATGCAGTGATGAAAGGAATAATTACTAATGCCAATTGAAGTAGTTAGTAGACAAGATAATCAAACCAAAACAAGAGGACGCCAACTACCACAAGCCACCAAAAGACTTAAAAACATATCCAAATTTAAATAGTAAATTGTTTAAAGACTAAATTACATATCCTGTGAGTAACTCAACAACAATTCCGAATAAAATTACATAAGATTAATTTACCTAAAGTATAATTTAAAGACTAAATTGTTTAACCTATGCAATTTCAGAGGCTAAACTAATTAACTAGATGCCAATTTGAATTAAGTGGATTGGGCCAAGTGTCCAAGTTGTGTTCTCTGTCATTTGCATACTTTTAAACTAATTTTTTGAGTCTTTTTTATGCATTGTTTCTACCATACTTTTTGTCTCTTGATCTGATTATGATGTTTCAACAATAATTAAAATTAAATATGCTTAACAGTCATTTATATATTGAAATAAGAAGCGTGGTTCCAATTAATAATTGCAGTTAATTTAAAATGTTCGCTTTGTTTATTCAACTTTTTAGAATGGTCTTCCTGCATGTTTAGCAAGTAGTATCAACCACTTCTTTTAGTCAAAAAAAAAATCAACCTCTTCTTGTAACAAATCAAATAAAAATATTAATTTAATGAAATTGATAGAGACTCATAGTTCGTATGTTGCCCGGGGTTTTGTTTTGTTTTGTTTTTTTTAGTAAGCAAGGGGACTTTTCTAATATAAAATGATTCAAATTCTAAGCTACAGTTTCACGTGATTGACTTACTTGTCTACTATGCATGTTGGATTTAGAAAACTTTAATTAGTTGGAATTTTCGTATTTGAATTTATCTATTCATATAAAAACCGGTAAAATTGTTTAAGAGAATTTATGGACTTTGACATGTTTATAAATTGTTTTTCAGCTTATTTTCATATGTTTTCTATGATAAATCAAGTTATTTGACTCAAGTGGTTAGGGAGCTCCATCAATGACAGATTGTTTAGAATAACCTTAAAATTTATTTTCATATGCTCTCTATGATAGCTTATGAAAACAAATTATGACTTATATGAAATACAAATTGTTTTTATTTTTTTGTTATAAAAATAGTCATAAACACTTAGATAAAACAGAGTTATGCAATAAGTGTTTAATTTGTTAATCCATATATATTTATCTTCGAGCATGTAGAAACCCGCCTATAAATTTGAAGCATCATATGCACAACATCACTAAAACAAAATGATGCCTCTAAGCTCATATTTGTCTATTGCACTTATTGCTATTTTATGTTCATATGCATCTTCTGCAATTGATACTAATACTGATGAAGATAACTTCCTTCAATGTCTTTCTAGTTATTCACATAACTCAACTTCAATCTCTAAAGTTGTGTACACCAAAACCAATTCCTCTTACTCACCAATACTCAAATGTACAACCCAAAATCTAAGATTTGCTACCAACACAACACCAAAACCACTTGTCATCATCACACCTCTAGAACCTTCCCATATTCAAACAGCCATAATTTGTTCCCAAAATCATGGCCTGCAGATTCGAACCCGTAGTGGGGGCCATGATTTTGAGGGTCTATCCTATGTTTCAGGAGTTCCATTTGTTGTCATTGATCTCATAAACTTCAAGGAAATTGATGTAGATGTAGAAAGCAGAACTGCTTGGGTTCAGTCTGGTGCAACACTTGGTGAGCTTTACTACACAATTAGCCAAAAAAGCCGAAATCTCGGTTTCCCAGCTGGTGCTTGTCCTACAATAGGTGTTGGTGGACACTTCAGCGGTGGTGGATATGGAACCTTGTTGCGTAAATACGGTCTTGCGGCCGATAACATCATTGATGCTCACATTATTGATGTGAAGGGTAGGTTTCTTGACAGAGAAGCAATGGGTGAAGATTTGTTTTGGGCTATTAGAGGTGGTGGAGGAGCAAGTTTTGGAGTCATAATTTCATGGAAGATTAAACTTGTTCAAGTTCCATCAACTGTGACGGTGTTTACTGTTCCAAGAACATTGGAACAAAATGCAACAAAGCTTGTTCACAAGTGGCAGTATGTTGCAAGTAAAATTGATGAAAACATAGCCATCAATATTGTCTTTCAAAGGATAAATTCAAGTAAAAAAGGTGAGACAACAATACTAGCTATATTTCAATCCTTGTTTCTTGGAGGTGTATATAAACTCATTCCCTTGATGGAACAAAAGTTTCCTGAGTTGGGTTTGGTTAGAGAAAATTGTATTGAAATGAGTTGGATTGAATCAGTTCTTTACCTTTTTCAATTTCCGAAAGGCGCATTACCTGAAGTGTTGCTTAACAGAACACTAGCTGCAAACAGCCCAATAAATATTTACAAAGCAAAATCTGATTTTGTGAAAACTCCCATTCCTGAAATTGGATTAGAAGGAATATGGCCTTTGTTTCACGAAGATGGTGCCAAAGGTGCAATGATGATATGGTTTCCTTATGGTGGAATAATGGATACTATTTCAGAGTCTGAAATTCCATTTCCACATAGAAAAGGAAATTTATACCATATTCACTACCAGGTTGATTGGCAACAGGAAGGTGATGAGGTGGAAAAACTGCACATGAATTGGATTAGAAAACTTTATAATTACATGGAACCTTTTGTTTCAAAGTCTCCAAGAGTTGGGTATATCAATTATAGAGACCTTGATATTGGTGTGAATAATATTAATGGATACACAAGCTATAAGCAAGCTAGTATTTGGGGTGTTAAGTACTTCAAGAACAACTTCAAAAGATTGGCAAATGTAAAGACCAAAGTTGATCCTCTAAACTTCTTCAGAAATGAACAGAGTATACCTTCTCATGTGTCCAAGGGACACAAATAAATTAATTGGAGTAGCTAAGGTCATGATAATAAAAAAATATAAGCTGCTTTGTTATTTCTCTTTTATATGTATATCTTTTCTTTATAAATAAAGGTTTAGGGGAGTGGTTTCTAGAGCTAAGGGGAAAAAGCCTCGAGGCTTAAAGAGCATTTTTTTAGAGAGATATTACATGTGAACAAGGTCTTCAATCGGGAGCAAGATTTCCACATCTTTTCTGGATGAGTATCTGATGTAGCATCCATCAACCCCTGGACATTCTGTGTGTGTATTTATTTTTAAGTGACATATGTTTGTTTACTTTTACTTAAAACAGTGATACTTGAAGAAACTAAAGTTGGGTGTTAAACTTGACATGTGTCTGTGTTTATTTATTGAAAGGATATCCCTGCGAAAACTGCTGGTTACACCCCCTATATTCCTAGTTAACCCTTTGACACCATTTAATCAACAAAATGGCCAAAGAACGCCTAGAAAAAAAAAATTATATAACAAAAAAGCCTTAGTATAAACAATAATGACTACAAAGCATCTAAACAGGAAGTAGCAATTCCTAAAGAATTAGCCGGTAAAAGTTGCTTCAACTTTCGAGATACATGCTCATATATCTTCAACGACGACTTTGAATGACATCACAATTAAGTTAGCTAAACTATCAATACATTTTTTAGTTTCTCAAAAAATATGTTTAATTTTGACCTCGTAATCCTCCCTCAACATCTTCTTATTGTGAACAACAAGACCTCACATGTTAGGCTTTGTTTGAGAGTTTGGAGGGGAAGGGAAGAAGAGCTTTGGGGATGAGAACTATAGAGGAAAATTGAGAAATTTTTCACATTTTTTTGAAAGAGTATTTTTTTAGAGAATGATAAACTAATGCTTATGATTCAAATATTTTTAATATTAAGAATATTATTACAACATATATTAAATTTGAAGAATTCATATAAACCCTTCAAAACCCCCAAAACCCTCCTCCAATACAACTTTTTAGTTCCCCAAATGAGGAGGGTTTTGTATTATGAAGAAAAACTAACCCCCCAAAGCTCTCCCATCCCAATGTCCTCTATTTCTTCTACTTGCTCCTTTCTTTTTTCCAAAACCCTCCCCTCCCTTCCCCTACAAACTCGCAAACAAAGCCTTAGTCGCACTTACATCCTTGCCCTACAAACAATCAACTACATTAACTTTAGAATCCATATGAAGCCTCCTACATGTTAAATATCTCTTTCTTGTGAATTGAAGACCCTCTTATCATCTACTCCTATGCTGGTCAGAGTTATACCGAAAAAAAATCGGACCAACCTTCAATTTAAGCACCATTTGCATCCCTTAAAACCCCTCCAAAACATTAGGCATGGCAACGGGGCGGGGGAGGGGCGGGTTTAAGCATTACCGCCCCCGCCCCCGCTTCCATGCACCCGCCCCCGTCCCCAAACCATATTGGGGGTAAAAATTGAACACCTAACCCGCCCCCACCCCATCCGCGAAAACTATATTTTTTATAAAATATTTTAAAAATGCATACTTTTTCATTTTTTTCATAGCAACAAAAAGCAATAATTATATTAATAATTAAAGATGTAATAAACTTTTTTTAAAAGAGCAAAATAATTATAATAAACATGTTTCTAAAGAGTAATAATATATTAAAATAGGTTGGTGCTTATTTGACAGAAAATGTAAATAAGATTATAAAATTTAATAAGGTAAATTTCAAGAAGCGGGTGCGGGGTGGGGGTGGGTGCGGGGCGGGTATAAACATCCCCCGGCCCCGGCCCCGTTCTAAAAACTCAAATTTCCCCCGCACTAGCACCCAGTTAAATCGGCTTTTCCCCATTAAATTCGGGGCGGGGGCGGCCGAGTCTGAGCAGGGACGGGTTTTGTTGCCATGTCTACAAAACATGCTAACCTAGAATTTTGATGAGCAGCACGATCAATATTGATATGAACGCATCTTGGCAGAGGCCGGTTCGACTTGATACTCATACACTTCTTCATCTTTACCGTTGGTTGAAATAAGGCAACATCATTATGGTAGTCACTCACTTGTTTGAGAACAACAATCCAAAGTTTGTTAGGATAATTAAAAGACATTTAACTTCAAAACACTTATCTCATGTCTCTCTCCCCATGTTTACATTGTAAGTGACACGGACATAAACATGGTTTAAGTATGTTTACGTAAATTCTGTTCAAGTACACTTTTGGTGAGATTTGAGAATTTGATAGAGTTTGGGATAATTTGGTATATTTTGGCTTTTTAAAACCTGTCATGGGGTGTTACTTAGAATTATGGGATGAAATTATAAGTTTTATTCCATGCTCTATTGTAAAAGACATTTAACTTCAAAACACTTATCTCATGTCTCTCTCCCCATGTTTACATTGTAAGTGACACGGACATAAACATGGTTTAAGTATGTTTACGTAAATTCTGTTCAAGTACACTTTTGGTGAGATTTGAGAATTTGATAGAGTTTGGGATAATTTGGTATATTTTGGCTTTTTAAAACCTGTCATGGGGTGTTACTTAGAATTATGGGATGAAATTATAAGTTTTATTCCATGCTCTATTGTAAATATTTTGAGAATTACATATGTAGTATATATATTGTTTACTGTTTTTATGCATTTCGAATTTCAATTTGTTTGAAAAAAATATATTTGACACGCAGTTTTTTAGAATTAGCTTGCTCATGTTCTTGTATAAAAAAATAAATCAAAATGGTCTTATAACATGTTGGCTGGGACCACCTTCATGTTGTTCAATTCAACCATCGCTAGTCCACGTCTCCAGCTATGAGACGACAACTTGGAAGGCAACTGTTCCAGACTGGATCAAGGCCCAATCCTAAAGCGTGAAGGCCCAATGAAGATTCTGATCCAAATATGGATCACCTACTCCTACATAAGGATGCAAAACAGAGAAAGGGGCTTGGAGCAATCTAGCTACTCTTATCGCAACCACACGATTACTCGGATCACATGTCCGAAAAGACACAACCGCCTAACAACCTCCTGCTTACGTGGAAACTTAAACTGTCTATAAAAGGAGTCACCCACTCTAAAAAATGTGCACACTCTCATTTCAAAAAAGCCTCATAACACCTTAAGTTTTTATCGCAGGTACATCATTTCGCTCCAGTGAAAGACAACCGCCGCCGCATCCCATCTACTCTGGTTGTCGTCCTTATCATGGACCGATCAACTAGTAATGTCGATTGAAGTAGCAGACATTATACAAAACAAGAGGGAGCCAAACAACCAAAATACATTAAACAACTCTAAATAGTATAAAGGCGCCTTACACTTCCGTTTTCACTTGAAATGTAGAAACGCAAGAACAATTCCAAATAAGATTGATTACCTGAGGTATAATTTAAAGACTAAACTAATTAATTAACGAGATGTCACTTTGAATTAAGTGGATTGGATTGAACCAAGTTATATTCTCTCCAATTGTCAATTGCATACTTCAAAACTAATTTTTTGTGCAAGTTAACTCTTTATTTAAGCTTTGTTTTAAACATATGTCCTTGTCTCTGAATTGGACTATGATGAGTTTATTTTTATATATTGAAATAAGAAGCGTGATCTCAATTATTAGTTGCATACTTGCAGTTAATTTATATGACCAGTCGATTACTCGCTTTCTTTATGCAACTTTTAGAATGGTAGCAAGTAGCAACAACCACTAATATCAAATAAAAAAATTATTTCAATGAAGTTAGAAAAACAACAAAAGAAAAAAAACCCATACCCTGCCGGCTTAGCAGGGAGGACTGTTGTATAAAATTGAAAAGTCAAGATTCAAATGTGTAGTCTGACGTGCTTGACTTGTCTACCATAGTAGTTTTAGCATACTTTATTTGAGTATGTTTGGATTAATTTATGTGACTTTATTTAGGAGATAAGCGTTTGTGAAATTTTTCAGAAGAGTTTACGCAAACAACTTTTGATAAGTTCATAAGTTGTTTTTCAACTTATTTCAACTTATGATAACGGTTTATCTATATGAAAATAGATTGTTTTATTCTTTTTTTTTTGTAGAATAGTTTATAAAAATGCGAAAAAAATTATACATAAGCACTTATTTGATAAACGGTTATGTTATAAGTGTTTAGTTTGTCTATCCGCTGTAGATTTATTCTCTACACCCACTAGAGTCTAAATTCTAGCACAAGTGGTTGGTGCGAAGTTTATAAAAAGGAAACAAAAAAAAATACATAAGCACTTATTTGATAAGCGGTTATGCGACAAGCGTTTAGTTTATCTATCCGCTGAGATTTATTCTCTACTCTAGCACAGGAGGTTGGTGCGGGGATGTTTGGTAAACATCGGAGTATAGCTTTCAATTCCAATATATATATAGTCTACACCGACATATACCAATAAAAATTAGAGCATAAAGTGACACTTATAAATTTGAAGCATCTTATGCACAACACCACACTAACAAAAGAAAAAATGATGCATCTAGGCTCATACTTGTCTATTGTACTAATTGCTATTTTATTTTCATTTGCATCTTCAGCAATTGGTACTACTAGTACTACTCATGAAGATAATTTCCTTCAATGTCTCTATAGTTATTCGCATAACTCAACTTCAATTTCTAAAGTTGTCTACACCAAAGCCAATTCATCATACACATCAATACTCCAATTTTCAACTCAAAATCTCAGATTTGCAACCAACAAAACACCAAAACCTCTTGTAATTGTCACACCTCTAGAAATTTCCCATATTCAAGCAACCGTAATTTGTTCCCAATACCACGGCCTGCAGATTCGAATTCGCAGCGGCGGTCACGACTTTGAGGGTCTGTCTTATGTCTCTGAAGTTCCATTTGTTGTCATTGATCTCATAAACTTTAGAGAAATTGAAATAAATGTACACAAAAAAACTGCATGGGTTCAATCTGGTGCAACACTTGGTGAACTTTACTACACAATTAGCCAAAAAAGCAAAACTCTAGGTTTCCCTGCAAGTGTTTGTCCTACTGTAGGTGTTGGTGGACACATCAGTGGTGGTGGCCAAGGAACCTTGTTGCGTAAATACGGTCTTGCAGCCGATAACATCATTGATGCTCACATAATTGATGTGAAAGGTAGGTTTCTTGACAGAGAAGCAATGGGTGAAGATTTGTTTTGGGCTATTAGAGGTGGTGGAGGAGCAAGTTTTGGTGTCATAGTTTCATGGAAGATTAAACTAGTTCAAGTTCCGTCAATTGTAACAGTGTTTACTGTTCCAAAAACATTAGAACAAAATGCAACAAAGCTTATTCACAAGTGGCAATTTTTGGCAAGTAAACTTGATGAAAATATAGCCATGAATATTGTCTTGCAAAGGGTAAATTTAAATTCAAGTAAAAAAGGTGAGTCAAAGTCACCAGTACTAGCTTTATTTCAAGCTTTGTTTCTTGGAGGTGTAGATAAACTCATACCCTTGGTTCAAGAGAAGTTTCCTGAGCTTGGTTTGGTTAGAGAAGAGTGTATTGAAATGAGTTGGATTGAGTCTGTTCTTTACTTTTTTCAGTTTCCAAAAGGTTCTACACCTGAAGTGTTGCTTAACAGAACACAAGCTACACTTGATATTTTCAAAGCAAAATCTGATTTTGTGAGAATTCCCATTCCTGAAAATGGATTAGAAGGCATATGGCCTCTATTTAATGAAGATGGTTCCAAAGATGCAATGATGATATGGTTTCCTTATGGTGGCATAATGGATAATATTTCAGAGTCTGAAACTCCATTTCCTCATAGAAGTGGAAACTTATTCATAATTCAGTACTCGGTTCATTGGCATCAAGAAGGTGATGAGGTGGAAAAACTGCACATTAATTGGATTAGAAAACTTTATAGTTATATGGAACCTTTTGTTTCCAAGTCTCCAAGAGCTGCATATATTAACTATAGAGATCTTGATATTGGGGTAAATAACATTAATGGATACACAAGCTATAAGCAAGCTAGTATTTGGGGTGTTAAGTACTTCAAGAATAACTTCAAAAGGTTGGCAAAAGTGAAGACCAAAGTTGATCCTCTAAACTTTTTCAGAAGTGAACAGAGTATACCTTCACATTTGTCCAAGGGACACAAATAGAATTTCCTGGAGTAGCAAAGGTCATAATAATAAAATATTAGCTGCTTTGTTATTTCTCTTTTATATGTGTATCTTTTTTTTTTATAATAAAAGTTTATTGATTTTTATGTGTATGTAAAGCATCAATCCTACAGGGGTTTAGTGTGTATTTGTATTAATATATAATATATAATATATGAGGTATATCAATTATCATATGTGGATAAATATCGCTCTAAAATTTTATTCAGTGTTCTATATATAGTACTAAATTGTAATACAAAATATTTCTAAATCATATGCAAAAGAAAAATAGAAACTCATAAATGGAAAATATTAACATGGGAAAGGAGTAAATTCAGAAATCTCATCAAAATGAGATAAATATAACGAAAGAAGTGTTGACCTCTGCAAAAAAAAAAAAAAGTAAACCAAAAACAAAGCGTAGTATAAGGGTCTGTTTGACAAAAATAGCGGATAACTGATAAGCTAGCTGATAGCTTATAGCTTATGACTGATGGCTGATAGCCGATAGCTTATAGCTGATGACTGATGACTTATGACTGATAAGCTAATTGAAGTGTTTGGTAAAATTAGCGGTTCAACTAGCTGATAGATGTAAAATGACATAAAAAGACATTTTTATATCATTCAATTTTTTATGAAGACAAAAACAACATACATTAATAATAATAATAATAATAATAATAATAATAATAACAACAATAACAACAACAATATCATTGTCAATTAAGTATAAATTAAGATAATCTTAACTACAATTATATTAATCCAAAATAATAATAAAAATAAATCTATCGCCTAATATTCTATAATAAAGCAGCAATATTGTTACGAATTTCCTTTGTCTTTGTTGATCTCCCGTATAAAGAATAAAACAACGAAAGGAAGTGATTTTTTTTGTTTTGAAAAAGAAGTGGATATTTTTTAGCACAAGAGATTTTAGTATTTATGATACAATTATATTAATAAATTGTAAAGGGTAAAAATGATTTTAAATAAAATAATAAGGGTAAAAAAGGAAGAAAAAACAATAAGCTATAAGCTCAAACGCTACTTGAAATAACGTCTGAAAAATAAGCTATAAGCTCCTGAAATAAGCTATAAGCTCCTAACGAAAAATTGTTACCAAACAGGTCTTTTTTTGCCAAACAAGCTTATAAGCTATAAGCTATAAGACATAAGCTTGTTTTTGTGCCTTACCAAACAGACTCTAAATGACTTTTTAGATTATGAACTTACTCACAAAGAGACTCATTATCATTTGCAAAGAAAATAATAAAACAAATGAAAGAAAAAACCTCAAAACACGGCCGAAAAGAATCATCAAACGGGTGTTTGTGCACTTAACTACCGCCGTAGGTATTTTAGTATTTTTGGAGTGTTGAAAGAAATTTTTTAAGTTAGAAGAGCAATTTTTTACAAGTAAAACCCATATTTCTCTCTTTTGGTACCTAAACGGTGGATTACGTTTGGGGATTTTGTGTTTACCGCTAATTACACCCTCCTTCATCTTCCTAGTTACACCCAGTCATCATTTCACCAACAAACTGCACACCTTTTAAGTTCCTCCATAATTTTTCTTTAAACTCCCCTAATATTTTGGGGAATGGATTTTCTCCCGTGTGTGTTTTCTCCGGTTTTCTACGGTGTGAAATATACACCATTAAATGTATTATCTCTCTTAATTTCAAATTTTTAACATTTATATTTTTAAGCATTAATTTTTCTTAAATGCTGAGATTTAACTGGACTATGCAGTCACTGCAGATGATCCATTCTCAATATTTTCTATCAACAAATTTAGTCCCAGTCCTTAAAAGTTCTACATGTGGAAGGTCTAAAAATAAAAAATGACGAATTTATAGTGACAAAAAAAAGTATGTTAAAATAAGTTTTTGATCATTATAAATATATCATCTTTCATGTGTAATCTCTTTATATAGTATCACTTTAACTTATTTTAATGATGAAGATCAAATTTATTGATAAAAAATATTTGAAGGATCATTGTTTGAAAAATAAATAAATTAGAGGGACAAAAAGTGAAAAATGGTATATTTATATAGATAAAAAAAATTATAACTTTTTTTAATAACATGATGAGTCTAAGTCTAAAAAAGAAAGACTACAAAGCAAACCAAAGAAGGAGTAGCAACTCCCAAAGAATCGGCAAGTAACTTAAATTACCCTTTTAGCCCAATTTTTTTTTCTAATTATCTACTATTTTAAGGAGAAGGTATGCCAAACACAATATCTATTAATTACTTACTAAAAAAATATTTTAAACATTTTTTCCCTTCAAAAAATATTTTAACATTTTTTTATTTATTATATCTTTGTACAATATTTTGCCAAACAACTTTTAACTTAAAAATAGTTTTAAAACTAAAAAAAATAATAGAGTAACAAAACAACTTTAACTTCTTTCTTAAAGCCTTTAATTTTAACTTTGTTTTAAAGTAGTTTTTGGACTGTAAAAAAGTCAGGTCAAACGATGCCTCAGTTTTACTTTTAAGTTTATTAATTATTCTTTGGTTGCTAAAGTATGCCCTTGTAACTCTTCAATTAACTAACGCAATAAAATAATGGGGCTTTTCCCTAAAAAATAATAATAACGTGGCTTTGTTATCCAAGTGAAGAATTTAAATTCAAATTATCTAAATGTATGACTAAATTATACGAAATTTGAAAACTAATTATTTTTAAGTTGAAACATTTCTTTTACAAATTTTCCTATGACAATTTAATATATTTTTTCAAAATTTAAATTAAAAAACATAATATATATAAATACAATTAAATACAATAGAAAAATGTGCATATACGAGAACATAATGCTAGTCTTTCCGCTGATATTAATAATATATAACTTTATGTTTGGCTTGACTTATTGTGTATTAAAAACTACTTTGAAAGTAAAGATAAAAAAAAACTACTTTGAAAGTAAAGATAAAATAACAGATTTAAAAATACAGTTAAAGTTTATTTTTCTCACAATTATCGTTAAATGACTCGACTATCTATCATTTATGTCACATTATATTGGTGGAGTGGTAGAATTTGACTTAAACAATATTTCGTCTGTTTCTTTCAAAAAGTAAAAATACTTCCTCTATTCTAAAATAATTGACTTACTTATCGTCCCAAAGTGCATAAATGAAATAGAGAATAATATTTACTATACCATGTATTGATCTATTTGTCGGTATCATAAATACAAGGGTTATGCTAACAAGTGTCATTGTTAAAAAAATTAAAAGTAGTATATTTGCATGAAATCAACAATTTTTTTACTTTTAAAAAATTAATTTCAGAACTTTTCACCATTTTCTAATACAATTTTCTATTTTTGTTCTATTAAGCAATGTATTAAGCGCACTCTTTAACATTTCCTTAAATACAAAATAGAAAATATTGAAGTTAGAGTGAGGTTAGTAATATTAATTAGAGTGACAATTGAAAAGAAGCGTGTTGGAAAAATGAAAATGTCAATTATTTTTTGATGGAGAGAGTAAAAAATAGATAAATTTTACAAAGATTTTCTACTATTTGGGAAGTTCTCTCAACTACTTTTAAAAAAAGGTGACAACTTGGATACCCATCAATAAAATGTGGGTAACACAACTCATGCTGAGTTGACACCAATCAAAGTTATTTGTTTGTTTTTTATTATTTTTAATGTTATATAAATACATGATTATGATTGGACCAACTCAACATAGGTAGTACTAGCCACCTTTTATTGATGGGTAAATAAGAATTTCCCTTTTAAAAAAATAGTTTGACTATAGGCTATAGCCCTTTTTGTACGGTAAGCTAACAATATTTTCAATACATTAAAATCGATTAGCGTATTTATTGCTTTCCCATTATCTTCTTCAAGTAGTTGACAGTTAACACAACAAGATTTCCTTGTGAAAACAAGGACTCTCTCTTCTCTCAAATTCTCAATCTTCTTCCCCATCAAGATGCATACAATTGTAGCATCCCTTGTTCCATTCTTCTTAGTATTCCACATTCTAGTACCAATGTCTTTTTCAGATCCTATGGTCCAACACAATAATACCCTTCTTCAGTGTCTTTCTCTATATTCAGAACCTTCTAATCCAATCTCAGAAGTTACCTATTTCCCAAACACACCTTCATATTCACCCACCTTAAACTCATACATCAGAAACCTTAGATTCAACTCATCCACTACTCCAAAACCCGTTTTCATTCTCACCCCATCTCACATCTCTCACATCCAAGCATCAATCATATGCTGCAAAAAATTCAACCTTGAAATCAGAATACGAAGTGGTGGTCATGACTATGATGGTCTTTCTTATGTATCAGAAAAACCCTTCATTCTTCTTGACATGTTCTTGCTTAGATCAGTGGTTATTGACTTAAAAGATGAATCTTTATGGGTTGAATCAGGTGCTACAATTGGTGAAGTTTATTATAAGATTGCTGAGATTAGTAGCGTTCATGGTTTTCCAGCTGGGGTTTGTCCTACTGTTGGTGTTGGGGGACATTTTAGTGGTGGGGGGTATGGTAACATGATGAGAAAATTTGGGTTATCTGTTGATAATATTTTGGATGCTAAGATTGTTGATGTTGATGGAAGGATTCTTGATAGGGAATCAATGGGGGAAGATGTTTTTTGGGCTATTAGAGGTGGTGGTGGAGCTAGTTTTGGTGTTATTGTTTCTTGGAATATTAAGTTGGTTTCTGTGCCTGAGATTGTAACAGTTTTTAGAGTTGAAAAAACATTGGAACAAGGTGGTGGTGATATTGTTCATCAGTGGCAAAATGTTGCTGATAAGATACATGATGGGTTGTTTATTAGAGTTGTTGTTAGTCCTGTGAAGAGAAAGGGGAAGAAGACAATTAAGGCCAAGTTCAATGCTTTGTTTCTTGGTAATGCACATGAGTTGCTTGATGTGATGAATGAGAGTTTTCCTGAATTGGGTTTGGTTGGTGAACAATGTATTGAAATGAGTTGGATTGATTCAGTGTTGTTTTGGTATAACTATCCGGTAGGTACTTCGACTGATATTTTGCTTGAAAGACATTCATCAAAAGAGAAGTTTTTGAAGAGGAAATCAGATTATGTGCAGAAGCCAATTTCGAAAATTAGGTTTGATGGTATATGGAAGAAGATGATTGAACTAGGAAAGGTTTCACTCACATTCAATCCTTATGGTGGGAAAATGAGCGAGATTTCTGAGGTGGAAACACCGTTCCCACATAGAGCTGGTAACATATATAAAATTCAGTATTCAGTTAATTGGAAAGAGGAAAGTAATGATGTTGCGAATCGATGTTTGGATCGGATTCGGAAGCTTTATGATTACATGACACCTTATGTGTCAAATTCACCAAGAAGTTCATACGTGAACTACAGAGATGTTGATATAGGTGTCAATGGAGTTGGGGATGTTAGTTATGAAGAAGCTAGTATTTGGGGTAAAAAGTATTTCAAAGGAAACTTTGAAAGGCTTGTAGAGGTAAAGACTGCAATTGATCCAAACAATTTTTTCAAATATGAACAAAGTATTCCATCACTTGCATCTGAGACTAGTGTAATGGCAGAATAGAAGCAGCCATGAAAGAGTGTATCATTATAAGAGGTATCTAGAAGCATGTTAATATCATGGAAAACTAGTTCAGACCCAGATTGAAGCTTGTCATAATATTTCATTGGTTAGAAGTTAGAACATTATTTATTCTCAAATTGTATCTTCCCTGCTTTAAGGGACTTGGTTCATCTGAGTTGTAAGCTGAGATGGCCAATGATGTATAGATTAAGAATTTGGTGTTGTGGCTAATGCCATTAGGCTGTAGATTGCTGCATTAAACAAGGTGATTTTCTAATATAATTTATTGAAAGTTTTAGGCAACTTGTTTAGTTTGTTTTGACTAAAACATGTATGCTCATGTTGTCCCATTTGTTTTAGAAAAATTAAAGAGTAGGGTGATATAAGATTGCCCCATTTCAAGTAACAACATTGCACCTAAAACAAGTTTTGGTCTTTCTTCTGTAAATATCTTTAAAAGTTCAGATGAGGTCGAATAAAAGAGTTCACTAGATATCAGGATTTGGACTTAAGTTGTTGTACTATGTGAGTCAAGTTCTAATTAATTAGATTAACTTTTTAGTTCTTTCTTTGGTAAATAGCATATTCACTAATCCCATCATATATATGCTATCTTCCTTTGATTATTTGTGCACATCAATTATAAGTTGCAAAGGTCATCTATCATAATGTTTATTGAGATGAGATATTTTATACAATGATATAACAAAGTTTAGTCATTAATCTTTTAGTTTAATTTGCATTTGGATTTAATTTATATACAAGGCCTGTGTAAATATTTTTTATACAATCAATCAAAATTGTCAAATCATTAAAAATGTTTGATTTTAATAATAAGTACTTCTAAAATCACATATATAATTGATTGTGATTTGTTGGAAGTTTTTTTTTGTTTTTTTATATCAAAATTAAACTCTTCTTACTCAACAATGTATTTTTCTTTTACTCAAACATTTCATCAAACTCTAATATTGTCAAAAATATTATTTCTTAAATAAGTTTAAGAGATACATTGTTGTTGTCGTGTAAGTACGACTAAGTTGGTAACTCTAAGGACAATAATATGTAAGGATCGGGGTTCGAACATTAGATTCTCCGCTTCTTCACGCTTTAAGTGTGTGAGTCCAGTCACTAAATTACTTGACAAAAAAAATATCATCGTTTACATAGACATCTAAAGAAAACTCATGATATTATCACATTAGTCTATTTTGTAATTGCAATTTAAACAAACATAACTATAACCAACCAGGTGAATTGTTATTGATGTCAATGTAAAACTAGTTTACATTGACGACGTCTATCCCGTTTTTCCTTTTTGAAATAATCAATATATTCTTTTTTAATAAAACAAATCATACAATTATTTAAAAATAGTATTTTCTTTTTGAGATGTTATGAGATATATTTATAAACCTATTTTACCACACAAATTAAATTTTTAAAATTGTATATTAGGTTGTGTAAAAAAAATTATTATATTAGGCTTAGCTATCTTTTTAGTCCGTTAATACATTTTTTATGTGAAAATCGATTCTCTATTATTAATTAATATTATTAATATATTAAAGTTGGTGTCTATCAAATTGCCTAAAATATCATTGGTTAAACTTTTAATCTCACTAATTTTGTGGGTTTTATGGTCAATTTTCTCGTAAAATGCGACTTTGCTTTCGTAACTTATCAAGTTACTACAAGTTCACCTTCTTTCAAAGAAAATTACTACAATTTCACCCCAAAAAAAAAGATTACTGCTAATGTATTCCTTCAAAATGCACTAGACAATGTTGGTAAGCCTAGAAATTGCTAAAATAATAATAATAATAATAAATACTTGTCACTTAGGCTGTGTTTGGTAAGGATGAAAAGCTAACTTATAGCTTATTGAATTAACTTGTAAGCTTGTTGGATCAAAACATGACGTGTTTGGTAACAAACTTTTCTTGTGAGCTTATAGCTTTTTCTCAGATGCTATTTCAAGTAGCTTTTGAACTTATAACTTATAGTTTCTTATATTCTCTTCTAATTTTAACCTTATTATTTTAATTTTACAATTTTTTAATTAAAAAACTACTCATATTCATATGTAACTACCCATTTTTTATATCTTTTTTTTTAAAAAAAACTACCAACTTTTTATATATTGGTGCAACCAACTTACATGACTATCCATATGTATCACTCAAGTTGTAGTTATTTTTATATTATCTTTGTTCACTTTTTTTTATGTTGCTCTTATTTCATATAATATAATATATAATTTTAAATAACATATACAATAAATATTGAAGCCATTGTAGTTAAATAAATATTTTTTAATTGAATTCATAAAACACACTTATCATTTTGGAGATGAAAGTAATTTGAAATAAAATTAAATATTTTTTAAAAAATAAATAAGTAAAATAATTATGTATATAATTTATGAAAAATATATTAAACAAACATGTCCTTTTATGTCATTTTATATTTATCAGTCACTTCAACAGTTAATTTTACCAAACACATTATTTTTAAGAAGCGAGTTTTTCAGTTATAAGCTATCCGCTATCAGTCATCAACTATCAGCTAACTTTTCAGCCATCAATCAGCTTTATAGCTTATTTTTAAGAAATAGAGCCGTGCTCATAATAATTAGAAAAAGAAACACATGAGAAAAGCGAAGTTACGAAAGTAAAGAAAGAACGAAGCGATGAAAGGTGTTTCAAAACACTTAGTTTTGCTACGAACAACATGGTCGCGTAGTTGTTCATACGTACCATTCCAACACAACATTGCCCCAGAAACCAGTTCACTTCTCAACCACTGCTACAACAGAGATCTTCCCAAAGCCATGCTAACCTTGGATACCATGGAAAAACGCGGTGTCTATGCTGATGCAATAGCGTATTCTGAGCTCATCAAGTGTTGTTTGGCTCATAGAGCTGTTCGAGAAGGTAAACGCGTTCACAATCATATATTCTCAAATGGGTATCACCCAAAAACGTTTTTGATCAATACCCTTCTCAATATGTATGTGAAATTCAATCTCTTGGAAGAAGCACAGATGGTGTTTGATAAAATGCCTGAACGGAATGTTGTTTCGTGGACTACTATGATATCTGCTTATTCTTATGCTAAGCTTAACGATCGAGCTATGAAGCTATTAGTTTTTATGATTAGGGATGGTGTCATGCCTAATATGTATACTTTTTCGTCTGTTTTGAGAGCTTGTGAGAGGCTATGTGATCTCAAACAGGTGCATTCGAGCATATTGAAAGTAGGGTTGGAGTCGGATGTTTTTGTTAGGAGTGCGCTTATTGATGCTTACTCGAAGTTGGGTGAGTTGTTGGAAGCTGTAGGTGTGTTTCGTGAGATGGTGACTGGAGATTCTGTTGTTTGGAATTCCATTATTGCTGCTTTTGCTCAGCACAGTGATGGGGATGAAGCTTTAGAGCTATACAAGAGTATGAGGAGAGAAAGGTTTCCAGCTGATCAGTCTGCACTCACGAGTGTTTTGAGAGCGTGTACTGGTTTGTCGTTGTTGGAGTTAGGGAGGCAGGTTCATGTGCATGTGTTGAAGTTTGATCAAGATCTTATTCTTAACAATGCACTTTTAGATATGTACTGTAAGTGTGGTAGTTTGGAAGATGCAAAATTCATTTTCAATCGGATGGCTGTTAAGGACGTAATCTCGTGGAGCACCATGATTTCAGGGTTGGCCCAAAATGGTTTCAGCGTGGAGGCACTCAATTTGTTTGATTCCATGAAAGTCTCGGGTCCAAGACCAAACTATATTACAATTCTTGGGGTTCTGTTTGCGTGTAGTCATGCAGGACTAGTAAATGAAGGTTGGGGCTATTTTCGATCAATGAAGAACCTTTACGGGATAGATCCTGGAAGAGAACACTATAGTTGCATGCTTGATCTTCTTGGAAGAGCAGGGAAGCTTGATGAAATGGTTAAGTTGATTCATGAAATGACATGCGAGCCGGATGTTGTGACATGGAGGACTTTGCTTGATGCGTGCAGGGCCCATAGGAATGTAGACTTAGCCACATACGCTGCTAAGGAGATTATAAAGTTGGATCAACAGGACGCAGGAGCCTATGTATTGTTATCTAATATTTATGCAAATTCAAAAAGGTGGGATGATGTTGCAGAAGTTCGGAGGACTATGAGTGCAAGGGGGATAAGGAAAGAACCTGGATGTAGTTGGATTGAAGTCAATAACCAAATACATGCTTTTATTGTGGGAGATAAATCTCATCCTCAAATAGATGAGATCAATAGAAAGTTAAATGAATATATTCGTAAACTAACTGATGCTGGTTATGTTCCTGACACGAATTTTGTGCTACAAGATCTTGAAGGGGAACAGAGTGAATACTCCCTTCGACACCACAGTGAAAAACTGGCAATTGTTTTTGGTATTATAAGCTTTCCTAGGGAGAAAACTATTAGAATATGGAAGAATCTAAAGATCTGTGGCGATTGTCATATATTTGCGAAACTTATAGCAAAGCTAGAGCAGCGGCACATTGTAATTAGAGACCCTATTCGATATCATCATTTTCAAGATGGGGTCTGCTCATGTGGTGACTATTGGTAGCAGTTAAGATGTTCAAGACAGAATCTTTGACTACCATTAGGTTCAAAACAGCATAGATGAATCCACACAGTCAGCTGACAAAGCTTGCAGCTGTGGCATTTCTAATAGTTAATATGTCAGTCAGGTTGAATACACTTTTCTTTCACAATTTCCTTTATTTGCTTGTGTATTTGCCTTTGTAAAAGAAAATTGTTGGAAATTCCACCTTTATTGCGGTCCACCTCTAGTCACCTAAATTGCGGCCTTTGATTAGCCTTCATTGCAGCCTCCAACACCTTCATTGTGTTGGCTTTGAGGGGGTGGATTTTGTCCCACATCGGATAGATAAGACTCTTGAGAAGAGTTTATAAAGAGGAGGCACTCTACACCTTACAAGCCGGTTTTGTAAGAATGAATTAGGCCCCAAATTTCAACAAAAATTAATCACTATTCTGAGCCTAGTTTGAGCAAATCAATACAAGGGTCAATATCTTTGTATACTGAAAAAGTTTTAGCAAATCAATACAAGGGTCAATATCTTTGTATACTAAAAAAAAAACCTTAAAAGTTATCCAAACTAGATCCAGCCCAGTAACAGTTTGATGAATCTCACACCTCATGTTCTACTAAGTTCTCTAAAATCTAGAGAAAGTTAAAGTAGTTTCATTATGAACTAGTTAATCTTTCTTTGATCCTTCTGTTTCTTATACATGTAAATTATTCTTGCAGCTTATGAACTGAAATGTCCAGAAATTTTCAATATTTAAATCCTTTGGGCAGGCAAAGGCTCCTTCTAAGGTAAATGCTTCTGTTTTGTTGCTAGAATCATTACATATTATTTTCTGCATACTTACACCAGGGTATGTATGTCTAATGATAATTTTGTTAACATGTTTTATGGGATTTGAGCCAATCTGTCTTACTGTTTTTCATTTTAAAGTCACTTGGCTTCTTTGGTATTGGCCTTTTTCCTGCAGCAACACAACTGGCAAGAATTGTGCTTTAATTCCTAGCTACACATTTTGATTTTAGAAGCTTTGACTGGAATGAGGGTGAAACTTGTTGGCATTGATTTTATCATTCAGGGTTATAATATTTATACACAAATTTTATTGCAAAAGCAATTTTATATCATAAGTTTATTTTCTCCCATATTTTGGTGTTGTGGCATGAAATATTGTACTACTTGAAAATAGAATGAATATAGAGTTGTGTGATAATATGTGGTGTAGGCCATCTCGAGAATGGCTCTCTTTATAGTGTAAGATACCGATTACCACTGTGGTGTAGGCCATTCTTGACTTAGTTCCAACTAAAAGCTAACATTTTCAGTTAAATCTGGGAAGACTCATGCTAAGCACTGCAATTAATTTTTTTTTAATTTAGTTACATGTTTCAACCAGTTTTTTTTCCCCAGTAACTCTGATACCTCTCTCATTTCCCTTCCTTCCTAATTTTATACAGTATGTGCTTTACTTGACATCAACTATGAGGCTGACTCTTTTACACATCCTGCCACCAGCGCTATTTATTTTGCATTTCCATAGCAAAATATGTGAAGATGATCCTGCTTGTGGACGGGGATTTTTTCTAGGTAATTCACTCCTGCAAGTTGCAGGGCCGGCCGGTCCGCTGTCCAGGATTGACTACCTAGCCTGCAACACTGGAAATATATCATGACTTGGCTCTGTATCCATAGATCATTCAGAGGTGAGATTTGGGAACCCTTGGTATGATGGATGTTTATTTTGTGATGAGGATGTTGGCTGGGGTAGGTTTAGCTAGCATGTGTCGTGGAAACACTATTTTCACAGTGTGTTGCGATTGAAACTGGTAGCTTGAGCCTTGAGTTAATCGCATACTGCATTTCCAAACACACAATTAGACGGCAGTTACAGAACTTGGAGTGCAGGGCTAATGGATGACATTTTAGTGGGGAATTATCCTGGGAGTTGTTGAGACTTTTGTAGTATTTAACATGGGAACAGAACAGAACAAATGTTCTGTTTTTCTTGGTTTCATCTTTTCAAAGGAACCAAAATGTATTTATTTATTTACCTTATATCCTGATTTATTTAATTTTATCATGTACCCTGTTCTAACTTATCTACCAAAAGCCACACCTACATTTGGCTGGCTTGATGGAGCAAAATCTGGCTGCTGCTGCCTGCTGTTGTGTTGGGTAATTAGATTTAGGAGGGAAAAGTGCTGGTGAGGTTGTCAGGTTGTAGATGATTTTTTATAGTGTCTTTAAAGCTCAAAGTCCAGATGAGATCTAAAGTTTTTATGACTCCTGAACCACCAATGAGTTGGCAATATTTTTTAAAATATTTCTATGATAATTGTTAAATGTTACGGTATTAACTTTTCTCACTCCCAAAATCACCTTAGATGTACACATCTGAAAACAAACACAATTTTTGTGTCGTCCGGATGTGTACTACAAAAATACAGTTTTTCTTAGGTCCGAAAATACGCTTCCAGAGGTTTAATTAAAAATGTGGAGGGTGGTTAAACTTGTTTTCTTATGATAAATGAGGTAATATTTTTTGTGATATCTTATACGGAGAATGACAACCCTGCATGTTATTGTATGGATCATCTACAATAGTTGCACGGTGCTGCGACATTCAGAACCGTCAGATTTAAAGAGAGTCCCTCAATATTTCATTTAGTTTAGTCAATAAATGTAATGTGAAATATGATTGGAATAAACAATTCATTGCCACAAGTTTGAAAGGTATGGCGGGACTCTGCGGTTTATTCTCATTTGCACTTAAGGCTGGGAATATGCTGAAGAGAACTAGACTTTGTATAAATATATATGATATGTTCACAAAATTCAAGACTTTACGTAGTATTTGTCATATGTTTTTTTGGTAGAAAGTCTTGTAGGACTATATTACCAAGAGACATGAGACATGAGACATGAGACATGAGACGAGAGACGAGAGACGAGAGACATGAGACATGCAGTATAGGTCTAGATCTAGAAATAGATTGGACTAAATTGAAGTTATGGTTTTGTTTTGTTTTGTCTTGTCTTTTTCGTTTTCTTTTTCTCGGTAAACATGAGAATGACTTCTAAACATTAATTAATTATTATACTAGTAAATTGATCATATATTTAGTTTGGAATTAGTTTTTTGTTTGAATTTATATATTTTCAAAAAGAAATATATATTAAAGATAGAAAAACGTGAATCAATTGCATCTTTTTATATTGGTAATAAATTGCATCTTTTTAATCGACATGTTTTTTATGCTCGGTCAAATAGCGGTGGACGGTTCTTGACTACATGTATGATAACGAGAACTAACTTAATTTTCCTATGAAAATGAGTTAATGACTTCTATTTTATAAAAGTGTGCATGCTACTGTCATACATTGCTTAAGTCTTCTTGTTCCACTTCTCAACAATTGAGATACTAAAGTTTGTTTTTAGTTTCAAGATGGATGCAGAGAAATTTGTAGTTGATTTGAATAAGCCCCTTGTTTTCCAAGTAACCTCATATTATTACATTTTTATTTATCCTCAAAACTTTTTTAATCACTGCACCATCACAATTTAATTTTACAACACTATGTGGCAGGTTGGTCATCTTGGTGAGGCTTATGAAGAATGGGTTCACCAACCTATTATGGGGAAGGAAAGCCCTCGTTTCTTTCATAGCAATTTCTTGGAGGTACCTAAAACCCTAGCTGCCTTACATTTTTCATATCATTCATTAATTTTAATGTATCAATATTAATTAAGAATTTTGTGTTGGAACAGTTTTTCACGCGTACTGTTTGGTGGGTGGTTCCAATTTTTTGGGTACCAGTTGCATCATGTTTCATATATAACTCTTTCAGATTGGGACTCTCTACTCCTCAAATCCTTCTTTTTGTGCTTCTTGGCATTTTTGTATTTTCATTGGTCGAATACTCGGTGCACCGTTTTCTTTTCCATGCTCAAACTAAGAGTTATTGGGGTAATACGTTGCATTTTCTTTTCCATGGTTGCCACCATAAACACCCCATGGATAGCTTAAGACTTGTTTTACCACCACCTGCAGCCGTTTTATTTGCCTCTCCGGTATTCCCCTTTCTACATAATAATGCTTTTCCTTATAATATTTGTGGATGTGTTATAATATTTTACATTATTTTTGTGAACATTATATTATTTTACATACATGTAGGTTGATATTTTTAAACAAGAAGAAATTACAATATTAGAGTGAAATGCAAAGGTGAAGATACCCTTGTGTAATTTTACGAAACAACGCGTTAACCTTATTTACCAACAAGAAAGACACTTTTTTTAAAGACACATAAACTATGTCAAGTTTATGGTTATTACCTATCAATAAGTAAAACATGTCTTTGTTTCCTGAATCGGAATGGACCAAAATGTTTGGAGGTCTAAAACAAATCTTATAATAAAGTTTTTTAAAATAAATAAAAATAATACAAGGCTTATTAGAAATTAAATTTTCTTTCAAAAATATACCTCTAAAAATGATTTATATGAGAAGATACTCAATAATTTCTCATTTTAGATATTTGTTAAAATTTTCGTAACGAAAAAATGACATAATAAAAAGATCATGGATGGATCTACCTATTACACAATGGAGGTTGTTGACCCCACATAACCCTAATTTCTTTTAGCCAATAATGATTTTTTTTTTCTTATTTAGACCTCACATCAAATATAGTGATCCCCACATAGTCCCACTAATAACACTAGTGACAAACTAATACTATAGTTGAAAGGAGTTTTATTGTCGACATATGTGAAATGTCTATTATTAGATGTATATTTTGGTGGTGGCATATAGGAAGGATTTGGGCTGCCTAATGTTTGGGTCGACCCTGTATAGCTTGTAATTGTAGCTTGTTTTCGCAAATGGTCAAAAACTTGTTGACGTCTTATAAAGAGATTGATTACATTTACATCTATGCGATATTGGTAAAATGTAGATATGCTTAATGCTTTTTAGGTATGCTTGTAAAAAGAGGTATGCTTAATGATTTTTGTCTGCATTGTCCAGTTGTGGCCCTTTGCGAAGCATGTATGCCCTCCTTCAAACGCTCCTGCTTTGTATGGAGGCATATTGTTGGGCTATATGATCTATGATTGTACCCATTACTACTTGCATCATGGCCAACCTAAGAGTCATGTACCCCGAAATCTCAAGGTATAGCCACTTTTTCTTCTTTAAATGTAGACGGCAATCAAATTGCCATTCCTTACTCTAATGTTTTCACTTTTAAAAATCATCTTGTCAAAATAAATGCTGTTGTCATTCTTGTAGTGTTTCACTTTCTATATGATGCATTAGCAATTATGCATGTAAATCGTGCAAGCCGTAAAAGGATAAGTAATCGTTCCATCCTTATTTTGCAGAAGTATCACTTGAGTCATCACTATCGGGTCGCCAGCCTTGGTTTTGGTGTCACTTCACCACTCTGGGACAAGGTTTTCGGAACGGTTCCTCCACGATCAAATCTTAAGTAACTGTTGAGGTTGCATTTATAGTTGGTTAAGTATAGTAAATTGAGGAGTTTAGACCAAAGAAGTTAAGAATAAGGAGGGTAATGTGTCATCTTGATCTTGTGTGGAATCATTGTTATTGAAAACTGATCAGAATCCTAAAATCCTACGATTTTGTGATTTTACTCTACCTTACCGATCTCAATCCTGAGAAGAATCTTAAACTAAGCATATTTTGTTCGAAATTGTTTATGTTTAAGCGATTTGCTCCGCCATATAATTGGCGTGTTCGTTATGTGATTTAGGCTTGTATCATATAGGTTTTGAGTATTTTGTGAACTTGATTGTTTTATATTTAAGATTTGAGACTATGAGTCTTTTATGTTCAAGTTTTGTTACTAGTATGTTTTATGTTTAGATTTGAGACTTTGAGCCTTTACGTTTAAGAATACTTGGTTGTTTTATGTTTGGTTAAGGTTTCAAGTTTTAAGTAGTTTATGCACTTTATATTATATATTTAATATTATTTGAGTTGAATCCTTCGATTTTGATTGCAATTTTCAACTTTGCGATCTTGCTATCTCTGTTTGATTCTACAAAATCAATTGAGTAGAATCCATTGATTTTGATTTCTACAATCTTGCTATCTCCTTCGATCTGAAGCAAAATCTCGATTTTAACAACCTTATGTAAAATGATAGAAGAATATGGAGAAATATTCTTTACGATGTGATTATGTTTATTTTTGATTTAGTCATCCTATTGTAATTTCTCTAGTCTCTCAAAACGTAGTAATAAAAACACGAATATATTATTCCAGTACCTTTTCATGGTATTACCTAGAGTTATATTGTAAAGTGTTTAAATTTTATTTTAGTGCAACGCATTCTTGTCACCCATTATATTTTGCTACTGCTGAAGGTGACTTTTATGAGTGTCGTAGACTATGGTAGTCCTAGTAATGGAACATAAGTGGTCAATAACAACAACATTGGCGGTGGCGGACCGGTTGCCACACAAACAACAACACTGGTTGCACATGTTATAGAGGCCCGGTTGTCACTAAATATTTTTCCATTTCTAGCATTTTAAAAATATAACATTAATTAATTATTTAATTCTAATACAACCAAAAGGGTGAAAAAAATCGGAGAAAAAAATAGTAAAACTCAATAATATGTAACTATTTTTCCTAAAAAAATGTAAGTATTATTTTAATAGTTTGTTTTGACGAAAGCTTAATAGTTTGTTGTAGTGTTATAAATGAATTTAGAGGAAATAATAATATCATAGAAGTGAGTTTACAATGTACAAATATTTTATTTAAAAAAAAAGTACAAATATTTAAAGATTGATTAGAAAATAATAATAACAAACAAGTAGGGACAACTGACCCACTACCCTCATAGTAGATTTGTTCCGAGTTAAAATCTTATTCATTTATCAAAATAAATAAAGGATCCTATTTAGAGAGATATATATACAAAAATAGATAGTGCATCAATTACAAGCAAGTAATGTTTTCACTTTTGTTGCAACTTTGCTCCTTGTTCAAGAGCCAATTACAAGCAAAAGTTGCATTTGCTCGAATTATTAATTTCCTTGATGCACCAGAACTGCAAAGTGAAAATTTGAAGAACGAGTGCTTTGATGACAATCAATTTCACTTAAATCTGCTAACTTTTCATGGGAAGGTAGTGCATCAAAGCCAACCCTAAGGAGCATAAATTTAGAGGTTAGATATGGGCAAGATATTCAACACCTTAGTGGAAAAAATCATGCAGTGTGGTCCTAAATTGTTAGATTGATACTAGACGGTAAATGAAAACATGGTTTAATCATGGGGGAGGTGTAAATGTCTACAATAGCATTGTGGAAGCATGAGAGTTATAAAATAGCACACTTTTTAAATAAGGTGAATCGATTTAAAAATATTTCAATCGGTCTCAAAATGTCGATCAAAAGTTAATTGTTGTTCGGTAGGTGCCTGAGAGCAATCACTAGGTGCTTAAAAAACAATCGTCTTATGTTTTTGCCAAACTATTTCTTGAAAATGGGGATGCAAATACTCCCCCACAAAATGGAACTGCATAGAAAAAGAATATAAATCTTCTTGAGGTTGCTAGAACTTTACTTTTTGCAAATAAGGTTCCAAAATATTTATGGGGTGGAGTTGGTTTTATTAAATTGTGACACCAAACGAAACCATCTAAGTAAAGCCTTCATTCACCGTATGTTTTTATTTTATCAACATTGCGAGGTTTTGTGAGTTGTATAATTTGTATAATTTTTTAAAAAAATAACAGTTTAGAAAAACTAAATATTATATAAATGTCACAATTTTATTTATTTTATTAAATTGATCAAATTTTCTCAAAAATGTTTAGACGAATTTCTAACTCGTGTTTGACACGGATGCCCATACTAATTATTGTAACTTTAGCACGGATACCATCTTATGTAAACAACCTTATATTTTTATCTATTTTAAAAATGGGTCTTGTTAACCGGTACCCCCGGGGCACTAGTTAAGGAATCCATAAATATAATTTCTGTCTTGGAAATATAAACTGTTACTTTTCATCAAGTAATAATTACATTATTTTTTAATAAAAACTTACTTCTTTTGGTGGTTAACTGTAACACCCACACTAATTTATCTAGAATATTAACATGTGCATTAAACTGATACGGGATACATTAATACATAACTTAATGAGTACAATTTTCTCGTTATACAACTGTTCAAGTACCACTATAATTACTTAAAAAAGACTGGTAAACTCCTGAGCTGGTACTTGACGAGCAACTGCACTCCATCCAACGTCTTCCTGAAGAACTTCATCATGAACATCCTGCTAACCTGTAAATCTGCACCAGAAGGATTGGGATGAGACATAATGTCTCAGTGAGCTCCACCCAACCTATTGTTGGCAACCTCGGGGAACCTAGGGTCGCCATGCCTACTTTTGGCAATCTCGGGGATTCCTATGATCGCTAAGCTCTGACCTTTCCCATATAGGGTATACCTGCCTGTTCCTACTATCCTGTGTAGACATAACAACTAAACTACATCCTGCTAAACTAGTGATCAAGGGGAAACCTAGGATCACTGCCTGAGCCTGATAACTGGATAGTCATGAAAACTAAACTATAATCTGATAACTTGGTGATCGAGGGGACTCCTAAGATCACCACCTGATACCTGCCTGATGGTATTATTGCCAGATAACATAATAAAGTATATACTGATACATATTATTATGTTAGATGTTAACGTTGAACAAACATTATTATCTGAGTTCATTTTACGGAATGCCCCCGGGTGGAGTAACCCCGAAGCACATTCCCCTGATAACCGGTGAAAATTCCTATTTGAGGCTAATCACCGGACTCCTCTTGCCTGAGTGTGTGGTTATCCTCGCGGAAGATTCCTACCCGTTCCAGCTGTATCCGGAACCCCATGTGCTCTCTAACTGGTCGAGAACACAGAAGACACACTATAAACTATGTGTGGTTATCCTCGCGGAAAGTTCCTGCCCGTTCCAGCAATGCTGAAACCCCCTGTGCTCTCTAATTGGTCGAGAACACAGAAGACACAAAGTTTAACCTGATAATTAATTATTATTCCTGGTATATAAAATATACTTATTCTGATAAATATCCTTGTACCACTAACTAGGGTACATTCTATCCTGAACTGATACGTGTACCCCCAGTGTCACTCTGACGTGAACAACTGAGGCACGTCCTGTTGTACATATAAATGTACCTGAACTGAGGAAACCTGGTACCACTGACTAAGGTACACTATAATCTGCCTGGTTAAGCGTATCCTGAAAAACAACCCTTAACATACCTGAATATAATTCTATTCATGTTAACCTATTAAAGGTTCTGGACATATCGTTATCATATGTCATACTTATGGGCTTACTATCCCATCTATAATAATTTCCTGAAATCCTGTGGGTAAACTACCCTTCACTCTGCATGATACATATCTTTATCTTAGGTTAATCCTGGAACGTCTATGGGTATCACTATCCCAAAGCATATCAAAGATCATTGGCAAGGTACAGTTGTTTATAATAAAAATGCCATCCTGGGCAGGTTCGCTTTGCGACCCTGAGCGTCGCTCTGCGATCCCTGCGTCTGAACCTTCAGACTCTGGCAGGCAAGTTCGCTTTGCGACCCTGAGTGTCGCTCTGCGATCACCTGCGTCTGAACCTTCAGACTCTGAAGTCAGCTTCTGAAGCCAGAGTCTGAAGCTTCGCAGAGCCAGGTCTAGGCGATGGTTTGGCGAAGGTTAGACAGTAGCAAAACTCTGCTACTTCGCTTTGCGACCCTGAGCGTCGCTCTGCAACTGTAGCAGAACACATAATTTTCTGAAAACATGTTTTAATCTTGAAAACCTGGGTACCCAACTGTCCAGTGATCTTTGAAAACATGTCAGGGACTCATTTGAACTATAAAAACTTACTGTGAACCAAGATTAAGCAAGGATCAAACATATGTATCAAAAAGGGGGAAAAACTATCCTTTTACTTAAATCTTAGCAATTAAGTTGTAATCTCACACAAAACTGACCCAAAAGGGTAAATTGCTACTCTAAGGAACCCACCTGAAACACAGCTGGTCTTGCCAAGCTTCCTTCTACCAAAACCCTAGTCTTGGAACTTTTCCTCTTAACTTGGTCCTTCCTTGGTCAATCTTTCCCAAAAGTTTGCTTGAGATACAAGAGATTGAATATGTCAAGCCTGGTGGATTAAGTGCTGCTGCTGAAGACAGCCGAAATCCTAGAGAGAGAGGGAGAGAAAAATCTGATTTTAGTGAGAGAAGGAAATGATAAATATGAAGGATATTCAAGTTTATCCCTTTAAAAACCCCTTCCTCTCAAAATTACCATCTTGTCCCTACTCACTCGTAATTCCTCTGTTACTGTTTAACATTCTCCTTTAAAAATTGATATATTATGGATTTATGGTAGCATAGGCCATAGTACTCCTAACTGAGGCGCAAATGCATCCGATTATTTATATAAAAAATAGCTCACTATCATAAATCTGCACTATCCCATTCTTTTCTCAGTGCACAATATTGAACAGAAATATTTGTGATACAATCTTTATTCTTCAGTTACTAATAAGTCAACACTAAACATATTTAAGTTAAACCATATTTGTGATATTGAAAACTTGATCCATCATTCTAACCATAAGCACTCCTTTGATCTTCTCTTTTTCTTCTTCTTGCCTTCTACACTTTCTTACTTACCAATTGGAAGTGGAGGGATACTCTGCTCATGCCTAAAGAAATTAGATGGATCAACTTTAGTTTTCACCTTTACTAACCTATTGAAGTTACCCTTAAAATACCTATAACCCCAAGAGTTAGCCAATGAAAGGCTTGTACAATTCTTCTTGTTCATCCCTATATCCAAATCTCTATAATTCACATAGTTTTCCCTTGGATATTTTGATGCATAAGAAGTCATATAGGAGTAAAATTTCCTCATCCAGCTCAAATGTTTTGCCATATTCTTTTCTCCATCAATCCATCCAGATAAGTACTGAATTTTGTAAAGAGTTCCTTTTCTGTGAGGAAAAGGTGTTGCAGATTCTGCAATCCTACTCATCATTCCTCCATAGGGATTCCATATCATTAAAGGACCATCATCCTGAAGAAAAATTTTCCATAAGGAATTGAGGGAAGTTTCTGGAATCACTTGTCTGACAAAATCTGATTTTGCTTTGAAGTAAGCCTTGGATGTAGGTTTTCCCTGGAGCAGAACTTCTGGAGGTGTTGTATTGGGATAGCCGGCAATATAAAGAACCGATTTGATCCAACTAGTTTCTAAACAATCCTTTCTTGTTAATCCCAATTCAGGAAAACTCTGCTTCATAACTTGGAGAAGTCTATTAGCTCCACCAAGAAATAGAGCTTGGTAAGAAGTAGTTACAGATCTTTGACCAGGAACACTACCATTGCCTGGCTGAATCAAGACTCTGATGAAGAGATTTTCATCAATATTTGGTGCTACTTGTTGCCATCTATAAAGAAGCTTGTTTCCACCTTGTTCTAGACTCTTTGTTACTGTGAAAACTGTCACAGTTTTTGGCACAGGAACCAATTTGATCTTCCACCAGAGAATAACTCCGAAGCTGCCTCCTCCGCCTCCTCTTATTGCCCAAAATAGGTCTTCTCCCATTGCTTTTCTGTCAAGAATTTTTCCATTAGCATCAACGATTCTAGCGTCAACAACGTTGTCAACACCGAGGCCATACTTTCTCATCATAGAACCGTAAGCGCCTCCTGTGATGAGGCCACCGATACCTAAAGATGTACAAAGGCCTGCAGGGAAGCCATGAACTGAACTTTTCGCGGAAATTTTGTAATAGACTTCACCAATAGTTGCGCCTGCTTGAATCCAAGCCGTGTTATGTGGAATATCAACATTTACTGCACGTAGTTTACCCAGGTCTAGGATCATGAACGGTTTCTCGATAAGAGAAACATAAGAAAGACCTTCATAGTCGTGTCCTCCGCTGCGTATTCTCATATGAATACCATGTTGTTTTGCACATATCACAGCTGCTTGGACTTGTGAGTCATGGAATGGTGTGAATATGAAATCTGGTTTTGGCACTGAAGGCAATAAATACCTTAGGTTTTGAGCAGTGGATTCAAGGATTGAAGTGTACGACTTATTGGTTGAGGTGTAGATTGAAGAGGGAAATTGGTTTGGAATTTGAGCATGAAGTGATAGGCAATTATTGAAAGTTTCTTCAAATGAAACTGAAGTGGAAAGTGGAACAGATAGCAGAACAACAAAAATTGCTAAGAGGGACATCATAGACTGCATGATGTCTTTTCTCATGTTTTGTGATAAAATGTTTCTCTAGCTTGTTAATATATACTGGATTACTGGTTAGTAGTACTTCTTAGTCTTAGTTTTATGGCAATAATTTCTACGTGTAGTTGAGCTAAGAAAAACGTCATGTGAATGCATAATTAATTTTATTATTAGGTCCACTTCCAGTGTTATAGTGTATATAGTTGAAATTATGAAATGTGGAAATATTCGGTATTTGACTTGCAGTAAGTATGCACTAGGAATTATTAGATACAATTCAGACCTCAAGATTGTAATTATGTGAAAATAACATGTTTTTTCCTATATGTACAAATTATCTTCCCACTACCATGTGTACTGCAATTGTATATGATTGATGCCAATATCTAATCATGGATTTTTGATGGAATAATTTTGAGGATAAGGAGAAAATGCTTTCAAATTATTTTTAATTCCTTCTCTGGGATAATGTAAATTTTTATTTCATTTTATTTTTAAAAGATGCTTTGAGAAAATGCTTTAAATCAACTTTTTCTTTAAAGAAAGGCAACAAACAGAAAAGATGTTGTCTAACAACCATTTATATTTGCAGGAAAGTTCAAAATCAGAAGAAGCTGCCATGTGCCAAATATCACTCAAAAATCTTCTTCTTTAACATCATACTGTTGGACGGGTCCTTCTCAAATTAGAGCCCACACCTAATAAAATGAAGAAAAAAAAATGTAGGGTATTACATTTTCCACCACTTTACTCTCTTCTCACACGTCCTACAAATTTGAGATTTCTAATCTGAATAGTGTAAACATAATCTCAAACCCTCCAAAACACGTTAAAACACCTTAGAAACTCTCTGTTTTTTCGAATTTTATACTTTGAATATGATGCGTGAGAATAGAGTACAACGAAACAAAGAAAGGCCTTTACTTTTCCCACCCTGAGCTATACTCGCGCACCCTATTTTTTTCTTCCAAAAATACATTTTGTCCGGATTTTAAAATCCGAACTAGATTGATAGGGATTTTGGGTTATATTTGCAGAGAAATTACGAACTCCATTTTTTGTGTTGTATTTGATGTCAAAGGTCTCTGCTGATCGTCGTAGAATCCCCGCATAAACTGAAAAGCAATTGCAAGGATTCTATGAACGGTCATCAATGACCATGACACCATAAACACTCCTAAAAAACTACAAAATGTTTAAGAAAAAGTAAGAAAAGATGGGAAGTGAAGAATGAATGAATTTGTTGAAGATATAAGCCTATTTAAGGCCTTAAACCAGTCATAGACCATAACTACAGTCAAAAGAAACGTTTTTCAAGCTCCAACCGACCAAAAATGCATTAAACACACCACAAACCGTCCAAACCTTTGGTGAAACTCCACCGTCCAACTAGTTTGAGGGTGTTCGGATTATAAAATTGAAACTTGAATAAACATTTTCGTATTATATAATCTGAACCTGGCTTGCACCCATATATCTTGGTATGTTTGACAACATATGATGAAGATATTCAAAATCTATCTTTAGCGTAAAGTTCAGCGGAGAAATATTTGACAACATGATAAAGATCTTCAAAATCTATCTATCTATCTATATTTGAGAGTGTCATACCCCATTTTTTGACCCAATTTCGCCTCGTTTTACTCATCTTTTAAAGCCGAGAATTTTCGTCGTTTCAGACGAAATTTCGGCAGAGAGGTATTTTAAAATACCTCATTTTTTTGGTTCGTTTTAGGGCCATTTTTTTTTATCTTTTTTTACTTTTAATCTTTACTTTTAGTCTCATTTTTTTCATTTTTGTTACTATTCCATTTTAGTATTATTATTATTATTATCATTTATTTATTTTCTTTTATTAGTATTATTTATTTTATTTTATTTTATTTTTATTTTTATTAAAAAGTCAAAAATTGCTGCCTGCAGGGGGCGCCACTCTTCCTGATTTTCTTCATCATTTTTATGTCCAAATCTTCACAAAATCTTCAACAAAAGATCACACTGTCACTTATCCCATAAATGTTAACCACAATTTTAGCCAAAACAGACACTAAACCCAGCATGCAAGTTATCTCATGGTCAACAAAAACAACTTCAAAAATGTCTATATAACAGAGACAAAAAATCAGAGAAAAAAGAGGGGATTTTCATCAGAACAGAATCAAAGAAAACAACAAAATCACAATATCAAGATTTCTAAAAAAACTCTTTTCATTTTCTTACCACAAACAAACACAAAAAAAAAAACACAACAAGACTAAATCTCCTCCTCTCAACAACACACGACCAGCAACCTCTCTACCCCAAACAAACACACACACGGCCACAACCACACAACCACACACACACGCGACCACCCATATACACAACCTCACTCGGCCTACTCCTCCCACCTCACAACCAAACCATACAAAAATCGAACCAAATACTACAAAAAACCGAAACAAGCCACACGCAAACAGTAGAACCGAACCTAGAAAAAACAAAGAGGTAGTAGTTTCGAAATTTTTTTAAAAATCTAGATCTACTCTTTTTTAAAAAGATTTGGAAAAATCTAAGTTGAGATTTGAGAAGAGGAAGAAAAAGGATTTCAAAACATGTAAAAAGTTTTTGAAAACCAATTTTTTTTAGTTCCGGCACGGTGGCGCCGCCGTCTAGGCCGGCGGCCACCGCGCCGGAAAGCTTTGTTCCGACCAGGTTTTTTTAGAGAGAGGAAGAGAAAAAAAGAAAGAAGAGAGAGGGAGAAGAAGAGGAAATTGCTATTTTTTTTTTCAGCAAAAGCCATTTTATGGCTAACCCAAACCGGCCCACTTGCAGCGGGCCTGACTTGGCCCAGCTTCCTTTTCTCTCTTCCTTCTCCTCTGCCTTCTGTTTTTGCTCTCTCTACCCTTTTTTTCTTCCTACACCCCTTTTCCTATTATTTCTATTTCTTTGTTTTATTCTTTTCCTTGCATTTCTTTTTTATTTATTTCATTTCTCATCCTTCATTTATTCCTTATGCATTTTATCTTACTGTTTTTTTTATCATTTTGCATTTTTTTATTTATTTCTTATTTAATTCTATTTTCTTAATTTTGGTAGTTTTTTTAGTTTATTATAATGCATTTTCTTTACTTTATTTATTTTAAATGCTTTTATATTTCAGCACCTCATGCATTTTTTATTTTTGCAACATATTTAATGTCTTGCATTTCATGCATTTTTTATTTTATTTATTTATTTTTTGCAATATATTTATTTAATGTCTTGGATTTTCATGCATTTTTATTTTCTTTATTTATTTTTTGCAACATATTTATTTTTGTCTTGCATTTCATGCATTTTTATTTTCTTTATTTATTTTATGTGACAAATTTATTTTTGTCTTGCATTTCATGCATTTTTATTTTCTTTATTTATTTTATGCAACATATTTACTTATTGTCTTGCATTTCATGCATTTTTATTCCTTTGTTTATTTTTTTAGCATATTAATTTTAGTGCATTTGCAATTTTATTTTTATTTATTATTTTGTCATTTTTTTATCTTATTAGAATGTATTTAGAGACAATGTAAATATAAATGAGAATATTGCACCGACACCCACATTTATTTATTTCACTCTATGTCGAAAAACGATAAAGATGCAAAGTAACGAACGTATCCAAGGAAAAGAGCCTCTCACTTCGATTCAACGTCTTTGTGAGAAAACCCTCGCGCTTAGTTTATTTCGACTACCACTTAGTTTATTTTTGTTAATTAGCTTAATCAAAAATCAAAAACATTTCAAATAACAAAAAACCAAAAAAATCTTTTCTCAACCAAATTCCATCTTCAAGTCAATTAGTTCCTATATTTTCACCCTAAACATTTATAGTACTCTATAGGAACCTCTTATTTAGAGTACTATAGACGTTTAGGGTGCTAATATATTCCCTTTGCGTAACCAACCCCCGGACCTTGATCTCTAAAAAATAGGGTTTTTTTCGAACTTTTCCCTTTTCCTTGGAAAAATAAAAGCTCGGTGGTGAACTTAATTTTGTGAGTCAACGCTAACCAATAGCTTGATATCCTAAAATCACCGCGACAGAAATGGCGACTTCACTGGGGATCAAATTCCTAAGTGGGTTAAACCTATCTCGTTTTGTCTTTATCTTTATGCTTTATTCTTATTTGTAATCGTAAATACATGCCTATGTGTTTTCTTTCTTTTACGTGAGTGGTGAGATAAGTCCTACACCCGGACTTGAGGGAAACATAAGATAGGATGGTGGTATAATCAAAGTGTCTTTCCGAGAGTGAGTTTCGGATGTGGCACATGTGATAACCCCACTCAATGGAGGAATCTTGCAAGTATTACTATGTCGACATGAGTAGTCATGTTCGGCATTGTTATTTTCAAGTGACCTATGAAGTTGAGGACCTTTAGTTACCTTTAACTCATCTTGGCCTTTTAGGACGTAGTGCGATGGCTAATCAAGAGTAGTCTTGAATTGGTTGATACGCGATACTACACTCAAACGAGACTTTCCTACGAACGTCGTTGGACCGGGAGTAGTTCCGTAACCCGACAATATTCGGAAGTGGTCAATGACTTTGGGAACTTGGTAGAACTCGTAATACAGGTACATATGAAACCATAGTCCTTACCAAATAGCGTATTTACCCTCAACTCCAACATTATGGACCTAACCTCACCATGTTTTCTCCGTTCTTTAGCATAATCATGCATACATGCATTCATTCATAAACATTTTTTCATCAAGTATCGAAGGACTTAGACAAGTTTTGTTGTAAACACCGTAGGAATGAACTTTACATAGAGGAACACTCAGAAGTGTAACTTCAAAAGCCCGGATTTGACAAACTTAAGGAAGCTAGGATCTTTAGTGACTAGTTCGGAGATTTTTTTTCAAGCTCGTTATGGGAGATCACTTGGCATCCTCAAGTTTGAGATATCGGGGTTTTTTTTTCTTAAGATTTCTATTGATGAACTTATGAGCATATCTTTTGGCTTTGTTCCTAAAAAGGGGATTGTTTGTAATATTTTATTTTTAAATGAAATGTTCAAACTATGATGTTTACAATTACTTCGACAAGTCCTTCGATGACAAATCTTTTTTTTTTGCATAAGCATAATCATGCATCATACTGCATTCATAGTCTCCAAATCGAGTCTTACTTTTTGTTCATCAAAAAGGTTAATCTACTGCCGTCAAAGAAAGTGGCCTGACACATCCATTACAAGCCTACTCGCACCTACAACACTCGGGCACACCGAAGAAAAAGAATGGATCTTATAGAGCAGGAAAACCAGAATCTACGGGAGGAGGTAGCCAGTCTCCGGGAAGGGATGGATAGGCTGACTTCCATGATGAATACTCTGCTAGCTTCTCAAGCTCAAATATCAGCTCCTCAGCCTACTGTCACTACTTTTGAGCAGTCGATCTCATTTGCTTTGCCGACTTCTACTGTGTTTACTCCACCGCCCGTCATGTCTAGAGCTTACCCATGGGGATGCCTTTTCCATCCAACGAAGGTTTCCATCCCACTTCTACTGAAACTCCGGCTCTGTTTGCCCAACAATCAATACCGGTCTCAGGCCGGTCCATCACTCTCACAAGCAGTTGTGACCTACTCAGCACCTTTTATCCATATTGTCCAACGAGAGGCGGAACCTATCTTCCATGCTGAAAGTGTTGGAGCTTTTGATAGAATGGAGGAACTTCAAGAAAGATTTAACGAGATGCAGCGGGAAGTCAGAACTCTCCGTGGGAAAGATTTATTCGGGAAGAATGCTCGTGAACTCTGTTTGGTTCCTAATGTTGTGATACCACCAAAATATGAAGATTCCTGACTTTGAAAAGTATAAGGGGAACACGTGCCCACGAAGCCATTTGGTGATGTACGCAAGGAGAATGTCTACACATACTGACAATCATAAGCTCCTCATTCACTTCTTCCAGGACAGTTTGACCGGGGCAGCCTTGAAGTGGTACATGAATTTGGAAAGCGCTAATATCCGGACTTTCAATGACTTAGGGGAAGCCTTCATTCGCCAGTACAAGTACAATCTGGACATGGCCCCCGACAGAGACCAGCTTCAGGCTATGGTCCAGAAAGAAAAAGAAACCTTCAAGGAATACGCCCAACATTGGAGGGAGATTGCTGCACAAGTCAACCCGCCTCTAGAAGATAAAGAGATGACCAAGGTTTTCTTGAAAACTCTCGGTCGATTTTACTATGAGAAGATGGTTGTCAGTGCACCGACAGATTTCACCAAGATGGTTAGCATGGGAATGCGTCTGGAGGAAGGAGTCCGAGAAGGACGTTTAGTTGTGGAAAGTGCTTTTGCTGCCAGCAGTACAAAGAAGTTTGGGAATGACATTTTAGGAAAGAAGGAGCAAGAGGTAAGTATGGTGGCCCATAGGCAGCCTCAGCAACAATATCAACAACAGCCTCGACAACAGGCTCCCCAACAGTTCACCCAACATAATCGGGTTCAGCGGATATTGCAGTTTGATCCAATTCCGATGGCGTATGCAGAGTTGTTTCCCGCTTTGCTTGAGAAAAATCTTGTTAAGACTAAGGCGCCTCCTCGGGTACCTGAAAGTAGGGGTGTTCAAAACCGAACCAATCCAATAGAAAAACCGCAAACCGAACCAACCCAAACCGAAACCGCAAAAAACCGCATTTGGTTCGGATGTAATCGGATCATTTTTCTACCCAACCGCATGGTTTGGTTTGGTTTGTGGTTTTTATTTTACCAACCGAACCAAACCAAACCAAACCGCAACATAAGAAAAACAATAATTAAATATATGTCATCTAAACCAATACTTATAGAAAATCAATGGAAAATTTTATAAAATGACATATTTTTTCTCTTGATTAGTTTCTTCTTTGCATTTTATTTCAAAAGTGTATTCATATGCTACTTGAACTTTTAGTGAATGTTAAAATCTTAGTCTTTTCTATTTCTTACAAAATATGATTACTTTTTTTTACGTTTTAAATTTGGTTTATGTAGTTGAGAAATTTTTTAAATGAAAATAAAATTGTAATGTTGGATGAAATTTAAAACATTGTTGAAAATATATTTTTAACTTGATTTTAATGTTGAAAAAAAATTGTATTGTCTCGAAAAAAACCGCATCAACCGATCCAAACCAAACCGCATTAGTTTGGTTTGGTTTAGTTCGGATTTTATTTTAAAAGTCAACCGAACCAAACCAAACCGCATGTTTTTTTATCTTGCGGTTCGGATGACTTTTAACCTCAAAACCGAACCAAACCGCACCGCGAACACCCCTACCTGAAAGGTTGCCAAGATGGTATAGACCTGATCTCTCTTGTGCTTTCCATCAATGGGCACCCGGTCACGACATTGAGCACTGTTACGCCTTGAAAGCTGAAGTCCAAAAGTTGATCCAGGCTAATATCCTGTCCTTTAAAGATTTGGAGCCCCAATGTGCAGGCTAATCCACTACCGGATCACGAGACCTCATCTATTAATTTGGTGCAAGATTGTTCATAAGCTTACCCTGTTGGAGACAATCTTGAAGAAGGTGGCAGCTAGTTTTGCAAACACATGGCGGAGTTTGCCGCAATTGGATCGCTGTTGACGTTCCTTCCGCTATTCATTTTTCCAAATAGCATTTTGTTGTTTTCGCTTCTTTAAAAAAAAAATCCTTTCGTTCCGCCGGAAACAAAAGTGAGTTTTTGTAGGGCTTGTTGCTTCATGCATTCCCATCATCAAATAAAAAGTCGTTTTGTCCCCGACTATGTCTTTTTATTCTTTGCTTTTTTCTGGAAAATGGTAACAAAAAAAAAACTTTTTTTTCTCTCTTTAATCAATTTCCAAATATCTGCATTTACTTGTTTACTAAAACTAATCATGAATCATACAAAAGGTTTAAACACCAATAAACCCGTTGAACACTGTAACCCTATGCTCTCTCCCAACTTTGAGTTCCCTGTCTACGAAGCTGAAGAGGAGGAGGATAAAGAGATTCCCAAAAACATCTCTCAATTACTAGAGTATGAAAGGAAGGTCATTCAGTCTCATGAAGAAGCTCTGGAGGTGATTAACTTGGGTTCCGAGGAACTGCCATTACAGTATTCCTGATAAAATTCCAGATGAATGGTGTCGTCGAAGCTGCAAAAAAAAAAAAGAAAAAAAAGAAAGAAAAAAAGAAAAAATACATCAAGAAGATTGTCCAGAAAATGGTAGTCACCTACAAGGACTGGCATGAGATGTTACCGTATGCTTTGCACGGGTATCGTACTTCAGTGCGCACGTCAACAGGGGCAACCCCTTTTCTTTGGTATATGGCATGGAAGCAGTGCTCCCCGTAGAGGTTGAGATCCCGTCGATGAGAGTTCTGATGGAAGCTGAGTTATCTGAGGCTGAATGGTGTCAAAGCAGATATGATCAGTTGAATTTAATCGAAGAAAAACGCATGACTGCTTTGTGTCATGGTCAGCTGAATCAGAAGAGGATGAAGGAAGCATTTGACAAGAGGGTTCGTCCCCGTGAATTCAAAGAAGGAGACCTTGTGCTCAAAAGAATCTTATCATTTCAATCAGACTTCAGGGGCAAGTGGACTCCTAACTATGAATGCCCGTATGTTGTCAGGAGAGTTTTTTCTAGTGGTGCAATGACTCTCGCAACTATGGATGGTGATGAGCTTCCCTGCCTTGTGAACGCCGATGCAGTCAAGAAATACTTTGTCTAAAATTAAAAGAACAGCTCGGTAAGTCAAAAACCCGAAAGGGCGGCTTAGGCAAAAATGAGCATCTCGGTGGACTGAAAACCCGAAAGGGCGGTCCAGGCAAAAATAAGAGACATAAACAGAAAACAATCATCCTGATAGGTCGAAAACTCGAAATGGCGATCTATGCAAAAATTAAGGATCAAAAGACAAAGTAACTGCATCGGGTTGACCATAACTCACTTGAGGCACATTAGCTGTCAAAGAGACTCTGAATCTGAAGCATCCAAACAATGGGATTCAAAGTTGTTAGGGAGAATAGCGATTATTGTGTTCAATATACCTTTCCCATATATTATTTGCCATTTTTCCAAACTTTGTGAGATCCGTGGAGCCACGCCATTGGCAGGCCACCACTCTATTAAATAAATTTGAGCCTGCACCTTTTATTTGAAATTCTCATTTATTCTGTTTATAAAATTTCTTCCATTTTTTATGGTAATACTTGAAGCAAAATATTTTTCAAGAAAAAAAAATATAAATCTTTTTTCATATCTTTTGGAAAGCATAAACAACAAACACATTCTCTCTGAACTCATGAATAAGTGAAGGTTGCGTCAACATCTGTCCTGAGAACGGATAAACTCTGCAGGTTAAACATGATCAATTGCTTAGAAAAAAAAAAGAAAAAACAGAAAGAGAAAGAAAAGAGCTCGGTAAGTCGAAAACCCAAAATGGCGGCTTAGGCAAAAATGAGCGTCCCGGTGGATCAAAAACCCGAAAGGGCGGTCCAGGCAAAAATTAGGGACATACAAAAAGAATATATTCCCGGTGGACTGAAAACCCGAAAGGGCGGTCCAGGCAAAAGTTAGGGATTCAAAAAAGAAAAAAAAAACAAAAGATAAGCATGACCACAGAAACACCATTCCTTCTGCCAGGTTTTTGGATTAGCACGCTTTCCTCAGGAAGTGTTTATTCCCCATCAGTTGTTGCGTATGTCGGGCTTTACCCCGCCAATGTTTTGATATGTCCCCGGTGGCATCATCCCACTGAAGATTGTCGAGTGATTGTACTGCGACGTCGGTCCACTTTCCATGTCACCTGTCCAATCTTGTCTCATCAAGTTTATCAGTTATACAATCAATCAAGTCAATCCTTCATATAGTCATACAAGGCGTATTGTCATACGTACATTCATACATTCATGCATATACACATTCATGCATATACAACATACAGACGACATCATTCATACATAGTTGCATTAATCACCTTGAGTCTTGCTTTAAACTATCTTTTCATACCAATCAATCATGAACAATTTGTAACCCTCTTTTTCCCCCAAGTGTCACCCCCAGTGTATCTGGTCCAGAGATGTCATCTTCTTTATGTCAAGTGGCAGTTCTTTAACGAACAACTTGTGCATCTTTTACCTTGTCTTTGTGCCAAGTGGCAGTTCTTTAACGAACAACTTGTGCACCTTTTATCTTGTCTTGTCGCCAAGTGGCAGTTCTTTAACGAACAACTTGTGCATCTTATCTTGTCTTTAGGCCAAGTGGCAGTTCTTTAACGAACAACTTGTGCATCTTTTATCTTGTCTCTAGGCCAAGTGGCAGTTCTTTAACGAACAGCTTGTGCGTATCTTGTCTTTTGTCTTCAGTGGCTAGTTCGGCAATATCCCGAACAGCTGACATTTACATTTTACCTTCATTAAGCTACCCTCACAACGGTAGTAGGTAAAATATTTTGTCGGTCTTCATTAAGCTATCATCACAACGATAGTAGACCATGTCTTTTCTTTTATATTTTACCTTCATTAAGCTACCATCACAACGGTAGTAGGTAAAATAGTTTGTCGGTCTTCATTAAGCTATCATCACAACGATAGTAGACCATGTTTTTCCCTTTACATTTTACCTTCATTAAGCTACCCTCACAATGGTAGTAGGTAAAATATTTTGTCGGTCTTCATTAAGCTATCCTCACAACGATAGTTGACCATGTCTTTTTCTTTACATTTTACCTTCATTAAGCTACCCCCAAAACGGTAGTAGGTAAAATACTTTGTCGGTCTTCATTAAGCTATCCTTAGAGCGATAGTAGACCATGTCTTTTCATTTATGTTTTACCTTCATTAAGCTACCATCACAACGGTAGTAGGTAAAATAGTTTGTCGGTTTTCATTACGCTATCATCACAACGATAGTAGACCATGTCTTTTCTTTTATATTTTACCTTCATTAAGCTACCATCACAACGGTAGTAGGTAAAATATTTTGTCGGTCTTCATTAAGCTATGCTTACAACGATAGTAGACCATGTCTTTTCTTTTATATTTTACCTTCATTAAGCTACCATCACAACGGTAGTAGGTAAAATAGTTTGTCGGTCTTCATTAAGCTATCCGTACAACGATAGTAGACCACATCTTTTCCTTTGCATTTTACCTTCATTAAGCTACCCCCACAACGGTAGCAGGTAAAATGTTTTGTCTTTCTTCTTTAAGCTATCCTCACACAGATGGTAGACGATGTCTTTTCTTTTTATATTACCTTTTTTAAGTTATCAATACACGATAGTAGGTAATACATGTCATCTGTCTTCTTTAAGCTATCATCTTTGTTGATAGTAGACAGTGTCTCCTTCATATTACCTTATTTTAAGCTATCATTTACACGATAGTAGGTAACTTTGGTCTTTGTCTTTGTTAGGCTATCGTTCTGAATCAATGCGATAGTAGACAATCCCTTCCCCAGCGAAACCACGTTATCCCCAGTGGAGTCGGATCCTGTTCTTTAACAAGCTCGGGTACCCTTATTGTTGTTTTATCCCCAGTCAGATCATCTTCACCATCTTGCATTCACACTTGCATCGCGAGCATTCATAGCATTGCATTCATAACATTTTTGCAGTCAAAATTGGTCAAAAATGGTGTACTCTGTATTTAAGTCTCTTCGACCCGTCGAATTAAAAACTTCACTTTTAAATCTCCGTAACGAAGAAACTTAAATAGGGGCATCTGTCATAACTCATTTTTTGACTCAATTTCGCCTCGTTTTACTCATCTTTTAAAGCCGAGAATTTTCGTCGTTTCAGACGAAATTTCGGCAGAGAGGTATTTTAAAATACCTCATTTTTTTGGTTCGTTTTAGGGCCACTTTTTTTTTTTTTATCTTTTTTACTTTTTATCTTTACTTTTAGTCTCATTTTTTTCATTTTTGTTACTATTCCATTTTATTATTATTATTATTATTATTATCATTTATTTATTTTCTTTTATTAGTATTATTTTTTTTATTTTTATTAAAAAGTCAAAAATTGCTGCCTGCAGGGGGCACCCCTCTTCCTGACTTTCTTCATCATTTTTCTGTCCAAATCTTCACAAAATCTTCAACAAAAGATCACACTGTCACTTATCCCATAAATGTTAACCACAATTTTAGCCAAAACAGACACTAAACCCAGCATGCAAGTTATCTCATGGTCAACAAAAACAACTTCAAAAATGTCTATATAACAGAGACAAAAAATCAGAGAAAAAAGAGGGGATTTTCATCAGAACAGAATCAAAGAAAACAGCAAAATCACAAGATCAAGATTTCTAAAAAACTCTTTTCATTTTCTTACCACAAACAAACACCAAAAAAAAACACAACAACACTAAATCTCCTCCTCTCAACAACACACGGCCAACAACCTCTCTATCCCAAACAAACACACACACGGCCACAACCACACAACCACACACACACGCGGCCACCCATATACACAACCCCACTCGGACTACTCCTCCCACCTCACAACCAAACCATACAAAAACCGAATCAAGTACTACAAAAAGACGAAACAAGCCACACGCAAACAGTAGAACCGAACCCAGAAAAAACAAAGAGGTAGTAGTTTCGAATTTTTTTTAAAAATCTAGATCTACTCTTTTTTAAAAAGATTTGGAAAAATCTAAGTTGAGATTTGAGAAGAGGAAGAAAAAGGATTTCAAAACATGTAAAAAGTTTTTGAAAACCAATTTTTTTTAGTTCCGGCACGGTGGCGCCGCCGTCTAGGCCGGCGGCCACCGCGCCGGAAAGCTTTGTTCCGGCCAGGTTTTTTTAGAGAGAGGAAGAGAGAAAAAAAAGAAAGAAGAGAGAGGGAGAAGAAGAGGAAATGGCTGTTTTTTTTTCTTCAGCAAAAGCCATTTTATGGCTAACCCAAACCGGCCCACTTGCAGCGGGCCTGGCTTGGCCCAGCTTCCTTTTCTCTCTTCCTTCTCCTCTGCCTTCTGTTTTTGCTTTCTCCACCCTTTTTTTTCCTTCCTACACCCCTTTTCCTATTATTTCTATTTCTTTGTTTTATTTCTTTTTCTTGCATTTCTTTTTTATTTATTTCATTTCTCATCCTTTATTTATTCCTTATGCATTTTATCTTACTGTTTTTTTTTATCATTTTGCATTTTTTTATTTATTTCTTATTTTATTCTATTTTCTTAATTTTGGTAGTTTTTTTAGTTTATTATCATGCATTTTCTTTACTTTATTTATTTTAAATGCTTTTATATTTCAGCACCTCATGCATTTTTTATTTTTGCAACATATTTAATGTCATGCATTTCATGCATTTTTTATTTTATTTATTTATTTTTTGCAATATATTTATTTAATGTCTTGCATTTTCATGCATTTTTATTTTCTTTATTTATTTTCTGCAACATATTTATTTTTGTCTTGCATTTCATGCATTTTTATTTTCTTTATTTATTTTATGTGATAAATTTATTTTTGTCTTGCATTTCATGCATTTTTATTTTCTTTATTTATTTTATGCAACATATTTACTTATTGTCTTGCATTTCATGCAATTTTATTCCTTTGTTTATTTTTTTTAGCATATTTATTTTAGTGCATTTGCAATTTTATTTTTATTTATTATTTTGTCATTTTTTTATCTTATTAGAATGTATTTAGAGACAATGTAAATATAAATGAGAATATTGCACCGACACCCACATTTATTTATTTCGCTCTATGTCGAAAAACGATAAAATGCAAAGTAACGAACGTATCCAAGGAAAAGGGGCTCTCACTTCGATTCAACGTCTTTGTGAGAAAACTCTCGCGCTTAGTTTATTTCGACTACCACTTAGTTTATTTTTGTTAATTAGCTTAATCAAAAATAAAAAACATTTCAAATAACAAAAAACCAAAAAAATCTTTTCTCAATCAAATTCCATCTTCAAGTCAATTAGTTCCTATATTTTCTTCAAAAAACAATTTCAATCAATTTTAATTATTTCAAACCTTTTCTTCAATTTAAAATCAATCAAACTCACATCTTTATCCTTCTATGCCATTTCGGCCTCTTATCTTTCTCAAAACTTTTTTTTTTCAAACTTTAAAACCAATCAAAACGGATCACTCGGCTTTTTACCCCGAACTACGTGATTTTGATCCCGCTCGGGTATGTAGGCAAAAGACTTTGTCTTTCCAAATCAATAAAAATAACAAAAACATTTTCTTTCTTTTTTTTCATCACTTTAGTCTTTTTACACTTAAGCACTTATTCTACAAGCAAATAATCAATTTTAGCATAAAGATAAATAAAAACGAGAGGTTCCCATAGAGTACTATAAATGTTTAGGGTGTTAATACCTTCCCTTTGCGTAACCAACCCCCGGACCTTGATCTCTAAAAAATAGGGTTTTTGTTTCGAACTTTTCCCTTTTCCTTGGAAAAATAAAAGCTCGGTGGTGAACTTAATTTTGTGAGTCAAAGTTAACCAATAGCTTGATATCCTAAAATCACCGCGACAGAGAGCATGATTAAGATTTTCAACATCTATCTATCTATCTTTGTTTTACAACATGAAAGCAAGACGAGGATCCTCAGAATATATTTAAATATATTTATTTTAACAACATAATTCAACAACATAAAACACACCATATATATATATATATATATATATATATATATATATATATATATATATATATATATATATATATATATATTTTAACAACATAATTCAACAATATAAAACACATCATAAATATATTTATTTTAACAACATAAAACACGTAATAAATAAAACATAACAGATCACGGATCAGCTAAACTAATGTCTTCGTCTGGTCCATCCAGCAGAGCCCTGATCTCTTCAACAGATATTACCAACGAAGTGTCCAATTCGATTGGTCCTTTAGTATTGTACTGACCAAAGATCGAGAACATGGTTCTCACGTCGTCGTCGTTCATGAGCTTCATCAGGATGAACCGCACAGTTCCGGCTAAGTCGATCGATGTACGTCGATACTCAACACCGCCCACCCTCCTTGTGTCTATGTGGTTGAGTTGACAGTTGATTTGATCCAACTGATCCTTCAACCCGGATAGTGTAACATCAGTGCGAATCCTGAACAGATGGGGTGGTTTTCCCCCATTGTAGTAAACTGCAGCTAGCTTGGTGTTCGGATCAATGACAGAAATTTCCATGGTATTTTTTTTGGTGTGGTTTACTGGTTATGAAAACAGGGACACCTATTTATAGAATTTTCTGGACGTCGTGGACCACAGAAACTGTCGGTGCAATGTGGACCACTCAAAAAAATCATGTACATACAATTTTCAGATTATATAACCTGAAACATCCCTCACCCTACAAAGTACGAAGTTTCTCTCATTTTTCACCCAATATTGAAGCATTTCGGATTATATAACCCGGAAAGCTTTGATACATTCCAGATTATATAATTCGGACCAAGTCAGAGTTCTGGACGGTGTTCATTAACTCATGAAACACGTTTTTCAAAGGTTTTTACCAGCTTTAATGGCTGGTAAAACCATTTGAACACGTTTTTTGACTCATAATTAAGAGTCGTTACACTCTATGCATCCATTCTTCATAAATTCCCCCTATAAATCCCGTTCAAACCTTCACCATTTCTCACACCATCATCTCACACTCTCCTTCTCTTCCTTCTACAACGTGTTTCCATCATTGACCTTTCATAAAAAGAGACTACTTTGGAAATGCAGGGATTGTATGAACGGTCAATGGGGATGGTGACGCGCTGCAAAGAAGCACGGTTAGTCTGGGTGTGAGGTTGGTCTGTCTGGGTGCAAGATTGACCATCAAGGTCTCTTTCGCCCTAGAGAGGAAACAAACCTTACCCCAGCCATCACCCCCCCACCTCCCCCCTATTGGTTTAGCTCTAGGTTTTTAATAGTTTTGCATTATGTTTGAATATTTTATGTAATAAACTTTAAGCTTAAGCTTTATTTTATTGTAAATGTATTGATATATTAATAAAATGAGACTTTATTTGTATCATTTTGTTCTTTTAATTTTGTTTATATTTGCATTTATTTTATATTTTTGTCATTGAAATAATATAAACACAATCTTTGAAATTCTGGGCAAAACTCAGTTCGGAAAATATAACCCGAAATCTCTAACAATTTAGTTCGGATTTTAAAATCCGGACAAAAGGTATTTTTGAAAAAATAGGGTGCGTGAGAAACACATATGGTGGAAAAAGTAATAGACAAAAAGAAATATCCAAAAATGTATGTGTGTGAATGGGCCGAGGGTGTCATTTGAGTGTTATTGACTTTTTGTGTTTTTGTTTCTATCGCTCTTTTAACCAACCATTCTTTCTAATCTAAATTTTTATTTTTATTTTTTTTACATATTTTCTTTCATTTAAATACACTAAAGGACAAAGACATCAAAGGTTAATTGCATCCAAGTGAAATCGGTGTCAAAAAGGGAGAAATAATTCAATGATGATTTTTTCTTGCAGGTTCTAATAGAAACAGAGAAATTTTTAATAAAGTCGAAACCAGAGAAAAAGTTATAATAAAGTCTACTATTTTTTTAAGGGCATAAAGTCTACTATTTAATTCTTCAAAATATTTTTAAATAAAAGTAAAATAAATTCTTTACTCTGAAAAAAGAGAGTAAGATAAACTAAAATTAAATATAAGAATTTAATTTGAATACACCTACTGTGTAATTATATATATATATATAATCAAATCACTTTATAAAGTCACCTTTTAAGTTAGTTCCTAAATTATTTCTAGTTTATATAGAATGATTTGATTGGATGTATGTGTAAAAAAATTTAGACTGTTATAGCATAAAAGTTAATTTCTAAATATAAATAGAAATGTGTTATTATTTGGATTAAATCTTACAAAAAAATAATATAAATTTTTTCTCAAATAGTTATAAAATGTACCATTTTTTTTTTCTTTCTTATCTTTGTTGCACAGGTTAATACACAAGTACTCATATAATGGGCGTCACTTTAGAAAAAAAATACTTCTACTTTGTGTCTATGATCGATGATGAGATACACACAAATAGTTAATAAGGTTAATTTAGTAAAATGGTTATATATTTTGATACTTTATTATATTTCTTAATTTGTGTTTAACAACCTTAAACGACACTCATTTTAAAATTGAGGAAGTATAATGATAGATTTTCAAAGACAAAATTAGTTTAGGGTCATGAAATAGTAGCTTAGTGGTATGACAGAATAATATCCAGAAACCATTTTAATTTTAAAGAATAGGTTAAGTCATCTTAAATAAATCATTCCACTCTCCCATTCACCAAATCAAGGTTCCTCCAACTTTCATTAAATATCAAATTCATAATAAGCTGGTATAGTTACAATTCTTTTACATCAGAATCATATTTAGAAAACCCACATCCTTAAAAAATACCACTAGTTGCACTACGCTTTTTGCTTGACCAACAAACACTTACAAGCAATTAGACACCTAAATCACACACACACACACACACACAAAGACATCCAATATTACAATTAGGCACTTAATCAGTAGTATCTTACAACATTAATAATACAAAAAAAGTAACAAACCTAAATGTATCTTTATTTTCTAAACTAGATAATGACCCCTTCCATAACAAATTCATAGATACCATTCTTCTGATACTAACAGCAAAGTGTCTTATTTTCCCTTTCTTGTGTTTTGACATTTTTTTTTATATTGGAAGAGGTGGAATACTTTGTTCATGCCTAAACACATTTTCAGGATCCACTCTAGTCTTTATCTGAACCAACTTGTTAAAATTACCCTTAAAATACCTATAACCCCAACCACTTGCTTCTATATAGCTTGTACTATTCTTAGAGTTAATTCCCAAATCAAGATCCCTATAATTCACATAAGCTTCCCTTGGAAACTTAGACACATAAGGAGTCATATAGTTATAAAGCTTCCTAATCCAGTCTACATGCTTTGCAACATTCTTGTCACCCTCTTGCCATATAGACAAGTACTGAATTTTATACAATGTTCCATTTCTATGTGGAAAAGGGCTATCAGATTCTGAAAATTGACTCATTTTTCCACCATATGGATTCCAAATAATCAAAGGGCTATCTTCAATCAACAACCTTTGCCACAATCCTTCTATTCCAGTTTCTGGTATTGGTTCCCTCACAAAATCAGATTTTGCTTTGAAAGAATTCTTAAATGTTGGTTTCCCTTTAAGAAGAACTTCAGGTGGTGTATCACTTGGAAATCCTGCAATGTAAAGGACAGATTTGATCCAACTAGTTTCTTGACAATCTTTCCTTGTCAACCCCAATTCAGGAAAACTTGTTTTCATGACTTGAAGTAGTGTTCTTGCTTCACCAAGAAAAACAGCATTATAAGAATTTGTAATAGTTCTTTGAGTTTTGTTTCCAACACTAGCAGCTGGTTGGATGATGACTCTAATAAAGAGATTTTCATCAATAAAAGGCGCTACTTCTTGCCATCTATGAAGAATTTTTGTTGCACCTTGTTCTAGAGTTTTAGTGACAGTAAAAACTGTCACTGTTGGTGGAACAGGAACAAGCTTTATCTTCCACCAAAGAAGTATACCAAAGCTTCCACCTCCACCACCTCTTATAGCCCAAAATAGATCCTCTCCCATGGCTATTCTGTCGAGAATGTTTCCATTCGCATCAACGATTCGAGCATCTAAGACATTATCAACACCAAGACCATATTTTCTCATCAATGTTCCATATGCACCCCCTGTTATGTGTCCACCGACACCTAAGCTTGTGCATAGACCTGCAGGGTAACCAAGAATCGAACTTTTCTCGTATATTCTGTAATAGACTTCACCGATAGTGGCACCGGATTGAACCCAAGCAGTGTTGGTTTTAGTGTCAATGCTTATGCCGCGAAGTTTGATTAAATCGACAACTATGAAAGGTGTTTCGATTTTGGAAACATATGAAAGTCCTTCATAGTCATGGCCACCACTTCTTACTCTTAGATGGATTCCAAGTTTCTTGGAGCAAATTACGGCTGCTTGGACATGTGAATCTTGGGAGGGTGTGAATATGAATTCGGGTTTCGGTGTAGATGGTGCCAAACACCTTAGGTTCATTGCTAAGGAATCAAGGATGGTTGAGAATGAAGGTTCATTTGGAGTGTAAATTGTTGTATGAAATGGATATGTTCTGTCTGAATTCATGTTGAGACATTGGACAAAACTGTCTTGAAGTAATAAAGATGAAACCTTTAATAAAAGTGATGATAATAGAAGGACTAAAATTGGCAAGGGTAAGATTGATGACACCATGATTCTTGTGTGTGTTCTTGTTTTTGTGGTGAAGGAAGGTATTACCAATGCTCTATATATAATGTGAGCAACTATGCAAAATTTTTGGAACAGTGAATGGAAATTTGAGCTAATACATACGTCATACACACGAAGAGTATTGGTATTGTTTTGGGGTCAATGTTCTAAATTTAATTATGATAGTGTGGAATATAAACCTTTTTCATTTTAACCTGTTTCCAATAACATGTACCACTTTAAGCGAGGAACTCAATTGGTCAATGAATTTCAGCTAACGACGAATCGTTTGAAAGAGCATAGCTCGTGTTCAAATCTTGTCTAGAACAATATTTGATCAGATTTTACTTATCTTCTGGTCTAGTCTCCAAATTATGAGGGTTCTTCCCCTAAAAATCGGAGTGGTAACACACAAATAATTCAAAATAATATGACAAGACTTCTTTGCCTCGTAACCATAAATGAATGGTATTGGTGTTGTTGTCCATTAGTCATGTGCAAGGCAAAGCATTAGTCTCTTGAAAATGGCCCCATTAGGGATAAGCATGTCTGTATACTTGCAGCATCATGTGATCATGCAACAAATAAAGCATATTCTTTATAATTAATTACATGTTATCTAACATATCCATACATTTATTTTAAAGTAAAATCTATTGTTTGGTTTTCTGGTGGTTATAACTGTATGGTCCAGTGTCCACATATTAAATTAATCAATTAGTATATTTGTTGCTTCACATTATGGTGTTACTTAAAGTTTAATGACCCATGTTCAAGTTTTATAGTATTTGTTTGGAAATAGAGTAGTTAATGTAGGAGGAAATTCCCAATCGCTACTATGGCTTAACTCAGGTAGAATCGTAGTAGTCATTGTTTAAGATGCAATGTAGTTTTTGAACGTATACAAAACAATGTAAGTTGGGGTGTTACTTTATGAATTTTTTGAAAGATAGGGCAGTAGAAAAACTAGCGTATGCATATGAAAGAAAAAGGAAACCGTGTGCAGCAGAGCTTGAAATAGGTTTGGACACTTTTGTATGAATGAATAAATCTTGTCTATTTTAAAATTTCATGGCATAAGCATGATCTACATGTCATATTCTTGGTCCCCTATTTTCACCATTCAAAAACTTGATCCTTTTTTTCCTGTAATTTTAATCATCTAGTTCTTTAAATTACACAAGTTTAATCCAACAATTTGAAGTTCAATATATATATAACATAAATGTAATGTAACGTAATAAGAAGACGTGGAGCTGACATGGTCACATAATACTGATGTGGCATACCTTTGATTAACACCGTGTAACCATGTTAATTCCACACCTTCCCTCACACGTCAACATTTTGGACGTAAGCATCTCCCTTAAATAGTAAATGGTAAATTGACACACGAATCAAAATGGTAAATGATGTAATAAATATGGAAACTGAAAGTGCATTTAATTCTATATAAAATCATATTTGCTACTTTATTGAAGTGTAAATTTCAAATTGTTAATTCTTAAAATTTATTTGAGTTTAATTTTATGTGATTCTAATTCTAATTCTAATTCTAATATTAAAGTATCCGCCAAACTATTTTTTTGGGTGCCAATTGCGGTTGTTAGAGATAGTTTGACATTCCAAACTCTGTAATTAATTAGTACTTCCTCCGTCCCAAAATATAAGCAAAAATTGGTCAACAAAAGTTAATGTATTTGGTTCAAAATTTGTACCAAATACATCAACTTATGTTGACTCATTTTTGCTTATATTTTAGGACGGAATAATATGTTATAGGTAAACTCCGTTGTAAATCTTTAATAAAGTTGGCGGTTCTTTTGACTTTACAAAAAAAGGTTATATGCTTGGTCATGCTATTTGAACTTTTTATTTAAATTAAATTTGTTCTATCTTTTGCTTTTTATTTTGAAATAGTCCTTTGCAAAGGTAATACTATACGTAAAATATTTTTAATATACTGGTTTTTATAAATAAATATAGATAAAAATTACACGTAATTCAATTAATTTTCTTTACACGGATTTTTTTCTTGTGCAGAATTTCTTCACATTAATATGATTGATTGGAAACAAAAAATATTCAAGTTAGTTATTAGAGAAGTATAATTTGGAATCTAGAGGTCTGAGTTTGCATAAAGTGAAGCAAAGCAGAACAGGACAGAACAGAGGTGGTTCAACAACCACCTCAAAGTTTGATGCTGAGTGAGGGTCAAAAGGTCCATGCATCGATTGAGGTTCCTTTGCCTTTTATTTTTAGTGTGAATGGATATCTTTCTAAGTAACAAAGATTAATATCTTAAATCGAATATGACAATAAGTGGTAAAGTTTTACTACAAGAGATTTAATATTGTTGCATTTTCAAGACTATTAGAACTCATAACATCTTCCAATTAAGCTAGAAGAAATGCCTTATCATTTCATTCAAATGTTCTAGAATGATTAGGATCCCTTTGCCTCCTTTGTTTGTTTATTTATTTTTTATTACATACTTCAAGATTTGAACCATCAATTAATTTTCCTCCTTGATTGTAGCCATGATATACGTCTTTCCTGCCGTGAACGACCATCGGAACCCACCATGGCAAGTGTGTCAACTGCTGCTTCAATTTGTCGCTATGACTTGCAAAAGAGTGCTTATTGCTTACCATCTTTTGGGGATCTTGGAAGCCAATTAGAAACCTTAATGTGTTCAAACTTCATTTCAATATAATTCTTGTCATCATAATCACGAATGATGAAAAACCAAAAAGTATATAGAAGGAAGAAACTCCTCAAGGTGTGGGTCACAATTCCATGTTAAATCACCCTTGACACCGTTTATCAAGAACAATTCTAGTCGTGAGAAGGGATTAGATCATCTAGAACAAGAGCGAAACAAAACTTGCAAGCCTATATGAGCTAAATTTAAGTTTGACCATTTTTTTAATTCGATATCCGACCAACAACCAACTAATTTAAAAGACTTAGGGTGTGTTTGTTTCATGGTAAGAAATTACATTCCTTGAAATGATATTCCCAGGAATAATATTTCCATGAATAACATTCATGTGTTTGGTAAAAATATAGATTTACTGGAAATGATTCAGAAATAATTTAATTAAAAAAATAAAAATGAAAATAAATGTGAGTGGTAGTGGGAAGTTATGGCAAGTTGAGTTCTATTCTCGTGGGAATGTTATATTCCCATCTTTTAAGCATGGGAATAACAAAAAAGAAATCATGTGTAAATAACATTCCTGGAAACAAATTTTCAAAACTTGAAACAAACATGGGAATGTTGCATTTCCAATCTCTCATTCCCGAGAATCATATTACAAACCAGGAAACAAACACACCCTTAATCTCATCGTATACTTGCGGGAACTCCATTTAAAATTATAACAAAGTTCTGGATGGACTAACCTGTCAAAATTAGCACCGATGGGAATTACCATTTCATTTGATTGGTAATTTGAATTGGTATGTTTACACTGTCAATATTTTTAACAAGTTTTGTTAAAAAAAGTACCCATAACACATCAATATTAAAATAAGTCTCGTAGACATATCATGTTTGTCACTTCCTTTTCCCACTCACTTTCTTTTATTTAAGTCTAAATTCACAAATTAATTTTTTTTGTAATGATAGTATCTAATCTTTTTTAAACAATGTCTTCGTTCAAGAGTCATGTTCAATTTCACGAACGCAAAAGAGTGATTTGTCCATCTCTAGTGAGAGATATGATGAATGGACACTTCAATGTCAATCATCTCTTGTTGTGGAATAAGAGTTGTTGTAAAGAAAATCTCAAAATGTAACGTAAAAGATAATAGTGCAAGAGAAACGTAATTTAAGGCTAACGGTGCAAAAAACTGTAACATGAATGATCAATTTAAAAAGAAAAATATATATAAAGGATTGATCCCAAAAATTGGTCAAATTTAAAGGATCACAGGTGTAATTTTGCCTATAATTTAACTAATTAAATTGTTTAAAAAATGATAATTTTAAAATTGTTAAACTTAAAGGACCACAAATGTAAATTAGGGGGACCAAATCAGTAAAATAGAAAAATATGGAGACCAAAATTACAATTAAACCTTTAATAAATTATTTGAAAAGACAAAATTATATTATAATAATCCTCTTTTCTCCCCTTGGCTTTCTATATTTTATAGGCTTAAATATGTAAAAGGTCCCTGTAAGTTAGCGTGTTTTTGGTTTTCGTCCCTGTAAGTTTTTTTGTTGCGAAACAGCCCTTGTAACTTGTTTATTTTTTGGATTTGGTCCCTGCCGTCTGATTCCGTCTAAAAAAAGTATAGCTGGCTAACAGACGCTTACGTGTCAGTTGCTGACATGGACAAACACGCTTATGTGGCATTAAAGCTGAATAGTACTGTTGTAAGAGGGACTAAAACCAAAAACAAATATTTACACAAGGACTAAAACCAAAAAACGGAATCACGAAAATTTGAAATTAAAAACCCAATCTTTTCTTCATCTTCTTCCTTCACCCCAATCTTTTCTTCATCTTCTTCCTTCACCTTCATCTCCAGAACCTGCAACTACATGCCATCACTAAACCATGCCATCACTAATTTCTCAACAATTCAACAAAATCAGCACCAAAATCAGCACTAAACCATGCCATCAGCACTAAAATCAGCACCTAAATCAGCACTTAGCACCAGCTCTAAACCATGCCATCACTAATTTCTCAACAATTCAACAAAATCAGCACCAAAATTAACACCACCACCATCTTCTAACCCACAATCAAAATTAACACCCATGTATTAAATCCATCACCTTCAACCACAAACTCAATTCAAAACTAACACCCATTTTTACCTCCAACCTTCATCAATGTCTCCCAGCCTTTGGTTTCATGAAGCAAAAGCATGAGCAGCAAGGACACTGGAACAAGAACCGAATATTGGCCGTTCTTTTATACCTTCCAGATTAATTCATCCTCTTGAACTTGTTGACTTAGGGGAGTATTCAAGATGCGTTGGGCTGTGTTGTGATCAAAACATTACTCTGCTGCATGTTGATTCCACCTATGTGAATCATGGTCTATAAGAAAGTACACCCGTGCTTGTTGTAAGACCTCAAAATTTTGGCCTTCACCTTGTATACACGACCCATCACTTAACCAAGAGGTGTCAAAGTTTTGATTAACCAAGAGGTGTCAAAGAAAGTGGTGTGCACTGCTTTAATAAATCTTTGCAGTAAAAATGCTTCTCCTCTCAAGATTTATTAAAGCACTTTAGTGTCCAAATAATTAAGATTACTGCACAGTGAAATTAAAATTATTCTGTAATTGCAATTATCTATTCAAATGGCTTAAAGTGATTGAATTTAGCTATTAAATTGAATGAATTAATTGACATTAATCAATTGAAAGTAACTTCAGGCCTTCAAACTTTAAAAAATCTAAGCATTGCACGATACATTTTATCAATTTCATTCTTCTTCCCAGGGTTTCATGAACTATAATGGGCACCATATATAATATGCTTCCATTTATTCATTATTGCAATTACGTTCCTTCTCAAGTAATCGAGTTGGTCTAGAAATTGTTGAATTGTTGAGAAATTAGTGATGGCATGGTTTAGTGATGGCATGTAGTTGCAGGTTCTGGAGATGAAGGTGAAGGAAGAAGATGAAGAAAAGATTGGGGTGAAGGAAGAAGATGAAGAAAAGATTGGGTTTTTAATTTCAAATTTTCGTGATTACGTTTTTTGGTTTTAGTCCCTGTGTAAATATTCGTTTTTGGTTTTAGTCCCTCTTACAACAGTACTATTCAGCTTTAATGCCACATAAGCGTGTTTGTCCATGTCAGCAACTGACACGTAAGCGTCTGTTAGCCAGCTATGCTTTTTTTAGACGGAATCAGACGGCAGGGACCAAATCCAAATGTTGAGTCTTTAAGTGTTGGCTACATTATTTGGCAAAACCAAAGTATGGAATAGAAGCATTCCCTTATGTTGAACATTTCTTCAGTTACAAGTTTTCTCATTTGAAGCCATTCAGAAGCAGAAATTTACATCAGAAGCTGAATGCTCATCAGAAGCACTGTAGCACTTCAGAAGCTGATTCAGGTTCTGATGCTCATGTTGACTTTTGTTGACTTAATCAGAAGCTGCATATTTTCAAGTTATTCTTGTGCGAATCTTTGCAAGATATGCTAAGGTTTTATTATGAATTAAAGCTTCTAGATTGCTGGTTGATTTGAAGAAGATTTTATTGAAGATTTGGTTCAAAGATATGAAATTCATATTTTCCTGTTATAATCTTTAAAAGATTCAGAACAGTTTTATTTGTTACATTATTGGACCAATCTTATTTCTGTAACAAATCAAATCAGAAGATTAGTTTTATTTTGCAAGACTGAAGGCTATATAAGGAGGAGGGCTGCTGCTATTCAAGATACGGATTTAGAGTTTAAGATCAGAGAATTGAGTCTTAGTGTCTTTTAAGCTTTTGCTTTATTTTTGTACGCCACTCATATGCTTTGAGTTGGTTTAGGATTTTTATTGAGTTGTAATTCATTCTAAGCCTTTAGGTACGAATGAAGTTTTGTCTTTGAAGGTGTATTCAAAAACAGGGGAGTTTTTGTGTTCAGAACTAGGTTAAGTTCAAAGGGTAGTTCAAGTAGCTGGGTTGCAGTTGCTTGAATAGGAAGTTAGAGGTTTTCTAATACTCAACGTGTTGGGTAGAATTCAAGACTAGGAGGAAGTTAATTGCTTAGGCTGGGAACTGGGAGTCAGTGTCTTGAGTCATAAGGATTAATTCCTATAGTGGAATTCCTTCCTGGATTGGTATCCCCCAGAGTAGGAGGTGTTTACTCCGAACTGGGTTAACAAACCTCTGTGCCTGTTTACTTTCCTGCACTTTAATTTGCTGCTTGTGTGTGTTTGTGTTTGTGCTCTGTTTTGCAAAGTATTGTGTCCTGTGTGTTGTTCAGAACCTGTTTGGTTCAGAACCTGGTTTCTCTTTAGTATTGCCTGGCCAGAATTTCAATTGGCATCAGAGCAGGCACCCTGCCTGTAAATTGGGTGAGATCCAGAGGAGTTAATATCTGGCAAGCATGGATAGAGAAGGAGGCTATGTCAATAGACCACCCCTATTAGATGGCACAAACTATGAGTATTGGAAGTCAAGGATGTGTGCTTTTCTAAAGTCTATTGACAGCAGGACTTGGAAAGCTGTGATTAAAGGTTGGGATCATCCTGTGTATACAGACAAAGATGGTAACAAGACTGAGGTTCTGAAGCCTGAGGAGGAATGGACCAAAGCTGAAGATGACTTGTCATTGGGAAATTCAAAAGCTTTGAATGCTATCTTTAATGGTGTTGATCAGAATATGTTCAGACTTATCAAACAATGTACTGTGGCTAAGGATGCTTGGGAAATTCTGAAAACCACTCATGAAGGAACTTCTAAGGTGAAGATGTCCAGATTGCAGCTGCTGACTACTAAGTTTGAGAATCTGAAGATGAAGGAAGATGAGAATATCCAGGATTTCTATATGAATGTACTTGATATGGCTAATTCCTTTGATTCTCTTGGGGAGAAGATGTCAGATGAGAAGCTAGTGAGAAAAATCCTCAGGTCCCTGCCCAGAAGATTTGATATGAAGGTGACAGCAATTGAAGAAGCTCATGATATTACAACTATGAAGCTTGAGGAGCTGATTGGGTCATTGCTCAACTTTGAAACTGCCTTTTGTAAACAGACTGAGAAGAAAGGAAAAGGTGTAGCTTTTAGTGTGAATTCTGAAGCTGATGATCAACAAGAGTCTGAAGAGGATGACTTATCAGAAGCTCTTGTGTTGCTGGGAAAACAATTCAACAAGATTCTGAAGAATGTTAACAGAAAAGCCAAAGCCAAAGGTCAGAACTTCAGATTCAATAACAAAAAGCAACAAACTGATGAGAAGAAGACCAAGTCTGAAGAGAAAAGTAACCAAGCCAAAGGTGTGCAGTGCTATGAGTGTGAAGGTTATGGACATATTAAAACTGAGTGTCCTACTTTTCTTAAGAAGCAGAAGAAAAGCCTAGCTGTTGCATGGTCTGATGATGGTTCTGAAGATGATGATGTTAGTAAATCTGATATGTGTGATACTGGTCTGGTAGTGAGGTCAGGAGATATCTTGAAGAAGGAAGCTGTTTTAGAGTCTGAGACTTTTTCAGAGTCTGACTCAGAGTCTGAAGCCTCATTTGTGTATGAAGCTGCTAAAACCTCATATGATGAACTAGCTGATAACTACAAGAAGCTGTATACCAGAAGTGCTGAGGTTTGCAAACAAGTTTTGGATCAGAAGGAGACTATTCTTCAACTGGATGCTGAAAAAGGTGAATTGTTAGTGCAGAATTCAGATTTAAAAGAAGAAGTGAACCTACTAAAATCCCAACTTGATCAAATGAAGAAGCAAGTGAAGATGTTGAACTCTGCTACTGATAAGTTGGAGAACATTTTGGGGAATCAGCAACAAGGAAAAACTGGTTTAGGTTTTGTTGATCAGACTCAGATTCCTAAACAGATGAATTTTGTCATTGCCACTAAAAGTGTTGATCCTATGATTGGAACATCTCAGAGGAGTCCTCAGAAACAAGCCCAAATGCCAGCTCAGAAGCAAACTCAGAAGAGACCTCAGATGCAAGGTCAGAAGCAAGTTCAGATGCTACCTCAGAAGCAACCCCAGAATTTTTTCAGAAACAGAAGGAGGAGGAATCATCCATGGGTCTGTCATCATTGTGGAAAGAGAGGGCATATCAAACCATTCTGCTTCAAACTGTATGGCTATCCTGAACACTTTCAATATAGAAGAGTGCAACCAACTGCACCCAGACACAGTGTTCAGAAGGTGTGGAAACCTAAGGTTCAGAATGTTGGGCTGATTGCTCATACCTCATTGAGAGCCACCTCAAAAGAAGACTGGTACTTTGACAGTGGTTGTTCAAGGCACATGACTGGTGTGAAGAAGCTACTGAGCAATATCAGATCATACTCCAGAAGTTATGTGACATTTGGAGATGGTGTAAAGGGTCAGATTCTGGGTATTGGAGATTTGATCAGAGAAGGTTTGCCCAGACTTAATGATGTGCTACTGGTGGAAGGATTAACTTCAAATCTGATCAGTATTAGCCAACTTTGTGATCAGGACTTGAAGGTTAATTTTAACAAACTAGAGTGTATTGTTACTGATCAGGAAGATAAGATTCAGATGAGAGGCTGCAGATCCAAAGACAATTGTTACTTGTGGGTTTCTGAAGAAGAAAGAAGTTTGACTTCTTGTCTTATGAGCTCAGAAGAGGAAGTCAAGCTCTGGCACCAGAAGTTAGGTCATCTGCATCTAAAAGGCATGAAGAAAATCCTAAGTACTGAAGCTATCAGAGGTGTACCAAATCTGAAGATCAATAAGGACAATGTTTGTGGTGATTGTCAAATTGGAAAACAAACAAGAAAGTCTCATCCCAGATTAGTTCACCAGGTAACTACTAAAGTACTAGAACTTGTTCATATGGATTTGATGGGGCCTATGCAAGTAGAGAGTATTGGAGGCAAGAGGTATGCTTTTGTAATGGTAGATGACTACTCAAGATTCACATGGATCAGCTTTGTTAGAGAAAAGTCTGATACATTTGAAGTTTTTAAAGACCTGTGCGTTCAATTACAAAGAGAAAAAGATTGTGGCATAGTCAGAATCAGAAGTGACCATGGCAAAGAATTTGAAAACAAGAGTTTTTCAGAATTCTGTGCTTCTGAAGGTATAAAGCATGAGTTTTCTGCACCTATCACACCTCAGCAAAATGGTGTAGTTGAGAGGAAGAATAGGACATTAGCAGAATGTGCAAGGGTTATGCTGCATGCTAAGAAGTTGCCATATATGTTCTGGGCTGAAGCAATGAACACTGCTTGTTATATTCATAACAGAGTTACTTTGAAGAAGGGCACTACATCAACTTTGTATGAATTGTGGAAAGGGAGAAAGCCAACTGTGAAATATTTCCATGTTTTTGGGAGCAGATGCTACATTTTGGCTGACAGAGAGAATAGAAGAAAACTGGATCCTAAGTCTGATGAGGGCATATTCCTAGGTTATTCAGTAAACAGCAGAGCTTACAGGGTGTTTAATTCCAGAACCAAGGTTGTGATGGAGTCCATAAATGTGGTTATTAATGATTTGTCTGCTGAGAATGAAAAGAATGAGCCTGAAGTTGTTCCAGAATCTGAAGCCTCAGAAGAACAAACTTCAGAAGCAGAAAAGCATTCAGAGGCTGAAGAAGCAGAAGATCAACCAGATCAAGTTCCAAATGGTAAAGGGCCATCTATTAGAATTCAGAAGGATCATCCTAAGGAGCTTATCATTGGGAGTTTGGATCAAGGGGTCAGAACCAGGAGATCAGAACCAGCTGCTACTGATTCATGTTTTGTGTCTAAGTTTGAACCCAAAAATGTGAAAGAAGCCCTGACTGATGAATTTTGGATTGAAGCAATGCAAGATGAGTTGAATCAATTCAAAAGGAGTGAAGTGTGGGATCTTGTTCCAAGACCAGAAGGGCTGAATGTGATTGGGACTAAGTGGATATTCAAGAATAAAACAGATGAGAATGGTACTGTAGTCAGAAACAAGGCAAGGTTGGTTGCTCAGGGCTATACTCAAGTAGAGGGATTGGATTTTGATGAAACCTTTGCGCCTGTAGCCAGACTAGAGTCCATAAGACTACTGTTGGGTGTATCCTGCATTCTCAAGTTCAAGCTATTTCAGATGGATGTGAAGAGTGCATTTTTGAATGGGTATCTGCAAGAGGAAGTGTATGTTGAACAGCCTAAGGGTTTTGTGGATCATAATTTTCCTAATCATGTTTACAAACTGAAGAAGGCCTTGTATGGATTGAAGCAAGCACCAAGAGCATGGTATGAAAGATTAACTCAGTTTCTTGTGGCTCAAGGTTACAGAAAAGGAGGTTCTGATAAGACCTTGTTTGTGAAAAATGAAAATGGGAGTATGATGATTGCTCAGATTTATGTGGATGATATAGTGTTTGGAGGAATGTCTCAGAAGATGGTCAAGTTGTTTGTTCAGCAGATGCAGTCAGAATTTGAAATGAGCTTAGTTGGTGAACTGACATATTTTCTTGGATTACAAGTCAAGCAAATGGAAGATACAATCTTCATTTCTCAGAGTAAATATGCCAAGAACATAGTGAAGAAGTTTGGTATGGAATCTGCTGCTCACAAGAGGACACCAGCTGCTACTCACCTGAAGTTAACTAAGGATGAACATGGAGTTTCAGTAGACCAAAGTCAGTACAGGAGCATGATAGGAAGCTTATTGTATTTAACTGCAAGCAGACCTGATATCACATTTGCTGTAGGAGTTTGTGCAAGATATCAAGCTGATCCTAAGATGAGTCATCTGACACAAGTTAAAAGGATCCTGAAGTATATGAACAGCACAAGTGACTATGGAATCATGTACTCACATAGTTCAAGTTCTGAACTGATGGGATATTGTGATGCTGACTGGGCTGGAAGTGCTGATGACAGGAAGAGCACTTCAGGAGGTTGTTTCTTCTTAGGGAATAACTTGATTTCATGGTTCAGCAAGAAACAAAACTGTGTGTCATTATCAACTGCTGAGGCTGAGTATATTGCTGCTGGGAGTAGTTGCTCACAATTGGTGTGGATGAAGCAGATGCTGGAGGAGTACAACATTAATCAAGAAACTATGACCTTATTTTGTGACAATTTGAGTGCCATCAACATCTCTAAGAATCCAATTCAGCACAGCAGAACCAAACACATAGACATCAGGCATCATTTTATCAGAAACCTGGTGGAGGACAAGATTGTTCAGCTGGAACATGTAGCTACTGAAGAACAAGTTGCTGACATTTTCACAAAGGCCTTGGATGCTAAGCAGTTTGAAAACTTAAGGAACAAGTTAGGTGTGTGCTTATATGAAGAATTCTAGCAATTAAAGCAAACTGGATGTGAGGAAGAAAGAGTACCTGCCAGCTTTGTTAGTGCTAAGTATGATGCTGTCTCTGATACTGAGTCTGAAGTTCAAACTGGGGCAGTAGTTGAAGATGTTTGTGCAGTTTCCCTTCCCTATTTGAAGTCTGAGATTTGTCAGAATTTTGTGGCTAAAAAGGGGGAGAAAATCTTATGTAATATGTTGGCTCTGATACCATGTGTTACTGCTCAGAGAATTAGTTCAAATTCAGCTTTCAGTGTTGTTCAGAAGTTATTTGTGAAGCTCAGAGTTCAGAACAAATATAACAAGAGCTGTCAAGATGTTATTGAGGGGGAGTATGTGTCTCAGGGGGAGTATAAGGTTGCTATGATCCTGAGTGTTTGTGGTCCTGAAGAACAATTGTGTGCAGCTCCTGAAGTGTTGGTTCTGATATGCTCTGATACCATATATTCAGAAGTAAGGGGGAGTTTGATGTATGCTGAGTGTTTGTTGAGTTACAGAGGGAGTGTGTGTGATGATCAGGAGTTGATCAGTAGCTCTGATACCTTGGAGTAGCTCTGATACTTTGTTTGTGATGATCAGGAGTGTGCTTCAGTAGCTGATATGAACTGAAGTTGGTTTGTGTTTCTCATGATAGTCATAAATGAATCCGCTGCTAATTACTATGTTATGATTGATCATTGTGGAGTTCTTCATTGCTGAGTTGTTTATAAGGGAGATTGAAGAACTTGGATGGTTTTAGCCAAAAATTTGCCAAAGGGGGAGATTGTTGAGTCTTTAAGTGTTGGCTACATTATTTGGCAAAACCAAAGTATGGAATAGAAGCATTCCCTTATGTTGAACATTTCTTCAGTTACAAGTTTTCTCATTTGAAGCCATTCAGAAGCAGAAATTTACATCAGAAGTTGAATGCTCATCAGAAGCACTGTAGCACTTCAGAAGCTGATTCAGGTTCTGATGCTCATGTTGACTTTTGTTGACTTAATCAGAAGCTGCATATTTTCAAGTTATTCTTGTGCGAATCTTTGCAAGATATGCTAAGGTTTTATTATGAATTAAAGCTTCTAGATTGCTGGTTGATTTGAAGAAGATTTTATTGAAGATTTGGTTCAAAGATATGAAATTCATATTTTCCTGTTATAATCTTTAAAAGATTCAGAACAGTTTTATTTGTTACATTATTGGACCAATCTTATTTCTGTAACAAATCAAATCAGAAGATTAGTTTTATTTTGCAAGACTGAAGGCTATATAAGGAGGAGGGCTGCTGCTATTCAAGATACGGATTTAGAGTTTAAGATCAGAGAATTGAGTCTTAGTGTCTTTTAAGCTTTTGCTTTATTTTTGTACGCCACTCATATGCTTTGAGTTGGTTTAGGATTTTTATTGAGTTGTAATTCATTCTAAGCCTTTAGGTACGAATGAAGTTTTGTCTTTGAAGGTGTATTCAAAAACAGGGGAGTTTTTGTGTTCAGAACTAGGTTAAGTTCAAAGGGTAGTTCAAGTAGCTGGGTTGCAGTTGCTTGAATAGGAAGTTAGAGGTTTTCTAATACTCAACGTGTTGGGTAGAATTCAAGACTAGGAGGAAGTTAATTGCTTAGGCTGGGAACTGGGAGTCAGTGTCTTGAGTCATAAGGATTAATTCCTATAGTGGAATTCCTTCCTGGATTGGTATCCCCCAGAGTAGGAGGTGTTTACTCCGAACTGGGTTAACAAACCTCTGTGCCTGTTTACTTTCCTGCACTTTAATTTGCTGCTTGTGTGTGTTTGTGTTTGTGCTCTGTTTTGCAAAGTATTGTGTCCTGTGTGTTGTTCAGAACCTGTTTGGTTCAGAACCTGGTTTCTCTTTAGTATTGCCTGGCCAGAATTTCACCAAAAAATAAACAAATTACAAGGGTTGTTTCGCAACAAAAAAACTTACAGGGACGAAAACCAAAAACACGCTAACTTACAGGGACCTTTTACATATTTAAGCTTATTTTATAACCCTCACAAGTCCTTGTTTCAGTTTCACCATGCTCGTATTGTAATTCCCGGTATCATAATTCTTACAGAGCAAGTACGTGATTATGTTTTAATTTGATGGTTGTGATGTACCACGAAAATGTTACCTGTGTGGGAATAATCCACTCAAAAACTATGATGTCTACGCCTTAGGCATATCATTGCAGGTTCATATCTATTTAGAGGGAGAGTAAAATTGCATATTGGTCAAGGGGGTGTATTGAATTAGGATTCTAAAAGATTTTAAAAGACTTTTTTATCATGAAAAAGTCTTGTGGTATTCCATCAAGACTCTTTGCAACTTAAAAAAAGTCTTTTGGTATTCAATCAAGACTCTTTGTCATTTAAAAAAAGTTTTGTGATATTCAATCAAGACTCTTTAACACTTAAAAAAAGTCTTGTGGTATTCAAAATCATTCAAATTTCGAAGGATTGTTTAATAAATTGGATTTTGATGGATTTGGTGGAATTTTCTAGTGAAATTTTAACATGAAAAAGTCTTTCATGAAAACATGAGATTTTTTAGGATTGTTTTTTTTTTAAATTTTACTATCTCTCTCCTCCCTTCTCTCTTACTCTCTCTCTCCTTCTCTCTTCCCTCCTCTCTCTCTCTCTCCCTCTCTCTCACACTTTCTCTCTTCCCCTCTCTCTCTCATTTTCTCTTTTCCCTCCTATCTCTCCTCCCTTCTCTCTCTCACTCTCCTCCCTCTCTCGTCCTCTCTCTCTCTCTCTCCTCTCTCTCTCTCTCTCTCTCTATCTCTCACTCTCTCTTTTCCCTCCTCTCTCATCCCTTCTCTCTCTCTCTCTCTCTCTCTCTCTCTCTTCCTCTCCCTCCTCTCTCTTCCCCTCTCTCTGTCTCCCTCATAAAAAAAATAAAGTAAAATAAATAAAAGAGTGTGTATTGAGAATATTGTGAAAGAGAGTGTGTTATGATCATTTTTTTTCAATGAATCTTTAAAAATTCATAAAATCTTTTGAAATCCCTAAAATCATTTGAAATCCTTTAAAATCTTGTGAGTTAAATCCATTGAAATCCAAATTGTAAATCTCAACAGTATTTTAAAATCATCAAAGTCATTAAAATCCTACAAAGTCTTTTAAAATCCTTAAGATCTTTTTAAACAAAAATTGTCCTTTAAAATCTTAATCCAATACACCAAATATGGCACTGTCATAACCGAAGAAAATGAAAAGTGGAAATAAACGAGTCACTCGATTTCTCACTCTTTGGATAATATCTTGTTCATGTGTGCGAGTTTTATCACTTTTTGGATAAATTTTGTCATTTTAAATAACTTATTAAATTTTCTTCGTTAAAGATAACAACAGAATCATCTATCTTACAGATTTTTTTCCCTCTCAGTGATTTCCACAATTATTTAGTTTTTCTTTTGTTTTTGTTGTGATTTCGTCGTCTTACTGCAATGTCATTTGTTTTGATTCCTCGTCCCACTACAATATTTTTTTATTTCCCTTCTTGGTGTGATTGGTGTGATGTTTATTTGATTCAGATCGAAATGTTTTCGATCCAGTGCAAATCCAATCAAATCAATGATTTTGACGTCGCTAATGTTACATATTTCGATGCTTGGATATTTCGGGCACTTGGATATAGACATATTTGTATACTTGTGCATCTTACCATTTTATACTATTACATAGATGTTGTGAGTTTGTTAACATATATATCATTTATGTTTTTAGTGATTTTGAATTTGTGTTTTATCAATGCACTATATCAATATGAATGAATGAATATTGTTTATTTTTAATAGAAAAGAAAAATAGAATCATCTTAAAAGGGTGTTACAATGAGTAATACCCTTCTTTTAAATTAGAGTGGTATAAAATGCACTTCACCCTTCTTTTACTATTATTATTTTTGCTTCAAAGATTATTGTGTTAGGCCTCGATATGCAACATAAAACTTTGTCGGATCTTTATAACATGGATCAAATACGAAATAGTGTGAATGCTATGTCGTTGCCCAAAACAATGCGCTGTATAGCTCGAGTACAATGTCAAATGACCAAGGGCCGCTGCATCGCCGCCTGGATGCAGTGAAAAATAAGCAAGGGTTCCAACATCTTCTTGAACGAGTGCGTGTAAAGAAGCTAGTTCATGAGAATATGATTCGTTTTGGAACATAGAATATAGGCACTCTTACAGGAAAATCTATGGAAGTTGTAGACACTATGACTAGGACGAGGATTAATTTTATGTGCCTACAAGAAACTAAGTGAGTGGGGGAAAACGGCGAAAGAACTATATAGTTCAGGATTTAAGCTTTGGTACACTGGTGAAGTGAGATCAAGAAATTGGGTAGGCATCATTGTGGATAAGGAGTGGAAGAAAGATATTGAGGATGTTAAAAGGATATGAGATCGGATTATAGCCCTAAAGTTTGTAGTGGAACATGACACCTTTAATGTAATTAGCGTTTATGCACCTCAGATAGGGATAGAAGAACACCTTAAAGTAAAGTTTTGGGAGGAGTTAGAAGGCTTAATTCATGATATCCCGTTAGGAGAAAATATTTTTCTAGGATGGGACTTAAATGGGCATGTAAGGAGTGTTTCGAGAGGTTTCGAGGGCTTGCATGGGGGGGGGGGGGGGTATGGTCTCAGAGAGATAAATGCGGAGGGTAAATCAATCTTAGATTTTTCATTGGCTTTTGATCTTACTATAGCTAATATGTGTTTTAGGAAAAGAGAGTAGCATCTTATCACTTACAAGAGTGGGGTGTCATGTTCTCAGATAGATTTCTTTCTTATTAGAAAATCAGACATGAAGATTTGTTTGGATTGTAAAGTCATACCTAGAGAGAGCTTAACTACCTAACATAGAGTATTGGTGATGGATGTAAGGGTTAAGAGGAGTGCAAAGAGAAGAAGTCATAATGGAGCTCCGCGAATCAAGTAGTGGCATTTAAAGGGAGAAAACAAAGGATTTTCCAACACAAGATCTTAGAGGGAGGTTTCAGGCAACCACAAGGAAGCGCTAATGATATGTGGGACAAGATGACACATGAGATTAAAAAAGTAGCAAAAGAGATGTTGGGAGAATCAAGAGGTTTTGGACCTAAGGGTAAATAGTCTTGGTGGTGGAATGGTAGCATGCAGAGTAAAGTTCGGATCAAAAGAGATTGTTTTAAAGATTGGTCTAGGTGTAAAAATGCCGAAACTTGGGATAAATATAAGATAGCTAGAAAAGAGTCTAAGAAGACGGCGAGCGAAACAAGAACTCAAGCTTTTGAAGGATTATACCAATCTTTAGGTACAAGGGAGGGAGAGAAATCTATATATAAGCTTGCTAAGGGACGAGAAAGCAAGACAAGAGACTTGGACCAAATGAAGTGTATTAAAGATGAAGAGGGTAGAGTTTTGGTTTAGGAAAGAGATATAAAGGATAGATGGAAGACGTATTTCCACAACTTATTTAATGAAGGATATGAGATCTTACCAGACTCTAACAGGCTAGACATTAGAGAGGATGACCAAAACTATAACTACTATTGTCGGATTCAAGAGCATGAGGTCAAAGAACTGTTGAAAAGGATGAGTAATGGCAAGACAGTTGGGCCGGACAACATACCTATCAAAGTGTGGAAAAGTTTTGGAGATAGAGGAATTGTGTGGCTCACCAAACTTTTTAATGAGATTATGAGGACGAAGAAAAATCCGGACGAGTGGAGAAGAAGCACTTTAATTCCAATCTATAAGAACAAAAGGGATAAACAGAATTGCATGAATTATTGGGGAATTAAACTAATGAGTCATACCATGAAGTTATGGGAAATGGTGATTGAACGAAGACTAAGAAAGGAGACTCGAGTTACGGATAACCAATTTGGTTTTATGCTTGGGAGGTCGACTATGGTAGCGATCTACTTACTACGATGTGTGATGGATCGATATCGAACGGATCAAAAAGACTCGCACATAGTTTTTATTGATTTGGAGAAGACGCATGATAGAGTGCCTAGAGAGATTTTGTGGAAAGCCCTGGAGAAGAAAGGGGGTTAGGATTGCTTATATTAGAGTTATCAAGGATATGTATGAGGGAGCTTTGACTAGTGTGAGGACGCATGACGAGGCTACCGATGATTTTCCCATAACAATAGGATTGCATCAAGATTCAACACTAAGTCCTTATCTTTTCATTTTAGTTTTGGATGTACTTACATAACACATCCAAGAGTTAGCACCGAGATGTATGCTTTTTGCAGATGATGTAGTCTTGCTTGGTGAGTCGAGGGAGGAATTGAATGGGAGGCTAGAGACCTGGAGGCAGGCCTTAGAAGCGTATGATTTTTGCTTCAGTAGAAACAAGACGGAGTATATAGAATGTAACTTCAGCAAAAGGAGAAGTAGTTCTACCTTGGAGGTAAAAGTTGGAGATCATATCATACTCCAAGTTACACGGTTTAAATATATTGGGTTCATAGTACAAAATGACGGAGAAATAGAAGCAGATGTAAATCATCATATTCAAGTTGGGTGGTTGAAATGGAGAAGAGCCTCAGGTGTTTTGTGTGATAAGAAAATACCACTTAAGTTGAAAGGAAAGTTCTATCGGTCAACAGTCAGACCGGCGATGTTGTATGGTACGGAGTGTTGGGCGGTTAAGAGCCAACACGAGAATCAAGTAAGTGTAGCGGACGGATATGAAGATGTTGCGCTGGATGAGTGGTAAGACTAAACAAGATAGGATTATGAATGACACCATTATAGAGAGAGAGAGAGAGAGAGAGAGAGAGTGAGAGTAGCACCTATGGTAGAAAAGTTGGTAGAAAATAGGCTTAGATGGTTTTAGCATGTAGAGAGAAGACTTGTAAATGCCGTCATAAGAAGAGTATATCAAATGGAGGAGGGTCGGGTCAAAAGAGGTAGAGGAAGACTTAGGAGAACCATAAGAGAAACTATTAGAAAAGATTTAGAGGTCAATAAGTTGGATCTAAATATGGTTTATGGTAGAACACTATCAGAGGCGGAGCCCTTCATGGGCTAAGGTGGGCCACGACTCACCTAGGAAAATTAAAAAATTAACGCTTATAAGTCTATTTTGCGAGATTTTATACAATTTTACGTCGGTTTTAGCTTTCGGCAAATCCAAATTCCCGCAAAGTGCTGTAGTGGCCAACCCAAAAAAATGTTAAAAAATAAATTATGGGTCTATTTTGTGAGACTTTAAACAATTTTCAACGGTTTTAGTTTTCAGCGGTTTTAAAAGTAGCATACGTGATTTGTTAGCGGAGGCTTATAGATCTTCTAACTTGCTTGAGTTTCAAATCCCCTGTATATTGTCATGTCAACTGAAAATTCACTCAGTTAACAGTTGTACTATAAAAAAAGTGTCATAATTTATAGCAGTTGTAAAATATGTAATTCGATTTTTTTAAAGTATTCACCCTAACTTTTTAGTCAAACTCCGTCCTTACAACTTTGTGCTTAATGCTTATTGCAATTTTAATTTTGTGTTTATATGTTATAGTTTATTATAGTTGCACACCCAAACTTTTTTTTCTGGCTCCGCCACTGAACACTATGACGTAATTTGATCCATGTAGCCGACCCCATTCAGTGGGATAAGGCTTGGTTGTTATTGTTGTTGTCGTCATTATAATAAAACAAATATTAATGCATGAAACTATAAAATCCGATACTCAAATCAAATCACTTTAACTGTATAAAAAAATTAATATTGTTTTATCCTCAAGACTTTTTTACAAAATAAAGCAAATATGTTTTTTACATAAAATTAAGGAGACTAATCTTTTAAGTCAGACTAGTTAGGCTGTAAAGGAGCTTTATGATTAATGAGAATTAATCATGCATTTTAAACTAAAGGGGTCCTTTTCTTTTTACTCTTCAAGGACACGTTGGGGCGTTTATATTATGCAGTATATGTCTTCTTCACCATATATAGCTAGCATGTGCAAACCAAATTTTGTCTTTGTCATTGAAAATTGACAAAGATACAAGAGTTTTCAGCTGAAAGCCACAAAACGACAACAAATAAAGATCATAGAAAAAGAAATAAAGTGAGAAAAGTTTAGCCAGCAAAAGAAACAGTTAATTAATTAATAAAGCAAATGTGGCTTTTGTTATTAGTTCTTTCTAAACGAAGACTCAGGTGGTACCCCTCTTGTCTAGTCCAAAATCCAATTTGATATGGTTTGATTAAACTAATCTCAAAACGTTAACGTCTTCTTAATCAAAATTATGTTCTTTCTTTTACGTTTTGCTTTTTGTACACAAGAATAAAGTTTTCGTTTGTGTATGACCTGCAATTTTCAATTCTTATTCCATATGCAAGACGGAAAAAAAACTGGAAAATTCGAAAATTATTTAATTTTTGAGGTAAGCAGTACGTCAATCTTCCGTAATGCTCTTAAATCATTGAATTCTTTTCATGGATAAGGTCCCATAATAAAATGTAATTATATTTACCAATTTAATATCCACATTGTTACCCCCCATAGTATATATCTAAGGTATGGTGGTTGGATAGTTGGATGAATTTGAGTTGAGGGTTAAAAAAGTTGGAGATTATGAGTTTAAATTCAGACGAAGAAATAAACATGTTAATCTCATTTTGTCGTTGTTTCTTATCTTTTGAGCTTTGGAGTCTATATAAAAGACGAAAAACTGCATAGGAAGATATATTTAATTTGGTTTGCTACTGTGTGGGTATTGTGGTTATCTAGAAATATTGTAATATTCAAAGGGTTTCTTGTACTGTTGGTGGAGTGGTGAGTTACATCAAGTTTTAGGGGTGTTCGCGGTGCGATTTGAATCGGTTTTGAGGCATAAATTCATCCGATTCAAAAATAAAATTATATGCGGATCGGTTCGGTTTTGGATATCTAAATTGCAATTTTTTTATTAATATTAATGTTATAAAGACAATGTAATATATAGGTTTGGTGCAAAATAGGGGTGTACATGGGTTAGGTCAACCCGAAAAACCCTGACAAACCCACCCAAAAAAATCCAAAAAAGTGGGTTGGGTTGAGTCATTGGGTAAGTATGGTTTTAAAAAAATGGAAAATCCATAAAAAATAATAGGTTTCGGGTAAAACCAGACCCAGACCCAATAAACCCATTTACCCAATAATATTCACATTTTAATTTTTATTTTCATAAGAACGAAGGAGAAAACAAAAAGTTTTGGTCATAAATCAAGTCTAATTTTCAAACATGCTAGAGTTACAAATTAGGATGTTGAAAGGTATCATCAATATTGAAAATTAAAACATGCTAGAGTTACAAATCAGGATGTTGCACTTTTTGGTTATTTTGATACTAATGCAATTTTATATCATGCAACTTTAGTTTGTTGCTAGTATTTTATGATGAGATTTATTATTTGATATTATTATTTATTATTTTATGACGCTAAAATATAGTGAAAATAAATTACACAATTTTTTTAAAAAATAAAAATTTGAGTATTTTTTATGAAAAAATACGATGACTCATCATTTAGTCATTTAATTTAACAAAAAAATTGAAGAAAAAAGATTGGGTAACCCACTACCCAACCCAATCCAAACCATAAATTAGTGGGTTTGTCCAACCCAACCCAATAACGTAACGGGTGGTTATTTTACCTCACCCAAACCAGAGTACGCTATATGTTTCGGGTCTTGGGTTTGACCAAACTCAACCCAAACCGACCCATGTACACCCCTAGAACAAAATATAACATATAAGATGTTAAAAATTAGGCTTAAATATGTCATTAGTCCCTGCACTTTCACCATATTTTGGCATTGGTCCTTGCACTTTTTTTTGTTTGGAATTGATCCCTGCACTTTGTAAAAGTTTTGCTATTGGTCCTTCCATTAAGTCCAAGTTAAAAAGAAAAAACCAAAACTAATAGTGTGCCACGTGGACCAATCATTCCACGCCACGTGGCACACTAAAAGAAAAAAATTCCAACATGTTTATTACTATTTTATTCATCATTTTTAAACTTAAAAATATTATTAGTCCCTGCACTTTCAGTACTTTTTGATATTGGTCCCTCAACCTTTTTTTTTTAAAAAATTCATTGATATTATTATGTTTTATTATTATTTTGTTCATTATTTTTATTGAGAATAATTATAAAGAAATAAAATAAAAAATCCTTTTTAAATGAACAAAAATAATTTTATAATTATTCTTTTAAAAAATAATTGGTCCACATGAATAGTTTTCTTTAATGAACAAAAATGATTTTTTAATTAGTCTTTCAATAATAATTCTTTAAAAGCTTTAATTTTATTTTATTCTTTTAAAACAGTAAAATAAAAAATTCTTTAAAAAATATCTTTTTTTTTTATAATTATTCTCAACAAAAGGCTTTGATTTTTTAATGAACAAAAATGATTTTTATAATTATTCTTTTAAAAAATAATTGGTCCACATGATTAGTTCTCTTTAATGAACAAAAATGATTTTTTAATTATTCTTTAAAAAAAATTCTTTAAAAGCTTTAATTTTATTTTATTCATTAAAAAAGTAAAATAAAAAAAATTCATTTAAAAATATTTATTTTATTTAAATTTTTTTATAATATTCTCAACAATAATAATAATAAAATATAATAGAATCATTGAAAGTTTTTTTTTTTAAAAAAAAGTTCAGGTTCAATACCAAAGTGCACATACCAATATAAAAAAATACTGAAAGTGCAGGGACTAATGATATTTTTAAGTTTAAAAATATTGAATAAAATAATAATAAAAAAAGTTGAAATTTTTTTTGTCTTTCAGTGTGCCACGTGGCGTGGAATGATTGGTCCACGTGGCACACCGTTAGTTTTTTTTTTAACTTGGACTTAACGGAAGGACCAATAGCAAAACTTTTACAAAGTGCAGGGACCAGTTCCAAACAAAAAAAGTGTAGGGACCAATGCCAAAATATGGTAAAAGTGCAAGGACTAATGACATATTTAAGCCTAAAAATTAATATTACGGGATGAAAATCATCGATTATGTTTCAAACATATGAAATAATAAAAAAATAGAATAAATTAAACTAATAAGTAGAAATAAAAAAATTACAAACCTAGGAATAACAAATTAGTGTAATATATCATAGTAATAAAAAAAAATAAAAAAGTATTAAAATGTATATATGCGGTTCGGTTCGGTTTGATTCAGTTTAAATAATTCAATCCAAAATCAAATCTGATTCGAGCAGTTCTCACAAAACCACATACAAAGACATCTAATAATATTCGGTTTTGTGCGGTTTTCATTTTTTTTTTATCGTTTTGCGGTTTCAATCTAGATCGGTTTAAATTTGAACACCCCTATCAAGTTCTTTAATGCAATTGGTTCATTTGTTTAGAAGGTAAAAAAAAAGCGATACAAACATTCTCAATGATATGTTTCTCATGTAACATGGTTAAACGCTTGCATGTGGAGATTTATATTTGTATTGGGTTTGAGTACCCATTATACTCCCTTTGAATCAAATAAAATTTGCTTATAAAAAAAAATAAATACCAAATATATATTTCTTAAATTTTCCTCTCCAAATATTAATGGTTGTTGCATTATTTATATTAATCTATGCAATCTGTAGTAGTATATGAATAATTTTTATCATTACATGTGTGTGATGTTATTCTCGACGTAGGGCAAGCAACATATATGGTTTGCTTTGCTCCTTGAAGTCATTACCACCACCATATGTGTTTTGGTGCCCCACATTGGTTGATCAAATTGTTTTGAACTGAAATTGAATTATGAAGATCTTAACATGTGCTAGTTGAAGCATCAGCTTGTGACTAAGAATAGACAATGGTTGTTTGCTTTCCTCATTATTCACCTATGTTTGCTGCCGCTTAATGCGCATGAAACAAGACTGAATGAACCATTTTCTGCTTTCATACTTAGAATTCAACTTGCGAGGGTTAAGTTATTTCTTCCAATTCATGAAAAGAGGGAAATAAAATATAAGGTCAAAAGTTTTTTTTTCCCTATGTTTGTTTTTGCCATAAAATTATTTAAAAGTGATTTAAATGTAGTGTAATTTATATTTAAATACACTCATATATAGATTTTTAAGTCGAAAGTTTCAAATTCTAACTTCAAGTTAAAATCAATTTTCAAAACAAAATCAACTCTATCAAAGAAAAATTACATATATCAAAATCAATTTTATATCTTAATAATTTATTTTGGTTACTCGAATGAAATCAATTATACAGTAATATAGAACACCATGTAGCTTTATAGTGTCTAAATTTTCAGCTCAAATCACGCACCTAACCTGATACACAAGCATTGTTGACCCATCTTGGTTGGACCTTAACGTTACATTACATCTAATACACTAGTATCTGTAATTCATGTCTCCACGAACTTTTGCCCAAGGGCTTCGTGCACCACTTTAGAATCCACTAATTAGTCAATCTCGTGAATCTTTTTTGCTACAAACTCAAGCAGAATTATATCAAGACTTACTTTTTTTTTTTTCTTTAATAACCAATATATCCCCTTATGTAGATTAATCATCTAGGAAATTGAGATTCATTTAAGGGGTTATCCTCTTCTAATATATTTTGTTTTTCATTTGTACTTGTTGTACTGGTTAGTGATCAAATCTTTAATCAAATAATTAAGAAACCTAAGCATCTTCCACTTGTCTTAATATTTGAGTTTGGCAAAGCCGATCTATAAAGTCTTTTAACTTAGATCAACGACAGGTTATCACGGGATTGCATGTGATCCTAGCATGAGCCTAAAGAGTGCAATGTATCTTAACGGATTAGGAAGTGTGAGTCTAGGTGTGAAAGAATAGAGTGAAGTAAGATATGTTATAAAACAATATGTAAAATAATATTTAACAAAACGTCTTTGTCCATAAACTAAATTGGGATGGGTAACCCATGAGGTGAACGGAACCTAATCCCTGTCTTGTCCCTAATTTTTGTCCAAGATTATTGTTTGAACGGGTCAAACACGACCCATTGCATTTGGACCGGGACAAATTGTAAGATTGGGTCGGTTTTATACACACATAACACATGATGTCAATTGTTACTTATATATTTTTCTAAAGTCAATTATAATTTTTCATAGACTAATACGAGTCAAGTCTACATATCCTTTTCGAGGCTATGTTGACTCGTGTCTAACAACATGGCATGACATAAACACTTTGGCATGAAAAAACAAAGAGACATAAACACTTTTTTTTGTGAACATTTGAAAACGACGAAACTACACCTAATAATAATAGAATAGATCTTCTAAAAAAAAATAATAGAAAAGCTAGGAGGTGTCGGCAATGCCACGAATGATTGAAAATTTATACAATCTGTTTTATTTTGAATTTGAAATTTAGAAGAAGAAGCAATGAAATTACTTCCTATTATCTTCAATACAGAGTAACATGCCATAATTTTTTTAAAATATTTTTGGAAAGAAAAATCTCATCCTTTTTTGATTGTTAAGTTTTTATCAAAATAAAATATGCTATAGAAACAAAAAAATGTTCGCACTCTCAATTGACGTTTGCACTCATTTTATGCAATTTGGTGGTTATCAGTTATTTAAAAAGAATCCGTCATTGTATCTGTCTTGCATTTGAGTTATTTGGAAGGAGATAAATTCTTGGTTTTTTAATAGCAAAAGTGCAAAACGCAATGTCTCAACCATTTTATCACAAGGATCAACTTCTATCACAGCGCTGGCTAAAGGCTCTTAAAGCTAATTCATTTTATGAATTTAATTCCCGATGGTGTAACCTGTCTGTTTGTTTGGGTTATGACACTACTTGATGTATCATTTTTTGCTTCTTGTTTTGACTTTTTATCTGTTGTTCGATGACCTTATTTTAAACATACCTTATGCTTGAATGAGTGTAATCGCCTTTTATTAAAAAAAAAAAAAGAAACAAAAGATGAAAAAGAAATTAAAACAAGACATATAATTTGATGCTAGCGTGAATATTTGAATAATTATTAATCGAGAATTTCTTTTCTCACATTTCTCACATGCTCTCCGTTTTTTTATTTATTAAAATACCCCCGTTTGGATTATATAACCCGAACCAAAAAAATACGGTTCAGATTATATAGTCTGCAAGATGTTTTATATATAAGCAACAATCAAAACCTTTTCTCATTTCAGTAGTTGCGAATTTTATTTTACTTTTAAAAACCACAAAAAAACCAAAGTAAAAAATGACAAAACCTATCAAATAAAATTAAAATAATATAAAAAATACTACCAACAAATTCTAAAAATCAAATAATGCTAATGCAATTTTTTTCGAATTTTTCTAAGAATATGAAAAATTGAAAAAAAAATGAAAAATGAGTTTAATCGATGGAATTTTGGATTTTAAGGAGCGGAGTCCCTTGTTTTTTTTTCCTGATCTTCTGGCCAAATTTTGGAGTAGTCTGATCAAGTAGCCTAAAATTCAGATTTTTGATTGGGACACAACTACAAGAAACTTGACATTTAGTGACAGCAGAAAACCGTAGGTAAATGCTATTTTGCCGTAGGTATATCTCGAAATACCTATACCTACGGCCGTTTTTTTCGTGGTCAATGTTGTACCTATTCCGATGGATTTTTTTCGTCACTATGTCCTATACTGACGGATTTTGGCCGTAGCTATAGAGCTTATGAAAAACAAAAAAAAAATATAAATTTTACCTGCATCTCTTTTCGGTCACTACACACTTGAGCGACAACCAATATACTCACATCACATTCTTGAAGCTTATATAATTGAAATTTCATTTTACAAAAATTAATTTAATTAAAAACTAAAATTATAATTTATAATGAATATGCCAAGTCTTACAAGAATGTGAAATTACAAAATAGCTAGAAATAACAACCTATGAGTATAATAATTGAATTTTTTTCATTTGGATTCAAAATCTAGTACAAATGCCAATAACAACAAGTAGCCGCCCTTATAATAGAAGAAGCAATAAGCCTACAATCAGACGAAGAGCCGATTTGCTGCCCTTAAATTTGAGGTACCCTTGCCTCTTTGCCAAATTCAATTCCATCTCAGCTTCCTCCTCCCTAGACCCCTAATAACAACATATACATAAATCTCATGCAAAACAACATCAACAAAAACAAAATATAATCAAAAACCATGAATCAACCATATATAATTTGCATATAATTACCTGGCCTACCAAACAAACTAAAGTTGCTATAAAAACACAATGTCAGCCTGAATGCCTTTCAAATTTACACTGCCAAAATTGTGAATCCGAGACAACCAAATTATAGAGAAACAGATCAGGGCAACAAAGAGACATGTGAGGCGAAAAGAGGTTCAATTCAGTTCAAACCCAAACAACATGGAAAATAAACAGAATGCATCACCATAAATGAAACAAAAAATATAAGAAATAGTCTAATACATGAATGTCCAACTAAAAATTCATATTTACTTTTGTTGTAATTGTATTTCTGTGTGTCGAATATGATCACACTTGATGTATATTTATATGCAAAAGAGATATACACAATAGGTAATGTTGTAATTTACACTTATGACTAATTGATTAATAATCAATACTAATTGATTATATACAGATTTTCAACACTCCCCCTCAAGCCGGATCGTATATATTGTATGATCCGAGCTTGTTACAAATATAATTCACTCGAGAACCCTTGAGAGACTTGGTAAACATATCAGCCAATTGATCTTCAGATTTGACAAATTCTGTGGTTATTTCTCCTGACAGTACCTTGTCTCTTACATAGTGACAGTCTATCTCTATGTGTTTGGTTCGTTCATGAAAAACTGGATTGGATGCAATATGAAGTGCCACTTGATTGTCGCATATGAGTTTTGTGGCTTGAAGGTCTCCTAACCTAAGTTCTGAGAGCAAGTTCTTAAGCCATGCAAGTTCCTTCGATGCTGCTGCCATAGCACGATATTCAGCTTCAGCACTTGATAGTGCAACTGTGTTTTGTTTCTTGCTCCTCCATGAGATCATATTTCCTCCAATAAGAACACAATATCCAGAAGTGGATCTCCTATCCGACGGTGATCCTGCCCAATCTGCATCTGAATAACACTTGATTTTAGCATCACCCTTATCTTCATATAATAGGCCTCTTCCTGGTGCATTCTTTATATATCTGAGAATCCGAATAACTGCATTCCAATGAGTATCACACGGAGCATTCAGGAACTGACTCACAATGCTCACTGCAAAAGTAATATCCGGTCTGGTGACAGTAAGATAATTGAGTCTACCCACTAAACGTCGATATCTTCCCGGGTCTTTCAACAGCTCCCCCTGACCCGGAAGAAGCTTGACATTGGGATCCATAGGGGTATCAATCGGACGACAGTCAAGCATACCAGTTTCAGTTAGGATGTCTAATGCATACTTACGTTGGTTAATTGCAATGCCTGCTGAGGACTGAGCAACTTCAATACCTAAGAAGTATCTGAGTGGACCCAAATCTTTTGTCTGAAAGTTTTTGAAAAGATGAGTTTTGAGTCGCTGGATACCTTCGGTATCGTCTCCAGTAATAACAATGTCATCAACATAGACCACAAGAAAGATGCTCTGATACCATGTTGTAATTGTATTTCTGTGTGTTGAATATGATCACACTTGATGTATATTTATATGCAAAAGAGATATACACAATAGGTAATGTTGTAATTTACACTTATGACTAATTGATTATATACAGATTCTCAACAACTTTAAAAATGAAAAATGTTGAAATAGCTGCAAGTAACCAATATAGTAGCTTCAGTGGCTTAATCACTTACTTGAAATATAGATTGAGTTTTCTCCACCAGTCTTTTCACAAAGTCCTCATTTTCCAAGTTAATTAAGCAAATTAATCAACAAATATAATATAGCACTTTCACATTTCAACAGAAATAATTATCACAGTTACCTGAATCTCCTCTCCCTATAGGTGATGACTAGAACATGGTGAGGCGTTTGGCGTGTTCCCATTGAAGCTATGTTGAAACTGTTCTCTATTGGAAGCGACCTCCTCCATGCAGAACTTGCAGACCGTAAGTCTTATTTAGAGCAATCTGAGTTCACAATCAATATCCCCCAATTAGAGGAATAGAGAGGTAGAAGCAAATGACACATATATATTAATACGAAGATACTCAATACTCATGATAAACAATCACCAAAGCCCTTCAACCAGAAAACTAATAGTTATCACGTAACACAATTGTAATCCTAATTTACTCAATAGCATTCCAAAGTAAGGAAATAGGATTTGAAGTTGCAATTTAATACAATCGATCACACAAGCACAGTTATAGAAATCATTTTGTGAGACACTCAGACTGATATAATTTCAAAAATTAAAACTTAAAATGTCATCATCTTCATACAAGACTTTGCTAGTATGAAAAATAAGAAACATGATTAATCCTTTACGCAGTCAAGGTCAACTCTTGCGTCAATTGTTATCTATAGATGACATATTAATCATTACATTCTAAATTTCTATTTCATAGCTTGACAAGTATAACCAAGTAGTTCATTATCAAACCTGTTCACTTTTGTATACGCTGCAACCAAATGTTAAAAAAAAATCAGTGCATAAACTTACTAATGAGTAGTAATAACACATTGTGAAATGCCGGAAAGGTGGACATAACGATGTGTCGTAACCGGAATGATATGCCATGATGGAAATGCCCTCTTTGCTGAAATTACGATAACTTTAAACTCTTCATCTATAGTCAATGGAACTTAGAAAGCTAAACGCAAAAATTGAAGCTATAAGCAAAACCATAAGCAAAATCAGAGCTATAAGCAAAAAACATAAGCTATAAGCTAAAACAATTAGAAGCTATAAACAAAACCTATAAGTAGAAGTAGAAGCAGAAGCTATAAGCAATTAGAAAGCTAAAAGCAAAATCAGAAGCTATAAGCAAAACATGTAAGTAGAAGCAGAAGCAGAAACCATAAGCAATTAGAAAGCTAAAAGCAAAAATTGAAGCTATATGCATAACCTATAAGCAGAAACCATAAGCAAAATCAGAAGCTATATGCAAAAAACAGAAGCTATAAGCAAAACCAAAACAAGACAGAACCAAAATTATTCAGAATTTAAACATAGTGTTCCACTCTTCATCTTCATCCTCATCATCACCCAAATTATTAACACAAAACAATTATTAAAATGAAGCAATAACCACAATCAAAATCAAAATCGATCAAAACAAGAAGAAGAAAGCAAAATATACCAGCAAATTGATGAAGAACAAAGTGAGAAGAGAACCGAAAAACGAGTCACGAGTAGGAACGAACGAGTCACAAATTTGGAACGCGAATCAGTTTTACCTTCGATTTGAGAACGAACGAAGTGTAATGAATCATTAACAAACTCACTTAGCAAAATAGATACATAACATGCAATTCTGGAAATTAAATTTACCAAAGAAAATGGTCAAACCAATAAATTTTCATTAAAACAAAATTAAAACAAATCTAAATAAACACCAGAAACCCCAAACTGAACCTTACCTCAACCTTTGCGGTTTCCGAACGATTTAGGAATGAGGGACTTCGAACTGGATTTTGATTTCGAGCAGGGAATTGGATTTCGATTTCAAGCTAACTAGATTTCGATTTCGAATTGGTTCAACTGAGTTTCTATTTGGTTCAATCTCTGTGTTTCTATTTGGGAACGGAGGGTTTCAATTTTAGAACGAGGGGGTTTCGATTTGGGAACAAGGAGGTTCAATTTGGGAATTGGGTGTTTTTGTCACTAAGGAATGATGAGTTTTTTATTACGGATTTGAGATTTCATCTTTGCAATTTGGAGGTGGGGAAAATTTGGAACTGAGCTCTCTATCTATGTGATATATAATGATATATTTTTTTTTTTGAGATGTCTATTCCTACGGCCAATTCCGTTAAATCTTTTCTATACCTACGGATTTTCGTCTGTCACTATATACCTCCGTTAGTATATGGCATTTTTCGACTAACATTGACTTGAAACACAAGGAACACAGTGGGACAGTTGGTTAGAATAGTTAGTATGGTTCTTAAAATGACTATTTCTATCGCAAACAAGTTCAGTCTTTATGTTAATACAATTCAGATTATATAATCTGAACCTTTATTTCCCGTGATTTTTTAGCACAAGAAGGTGTATATAAAAACAAGCATTTTTAGCTTTTATAATCCGAACGCCCCTTAAAGATGCTTCAAAATAGGTTGTATAAGTGTTCGGATTATAAAATCCAAAATCTTTATTTTTCAGATTTTAGAATCCAAACTAGTAACAAAAATATTTTTCCACCAAATCTACTTATCTATCATACACGGTTAAAAAAATATTCTTCTATAACCTCATTTCGTATTATATAATCCAACAATTCTAAAGTTAATTTTAGAATTTCAAAGGGTGCGTGAGAAGGTAGGAGGGTCGGAAAAGAAATTCCATTATTAACCTGGTTCTTTTTATATGCAGTAGTACCAACCCAATGATGTGGGTGGTCTTATTGTAAAAAAAAAGGAGGATGTGGATCACCCATGCATATAGTAGTGATTGCATCGCATTTGATAATGGAAGATTGCTCTTTAGGCACCCGGTAATTACTCTCAGATCGTCAATTTTTAGATCGGTTGAGACACTTTTTAAATCAGTTCACTCGATTTAAAAAATTGATCCGAATGATAGTTAACTACTGCCAGGCTTATCTGGTCTTAAGAGCAATTGTCTTCAAATGGTACGATGATCAGTGGCGGATCTTGTCCAAAATATCGGGGGGGAGCGGCAAACATTAACTAAATATTATAGTTGAAATTCATAAAAGTCATATACAATTTCATCCAAAATATTATAATTGAAATTCATAAAAGTCATAGACAATTTCATCCAAAAAAAAGCATCAACACAAGGCTAAAGTTCCAAATTACTATCTACCAAATAATAAGTTTAGACAAATTAGCAAAGATTTAAAATAAATTCAAAACATAAAAAAATATATACAAGAAAACATTTACCTCAATTTAAAATTTCACGTTTCGGTCTTTCAAAGACTTGAACTCGTCAATAATTGAATCAGAACTAAATGAATCAGCTATTTCCTTTTCAATATAAAGCATCATATTGTCAGCAAGAAATTCATCATCCATCTTATTACGCAATCTTGTCTTGATTAACTTTATTGCTGAAAATGATCTTTCTGTAGTAGCTGTAGAAACTGGGAGAGTTAAGATAAGGCGGATTAGACGATCAACCAAGTAATGTTTTTCCGCCCTCCCTGTCTTTTTAAGAGCTTCACACAATTCAGACATAGTTGACAACTTATTCAAATCTGGATGACTAACAACATCAAGATGGAAGTGATGAAGTTGATATCTCAAATTAATTTTTTCTTGCTCACTAAAATCTAGAGGATAAAATTTACTTACAAGAGCACATATATTATCTATATCAAATGCTTTGTACACATCCTTAGGAGCCAAACTATTGCTTAGAATTAAAAGCTCCATTGTTTCCAAACAAAACCTATGATTCAATTCTTGCAACTGTTGATCAATTGTACCACAAAATGCATCAATTCACATATCAGTTTGTTTATAAAAACTTCATTTGATAGATACAACAGACACAAACTCAAGTCATAAGGTGAAGCATCAGCCAATTATTATGGTAGTTTAATAGCATACAAGTTTGTGTTTTTGTTAACTTAAAAACACTAAACAAGTGGCAGCATAATATAGATAATAATTTATCAAGCAATTTCCCCAATTTTTACCAATTATTATGGCAGTTTAATAGCATACAGAACCATGTTTTTGTTAACTTAAAAACACTAAACAAGTGGCAGCATAATATAGATAATAATTTATCAAGCAATTCCCCCAATTTTTACCATAAGTGTGGTATTCATCAAGCATTAAATGGTAATCCAGTTTGCAATTCCCCCAATTTTTTATTTTTAGGGTTCAATTTCCCCCAATTTTAAGCAAGCAATATAGATAATAATTTATACCAACATTGAATTGAATCAATTGAATACGAAAATTGACAAGAAATTGCAAAGAGGAAACAAACAAACTTGAAGTCTTGAAGAATGAATGGATTCGTTTCACACTGTTCAGTGTTCAGGCAGCGGCCGCGAGAGAGACTCTGAGACGGAGATGCCGCAGATGTGTGCAGCGAGAGAGACTAAGGGTTTGAGAGACTGAGACATGTTGATTGTTGTGATACCGCCGTAAGGAAGAAGATGGATGGAACTGGAAGGAACACAGAAGAGAAGAGAAGATAATAGTAGGAGGTGGGTGTGTGACCGTGTTGTGAGTGTGGGGGGTGCTGGTTGAAAATATCCAAAAATATTAGGGGTGTTTTGGTCTTTTCCTCTATAATTTTTTTTTTTTAAAGTGGGGGGGGCCATGGCTCCCATGTGCTCAAAAGGAGTACCGCCACTGGCGATGATGCATGGTTGTTAAAACTCACTTGGGGAACATGGAAAATGACAGAGAAACACCGACAAAAGTATGACATTTGACCATGTAGGCCTAAATTCAGTTGGGCCTTTCTAGAACTATACACAATAAGTAGATTTCTGATCCTTACTCCTATCACACTGTTTCTTCACTTTCCTACAAGCTAAATTTAATACTGTTTCTGTATACAATTCTTCTAAAATTCATAGATGTTAGTTTTTTAGTTGTTATTTTGTTAGTAGGAGATTATAACCTCTGAAGCCCCGATACTCTAAAAATGGTGAAGAATCGTGTCCGACACGTATCCGATACCGATACGTCTCGATACGTCCCGATACGCGTATCAGAGAAGTATCGGCCAATTAATATTTATTTTTTTGAAAAAAATGACCGATACGTGTCGGATACGGCTAACTTATACTCCGACACCGATACTTCTCTTACATATTTCATTTTAAAAAAATAAAAGAATAAGAAACAAGAATACATTAAACCGACAACGCTATCAAAAACATTTGTCTCTTCTAACCCCCAAAAAATAGGGTTTCTCGACAATCACTGAACGATAGTTATTCTCTTCTCTCTAATGCTATGTTTCTTCTGTTCTTCTCCCTATAATATCTTCTTCTCTTCTTTTGTTCTTCTCTCTAATTGGGGAAACATGTTTTTAAATTATTTGTTTTCAATCTCAAATAGTGTTAACTATTAAGTAGTCAACATCAGACAATGATATTCTTTTTTGATAGTACTAATGATGTTTAGCTATATTTAAATTTGTGCTGAAAAAAATATGTAATTGTCACTTGTTTTGATCATTTTTATTGATGTGGATGTTTGTTTATTATCATTTTTAGTTATGTTTATACATTGTGCACTTATACTATTAGTTTTAAATTTAATTTTTTAATAACGTATCGAGGCCGTATCGTATCGGGAGTTTTGAAAAATTTCTCGTATCGCCGTATCGGTATCGTATCGTATCTGCATCGTGTCAGGTATCGAGGCTTCATAGATTATAACCCATTACTTTTTTAGCACTTTAACCCTTATGTTCCTTCTTCCTAGAGGTGGGAATAGAGTTGAGTTTTGAAAATCCTAGGTTTGATATGATCAAAATATTAAGGTCCAAACTTGACCGGTTACATATCATATACTAATTTTTCGGTGAGAGTTTGGTTAGACTCGACCTATAGGCGTATTTAAGCTCAAACTTGGTATGCCAATAACAAATAGTATGAGACAAATAAAAATTTCAAACACAATATTTAATATGAAATCAACTATCCAATGAGCCTTTGGCTCCTATCATTTATAATAAAAATAAAATTGAACTATTCAATTCTTCTTCTGTCGGTTAGGTTCCCTATGCCTTGCTTGGAAGTGTTGGGATACTCTGTTCATTCCAGAAAAAGTTTTCAGGATCAACCGCAGTTTTAACCTTCACCAACCTTTCAAAATTTTCACCAAAATACTTCATTCCATAAACCACTCCATCTTTGTATGCATTCTTATCATGACTATTAATACCAATATCAAGGTCCCTATAGTTCAAATAAGCACTCCTTGGATTTTTTGACACAAATGGAGTCATGTAACTATACATCATTCTAATCTGACTTATAAAACTCTTTTCTATACCAGCTGCTGGATTTTCCCAACTCACAGTATATTGAATTTTGTACAGATTCCCTGCACGGTGAGCAAACGCGGTAGCTGCAGAGGATATCTCACTCATTTTTCCTCCATAAGGGTTGAAAACAAGCTCAACTTTTCCTAGTTCAATCAATTTATTCATTATCCATTTCAACCCTTCTCTAGGAATTGGTGACTTTACATAATCAGATTTTCTTTTGTTGAAATGCACTTTGTAATGGCTTCTGTCAAGAAGTGTAATTAAGGATGATCCATCATTGTAATTAGCCCAATAAAACACAGACTCAATCCAACTCATTTCCTTGCAATTTTCCTTCTTTAGTCCCAACAAAGGAAACTCTTTCCGTAATAATGTCACAAGTTCATCAGCACCTCCAAGAAACATAGCTTGAACTGAAGCACTCACAGTTTTCTTACCCTTCACAACCTTTGAATTCACAGGCTGCAATACTAGTCTCATGAAAAGCCTATCGTCTGTATGCGGCGCAACTTGTTGCCACTGGAAAACAATGTCAGTAGCATTCTGCTCCAAACTCTTGTCTACTTGAAAAACTGTAACCTTTTCTGGCACCGAAACAAGTTTAATCGCGTACGATAAGATAACTCCAAAACTTGCTCCTCCACCTCCTCTAATAGCCCAAAAAAGATCTTCCCCCATAGTTTTCTTGTCAAGAATTCTACCATTGATATCAATAATTTTAGCATCAACAACATTATCAATAGATAACCCGAATTTTCTCATCATGTTACCATACCCTCCTCCACTCAAATGGCCACCAACACCAACAGTTGGACAAACGCCAGCAGGAAAGCCGTGAACTTTACTTTTCTCCCATATCCTATAATAAACTTGTCCGAGACTTGCACCGGTTTGAATGACAGCGATCTCATTTTGTATATCGATAGTGATGTTTTGGAAATTGAACATATCAAGGATAATAAAGGGGACATCAGCGATATACGAAATACCTTCAAAATCATGGCCTCCACTTCTGATTTTGAGATGAAGACCAATGGTTTTGGAGCAAAGTACAGTGGCTTGTACTTGGTTTTCATGCAGAGGAGTGATGATAAGTAATGGTTTTGTGGTAGAAGGGGTGTTGAACCTAGCATTTCTAACAAAGGCTTGAAAAATAGAGGAGTATGATGCATTGGTTTGGGAATAGACTATGTTGGAAACTTGATTTGGTTGGGTAGTATGGTTTTTAAGACACTGAAGAAAAGTTACATAAATGGACTCACTTGATGGGGCTGCATAAGAATTAGAAACATGTACAAGAAGAAGAAATATAATAAAAACAGAAAGAAAGGGAACAGAATTTGATTTATCCATTGCCATTCTGAAAAGAGTAAAGAGACACAAGATAAGGATGGTAGAAGGTAGGACTTTATACAGAAGAAGACATATTGGACCACAGAAGTTTGTGTCTTTGTGTGTATTAATTTTAGTGTATCCAGCTCATTCAAGTCTATCTGGCAAGCATGCCAAAAATGCTACAAGTATACGTGTCATTATTTATTCTACAGTTATCATTTTCTAGATTATTGATGTAATTTTACTCTCATTGGCCATTTTGGACTCATGAGAAACATGCATATACATGTCACCGTATATTTATATTTTATATATCATTGGGAAAAGAAAAGAAACAGCACAGAACAGAACAAACATTTCACAATACTTGATAATAGTTCTGGTGCAATACATGTCTGCAGCAATATCAGCAATAATTGCATTTCTTTAAGGTTTGCGCTTTGATTGTGTCTCTTGAAATGTGACTAACATTAACACAACTCAATCTGGTTAGGTACATAAGAGAAGATAGACTGAACATGAATTTTTAAATGTTGAGGGTATCTCAAGAATGTTTTTTAAAGCATGTAGTCATTTATTTTATTTGAGGGAGATGATAAGTGCCATAATATATATCACATTCATTCTCACAAGTCATAGCCATGTATTTTGAACGTTCCTATTGATTGATTTATTTTATTTGTGGGAGCTGATTCGTGCCTTAATATAAAATCATATGCAGTGGTTGTAGACTTTTGATCAGTTTCTTTTTAGTTGACCGATGATCATTATAATATACAGTGGTTGGAACAGATACTATGGATTGAGGGAGATAACCGAGAAACCGAAAAACCCCTTACAGGGGAAGTCGGTATTTGATCGAATTCCGTTGTAAAATGGTAGTAAAGGATAAATAGAATTAGAGATGAAATAGATTAAAAAATGATAATTTATTTCATTCTGAATTCTGCAGCATGCTAAATAGCACAAGCTCAATTCATCAAAGAGAGAGAAAGCTTTCTGTAAAAATGCTACAGAATATATAACCTCCTAATAGAGAGCAATTTCTGACTCAATTGCGTCTAGAATTACTTTCAACAAAAAAGAAAAGTAAAAACAATTTTCTAAATTTAAAAGTGTCACAGTAAAAATACAGTGTACTAATACTGTAACAGTGGTGTGTTTCAAAGTCAATTGTATTTTAAATTATCTGAGGCTTGCTTGAAGAGAAAATATACACCCAGATCAATATGCAGATAAACGGGGCTGTTAAACTTTGAATAACTTGGAATTTTGGACTAATGGTTAAACTCAATGTTTAATAGGTGGGTTCTTCATAAGACTCATTTACAAAATTCATAGGATATGAAAAAAAGTAACTATAGTAATAAATTTGTCAAAAATGTGTCCCTTTTTCATAATTACCCTTATAATTATTGATATCATACAAGAGAAAAGGAATTTGTGTTTTTTATTGTAAATTAAATAGGTGCACTTTATAAAGAAATTCTTATTGCATGTTAAATTTTGAAAAGGTCTATAGAAAGATTCTCTTCAAGCGAACCGGCCTATCCTCCATAGGGGACTGGCGCGGTGGTTGGAAAAAAGACACGTTTAATTGTGAACTCAAATGTAGCAGATAAGATCAAGTCATACTGCACGGCCCAATCAATAGTTCAAGTCACACACTCCCATAATTTTCGGAGAGTTCCCTTCAACTATTCGTATTAAAGGACATGAAAATATCATAACTGAGTCTCATAACTAGAGACGGGAGTATCTACATATCTTTGGATTCATATGATTTGCAGAGAAGCTTAATTTTTTTAGCATAATCTCCAACCGTTCCTTTTGTTTTCAAGGGTCACCCTTTCTTGCATGTGACTTAACCCTTTCTGCTGGATTGTTCCCGGAAAGAGAGCTACATTTTTAACTATGTAATTAATAATTGAAACTTAATTTGATTCTGATACTGTAAAAGATTGGTATCGCAAGTCAAACTAAGATATATTTTATGTTTGAGATCTCACATCAATTAGTGATATGATCAAATAAGTGGTTACTTATAGGTGATAGACAGTCTCACCTTAAAAGTCGGTTTTGTATGTTAAGTTAGACTCGAATCAAATTCTAAGATTTGACTCAGTCTCCTCTGCAGAATGTGTAAGTCAGTACTATCATATATAGAGGAGTTACTTTTGTATGACATTCATTGTATTTCTTTTCTTCCTCATCTGAAACCAGTTGCCAATGTGATTATTACTGATCTACTGTCAGTAGCATACCTATTTTCAGTTATAATTTCCTTTACAAGGACACTAAGGTTTTAAGCAAATAAACAGTAGAGTGTATCTTCTTTATAGGAAATTTAATCTAAATCCGTGTATAATTACAGTAATCAGATGAACAATTCAAGCATGAGAAACCATACAATTACCACCTTTACCATAAGGTTCCTACACATGCTGGAAAGTAACAATTTGTCCGCACTAGAGGTACTGGCACCGGAGTCGGAACCTGCAATCATTCAAGGAAAGACATTCAAAATTGAATCCTACAACATATATTTCATAGAAGAGATCAATTTATCAAGATATTGAGAAGTTCTCTTAAGGTTTGTTATTATAATCAAATTATTTAGCAAATCAGTAGGAAGTAGGAACTAATAGGCCCACCAATAACACATGAACAAACAAATGCATCAAACAATTTCATAACTCCATCCTCTATTACTTACCAGGGTGAGTTGGAATACTTTGTTCATTCCTGAAGAAGTATTCTGGATCAACTGCAGTCTTGATCTTAACCAACCTCTCAAAATTGTTACTGAAATACTTCATTCCATAAACAACTCCTTGTTCATAACTATTATTTCCAAAATCATTAGTACCAATATCTAGATCCCTATAATTTAAAAAGGCTCTTCTTGGATTATTGGAAACAAAAGGTGTCATGTAATCATACAGCATTCTAGCCTGATTTGTAAAATTATTTTCTACATCAATTCCAGGCTTATCCCAATTCACCGAATACTGAATCTTGAACAGATTCCCTGCACGATGAGGAAACGCGGTAGCATTAGATGCTATCAAGTTCATTTTTCCACCGTAAGGATTGAAAACCAATCCTACTTTTCCCAATTCAATCACCTTCTTCCATATCCCTTCCAACCCATCTTTTGAAATTGGATTCTCCACATAATCAGATTTCCTCTTGAGAAATTTTGCTGAATCAATATTCCTATCAAGAAGCTCATCTGGTTTTGAATTGCCAATACTAGCCCACCAAAGCACAGAACCAATCCAACTCATTTCAGAACAATTTTCTTTCTTCAAACCAAGAGAAGGAAACTCCTTCCCTAAAAGTGTAACAAGTTCATCAGCACCTCCAAGAAACAAAGCCATAACAGTAACTCTAACAGTTATCTCCCCTTTCACAACCTTAGAACTCACAGGCTGAATCAACAGCCTCATGAAAAGCCTATCATCAGTACGCGGCGCAACATTCTGCCACTGCAACACAAACTCAGTGATATTCTGATCCAAACTATCCAAACTCTCCGCAACGCGAAAAACAGTAACAACTTCAGGTACTTGAACCAACTTAATACTGTATGATAAGATAACTCCAAAACTTGTTCCTCCACCACCTCTAATAGCCCAAAAAAGTTCTTCCCCCATTGATTTCCTATCAAGAATCCTACCATTAACATCAACAATTATAGCATCAACAACATTATCAATAGACAACCCAAATTTTCTCATCATATTACCATACCCTCCACCACTCAAATGACCACCAACACCAACAGTAGGACAAACCCCAGCAGGAAAGCCATGAACTTTACTCTTCTCCCATATCCTATAATAAACCTCACCAAGTATAGCACCAGACTGAACCACAGCAACCTCATTTTGTATGTCAACAGTGATGTTCCTGAACTGAAACATGTCAAGAATAATGAAGGGTTGGTTAGAGACATATGAGATACCCTCAAAGTCATGGCCACCACTCCTTACTTTGAGTTGAATTTTAATTGCTTTGGCACAAAGTATGGTAGCTTGGACATGGGATTGATGCAGAGGAGTAATGATTAGTAAGGGTTTTGGTGTTGAAGTTTTGTTTAATCTAGCATTACGAATATATGCTTGGAGAATAGAAGAAAAAGAAACATTGGTTTGAGAAAAGAGTATGTTGGAGACTTGGTCTGAAGGGTTTGTGTGGTTTGTTAAACACTCAAGGAATGAGGTGTACACTGATTCTTCTGTTGGGGATGCTTCTGAAACAGTGACATTGAGAAGAAGAAGCAGAAGAAGAGAAAGTCCAGAAGAATGAACCAAAGTACTAGATTTTTCCATTGTGTCAAGTGTAACTGTGTTAGTGTAACTGCGGGTTATTACTTATCGAAAATACTCGGTTTGTTTTGTTTCATTGCACATTTTATATGTCGGCGTAGGAATAAAATAAAATAAAAAATTATGAAGCTATGATATTATCAATCGATTTTTACAAGAGATCATGCAAAGGAACATAGAAGATGCTGGAATGAAATGTTTGATTATCAAGTTCAAAGTCGATGAAAACTTGGCAACGTTGTTGTGTCATGTAACAAAGTACTCGAATTTACGCTTTGAACTCAAACATGTATGACAATATCTTACAAAGTTTTTATCAATTATTTCTTTAAAATGTTAAAAGAGTTGTGTTGTCTAGACACACAAAAATTAGACATATTATTTCTTTAGAATGAATTGATAAGGATTTCTTTCATTCTGTCAAAGTGAAAGTTTATAAAATTATTATCTTTCTTTCATTTATAGACTATTTTGAATATGTATTGGATAATTCATTTATGGTCACAAGATCAAATATAAATATTATAGCCATATTTACAAAATATTAATTCTACCTTTTATTCTTTTAATTATTTTTGTTGATGGAATTTCTTTTAATTATTTAAAAAATAACCAAAAATATTAATTCTATATTTTACTTTTTTGTGATTGTGTCTAAGGCTTGTGTCCATAGTTTTGTCATTGTGGAAGACTTGCTTAATCTATATAAATTTAGCAAGTGTCTGAAAGGCAGTAAATACTAGAAAATGGGAATTTAGCAAGTGTCCATATATTTTGCTTCTCATTTCAAACTTGGTGTGCAGGGGTCAAGGCAGGAATAAATGCAAACCTACTTAACAAGGGCTGCCATTAATACTAGAAAATGATGCGATTCGCAACTAACTGTGGTTCTTAGCAGTGGGAATAGTCCATGCCAAATAAATCAAAATTAAACTTTGTAATAGCTCAATTTAGTCCAATCTATTTCTAGATCTAGACCTATACTGCATGTCTCATTGTCTCATGTCTCATGTCTCATGTCTCATGTCTCTTGGTAATATAGTCCTACAAGACTTTCTACCAAAAAAACATATGACAAATACCACGTAAAGTCTTGAATTTTGTGAACATATCATATATATTTATACAAAGTCTAGTTCTCTTCAGCATATTCCCAGCCTTAAGTGCAAATGAGAATAAACCGCAGAGTCCCGCCATACCTTTCAAACTTGTGGCAATGAATTGTTTATTCCAATCATATTTCATATTACATTTATTGACTAAACTAAATGAAATATTGAGGGACTCTCTTTAAATCTGACGGTTCTGAATGTCGCAGCACCGTGCAACTGTTGTAGATGATCCATACAATAACATGCAGGGTTATCATTCTCCGTATAAGATATCACAAAAAAGATTACCTCATTTATCATAAGAAAACAAGTTTAACCACCCTCCACATTTTTAATTAAACCTCTGGAAGCGTATTTTCGGACCTAAGAAAAACTGTATTTTTGTAGTACACATCCGGACGGCACAAAAATTGTGTTTGTTTTCAGATGTGTACATCTAAGGTGATTTTGGGAGTGAAAAAGTTAATACCGTAACATTTAACAATTATCATAGAAATATTTTAAAAAATATTGCCAACTCATTGGTGGTTCAGGAGTCATAAAAACTTTAGATCTCATCTGGACTTTGAGCTTTAAAGACACTATAAAAAATCATCTACAACCTGACAACCTCACCAGCACTTTTCCCTCCTAAATCTAATTACCCAACACAACAGCAGGCAGCAGCAGCCAGATTTTGGGCTGTAGTTTGAAGAATCATGGGCCTTACCTCGGTTTGGAAGAAGACCCTACCCTAGAAGCAATCGCTGAATCTCTACATCTTAGTGTCAAAGAAATAGCACCATACTTGGAAACCAAATGGAATACTAAGGGATTCACAAGAAAGGTTTTGGAGGCCAAAGCTCGAGACTTGTTGGCCAACAAAAATGGGAATGCATTCAATGCAGTACTGACTCTCTTGGTATTGGGATAGTTCTCTTCCCTAATATGGATAACTTCGTAGTTCTTCCAACTATAGGGGTGTTCATGGCTAAAAATCTTGTTCCTACACTTTTAGCTGATTTCTATCACTCTCTCTATACTAGACATGAAAAAGGAAGGGGAGGCACGATTTCCTGTTGTGCTCCCTTAGTGCAAATATGGTTAAAGTCCCACATGCCAAGAAAGCGGGATTTTGTGGAAAACCAAGCTGGATTCAAGTGGTCGCAGAGGATGACGGCTCTCACCGAAGGGGGTATCCACTGGTACTCTCGAGAGTTAGAGGATCCGGAAATCATTCTCAGCTACGGTGAATTCCCTAATGTGCCTCTCATGGGCACTAGGGGATGTATCAACTATAACTCAGTCCTCTCTCTCCGCCAATTGAGTTATCCAATGGAAGATAAACCTGATGATCTTTTGTTGGAAGCTTTCATTATAAAGGAAGGAGATAAGGACTTAGCGCTGCTAAGAAAGATCCGAAGAGCTTGGAGTCAAATACACAAGAAGAAGGTTGGTAGAAAGAACTGCATGGCCAAACCTCCCTACACTCAGTGGGTGAAGGAAAGAGTCAAAGTAATCAAGCTACCCTTTGCGGTTGTGGGCTCACTAGACCTCTGTCACCTGAGCCGATCACAACTATTCCTATTGAAGAAGCGAAAGAGCTGAAAGCCAAGATTCGAGAACTCCAAAGCAAAAATGAGGAGTTTGAATCAAAACATCATCAAGCTTTGGGAGAGATCGCCAGAATGAAGAGGGATCAAGAGGAAACAACAAAATATCTCCAAGGATGCAGAAAAAGGTTGAGGGACTCCGAAGAGAAAAGAGAAAGGATAGGGGATGGTTTGGTCAGTGCAGACGCCAATCTCATAGCCAAGGATGAGGAGTTGGAGAAAATCTTGACGTATGTCTCGTTGTTCGGACAATCGTTATTCTATTTCAAAAAATACAAAAAATATAATAAGTGTTAAGACTTTTAATTGTTAGTTTACGACAATTAATTTTCGATAAATAACTTGAATGAAAAAGGAGTGGTCCGACGTATGTCTTTCCATTCCCCGATTGCACGAGCACTTGACGTATGTGTCGTTGTTCGGACAATCGTCATTCTATTTCAAAAAAAAAGACAAAAGAAATACAAAAAAACATAAAAAAACAAATTCAACACACCAAACTAACTTTCGGCCCCCTCGCGGTCAAATAAAAATCAAATCTCTTTTCACAAACGGGCGATGTTTTATCAATTCTAACGCGATGCAAACAAACGCTTAAGCCTCCCACGCGCGAGCATACAAGCTACGTTTAACCGCTAGAATACGATCAAAAACATCGTTCTTTAAAATCAACCAGCAAACAAATATTTTCTACCAAGAACTATGTAGCTTTGACTCCCGGACCCGTTAATGGTTGCGATGACCATCTTTCCAAATCATCAAGGGTTTTATCAACGTTTCCCTTTAAAAATAAAACTTGGTGGCGACTCCGTAGTTATTCCGAGTGTTAGTACGCTCGAGCGTTTTTAGCGGCGCGACAAGTTTTATTCTTTTTCGTCGAGTTCAGACGATTTTGCGTGAGTAATGAGCCACAAAAGAGCAGTTGTCATGATTCCTGGGAGCAAAGAAATTGTGCCACGATCTGTAGCATCGGAGCACGATTTGGAGCAGTTTTGGAGGATTTTGGTTCGAAAAATATCGGAGCACGATGGTTTATCATTGTGCTACGATTTGAAGGCGCGTCAGGCTTTAATTTGAATTTATTGAAGAAATCGGAGCACGATTTCTCAGCATCGGAGCACGATGTGTGCGTTTTTGAAATTTTTCCTATAAAGGCCAAAACATTTTCTGAATCCAGGGTTCGAATTTTGAAGAGAGAAACTGACATTTTGGAGCTGGAGATCTGAGCTAAGGTGGGTGACCATCAAAAACTCATAGCCGGTTCGTCAATTCATGTAATGAGTCTTCAATTTGAGTTAGTTATTTGTGCTTTAGCCATGAGTAGCTAAGTTAATTGTGATTAGGTCTTGAGATGAATCTGTTCTAAGCTTGTTGCCATGTAATCTGTAACTCTGAATCTTATGAATGTTAATCTAGTTTATTCAGTATAAATTGTCCGTAATGCTTTTATGATTCTGACCCAATATAACTGATTTTAAAGATTATTTGACTATTGACACTAGCTTATAACCTCTGACCTATTTATACTGTACAACTTATCGGACAATCTAGGAATGGAACGTTGTTAAGTTGTGACCTTAGATTAACGGACTTAAAAACCTTTGATGATTATAGATTCACCTAAGGAATTAGGGAATTATGATTAGAAAAGAGGGCTTTGAGTCAAGGGATTGACCTAAGCTAATTTTGTTAATCGTCTTGAACTAATTAACACTAATAAGATTTAAAAGCAGATTATTAATGAGCGTCCACTACAAGAAAAGATGATTTTAGCCTCAACATTTAGCATCGGCCACCGACACCGACGCTAATAGCGTCCCCTTAGAGTCGGCCTAACACCCTCTACTTCAATTTCTAGTTTTCCTTTATTTTTAAAAAAGATTTAGAGTCGGCCTAGCCGAGGCTAAAGGTTAGGGGACCCACGTATGATATTTTAGAGCATATTTAGAGTCGTTCTGTCTGACTCTATTATTTTAATTGATAAAAATTTAATATAATAAAATTATTATTCCTCTTTTTTTGCTCAAATGGGACCCACATAATGTTTAGATTAGATATAGAGTCGGCTTAGCCGACGCTAATATATTTCACATCAGGGGAAAAGCCTTTGAGGATAACATTTTCCTTTTCCCTCTTCTCTGAAAACGTGAGAAACCCTAAACTCCTCTCACACAAACCCTTTTCTCTTTTCTCTCACAACTTCAAACAAATTTGGAAAGACAAATGAATTCTCTCACGCGAGTCCGTTCTACATAGATCCCTTTTCTCTCACTGTTCTGTCACCGTTCACGGTACTGTACGCGAATCCCGTTTCTTCTACTTCCGGCGCTACTGTTCACGGTTCTTCTCAAAACCCCAACCTCAAAAGCATACCGTTCACGGGGGTCACACAACTGTTCACGTTTCTTCTACCTCGCACTGTTCACGGTTCTTCTACCTCCGGCGGTGTACAGGTATGTTTTTGTTGATTCTGATTTAGTCAAATTTGAATCTAATTTTGGGAAAATAGGTTTACAATATTTTGATTTTGATTTGGTTTATTATGAGTTTACTAATTTACAGGTTTGTTGTTGTTATTTATTGTGTAGATCGAGTACTCAAGTTGAAACTAGAAGATTCACTGCTAGAACTTTTGATGTGCGCCTGTTTGTTAGAACTAGATAATTTACAAGTTTATTGTTGTTATTTATTGTTGTTATTTATTTCATTTTGATGTGCGCATGTTTGTTAGAACTTTTGAAAACTTGTCATAAGTTGTTTTCAGCTAGACAACTTATTTTTATAAGTTGTTTAAGATAGTTTTATGAAAACAACTTATACCTTGTACAAAAACAGTTTGATTGAATTTTATATTTAATAATGTAATGTAAATTTTAATCAGACTTTGTCTCGTTTCATATTGATGTAGTATCTTAATGTTGAGCAGTCTTTGTATGCTGATGTGCAATTGAACCTTGTTACTTTAGAGCTTTGTAGAAGGTGAGTTTACGCTAAAGAATAAAAACTGAATAATTGATTTGGAAAAATATTTTTTCTGAATTCTTCATCATAAATGAAAAGCTTGGAAGATAGTGTAAAACCAACTGAGTTTAGAGTTTGTATCCATTGAGGAAGAGATGCTTTTTAACATCCAACAATAGTTATTGGATTCATTGAGTGAAGTGTTTTAATTCAATGAGATGATGTTTTAATTCATTGTGTTGTTGGGTTCCCTGTCACTCTCTTAGTCTGTTTTGATTCAGAGTGGGGAATGTAGAAATGATTTTGCCACCAATTTTTGGTTAACTAGATGTTATAAAAAAGCATTTTTAATTCTCGAGCCAATGTTCTTGTGTACTTAACCAACACATAGATTGCTTTTCTCTGATGTCCTTCATTTTGTACAGTATTGCTTGTTTTTATTGTCTGGACAATGTATTTGATTGCCCCCTCATCATTATTTTATGCTAGGTTGAAAATTTGACAATAAATCTTGCATTAACTTTTTACAATGGAAAGGGAAAGCTATTTTTTACTGTCTGGGCAGCATGGTGTTCTATTTTAAATCATATTTTCATTTTTATGTAGTACTACTTGTTTTTATTATTTGAACAATGCATTAATGTTTGGCCTCTTGGCTCTTGCATTATTATGATGCTGTAAAGTTGAAACTTCATCGGTCAGTTACACATATATCTAACTAGTTTACTTAACGTTGATCTTGGTTATGTTATTTTGTTGTTAACCACCTGCATTGTTAGTGTGCTGTGAAGTTTAAACTCAATTCATCAGTTACACTTATGTCTCAATTAAGTTTACTTAAGTTTGATCTTGGCTTGTGATTTTGCAAGTTCTTCAATTCTATCAAATGACTTAAAACTGTGTGACTTATTCTATGAATAGGGGATAAAATCCATCTCCTTATTTGGTGATTTTCAGTTGCCACTATACATGTTTGATATATCAAAGTGCTATAATTTTTAATTGATTATCCTTACTCATCGTTTTCTTGAATTTTCTCAGCACATCTAATATTTTCTTTTGTACTTGCTAACAGAAAACAAAGCTGACTTTCTTTTACCTGTCGTGTATGGTTTCTGAATTTTATTCATTGTTATGTTGTTACTGCTGATGCTTATCTTGTTATGATCATCAATTTCTTGGTGTAAACTCTGTAGGTCGTTCTATTATTAACCTTACTTGAAGAGGTTCAAAGGTGAACCCGGTAGATTAAATCCACACAACTGACTAATTAATTTGTTATTAAGGCACACTGACAAAGATTAATCAAAGGAAATTTAACTATCAGTTTATATTTCAAAAGTTAAAGATATATAATATGATAGACCAAAATAGTAACACGTTTTTTACTTTTTCCTTCCCCATTGTGTCTTCATTCACGTGCACCTCTATGATTGATGTTACTTTTTCCTTTCCCTTTGGTCTTACACTAGTAATATACCTCTTTGATTTTCCTTATGTATTTTGTTATTAATACTTGTATTCAACAAGGTACATACAATGGGCATTACAGTAGCAATTTAACATTAACAACATGAAAATTACTCTTCATTCTATAGCAAACAAAACTTTACATATCCTCTATTCTTATAAAATTTTGGGGCCTTTTCTTCTCTTAAGGAAGTCTGTCCTATACAAATGACTCTAATTTTAGCTTTGTACTTTATAGTCCATTGGTCATTGAGTTTGGATTTTCATCATCTTGTTTTTGCTGCCACTGAAAGTTTGCGCCAATAACATAATATGATTTTTCATCATTAAATTGTTTGGCTTCAATTTAATTGTGTCAGATATTCCATTTTTTATCACTTCCTATGCAGGTGTGTTGATGAGCTTAATAAAATGCTTCTTAAAGTACATAAATCACAGATACCGCCTCATTAGTTTTACTTGTGTTTCCTTATCAATTCCTCCATGGATGCCTTATGTACAATTATCTTCATAACTTAGTGATTGATTATCCTTTCAACCTTACTGATTTTGTTTAAGATATTTCACTTGATATTGAATAATGGAGGTGATTGTTAGAAAGAAAATCTATTTGAATTGGACATGTTTTATAAATCATTATATATCTAAAATGCCACTTCCTTATGAGAATTTGACATGTTATTTACCCTTATCTCAATTCTTATGAGAATTTATTTATTATTCTTTTTAAATTTTGTACATTCTTTTGTATTTGGCTTGGTGATCCAGAACATAGTGTTTGGTTGGATAAGGACCAAAACTGTGACTAATTGATGCTAGTGGCCCATGTAATATTGGAGCCTAATCTCATGCCTTGCTAATATTCATTCACTAAACATAATTGATCTTTTTGTTTCATATCTTTCAGCTATGGAGCATTGTTCACCGCTCAGATGATGTAGTGCCTCCCATCCTCCTTCACATCCACATTATCATGATGATTTGAAAAACAACCATGTACTCATTACATTCTTGTTATGTAGTTTCAGACTAATTTTTGGTATTCAAATGACTTTGTAGTTTTAGACTAATTTGTAATTGGAAAGTCATATTTTTTGTTATGTTAATGCACTATGATTTTGTGGTAAATTTGATGTGTTATTCTGATTTCTTAGTATTCGGCGCAAAATAGGGTGTTAGGTGCACGACTAGGAGTAATAAAAAAATACATTTTAGTGTCTGACACGCCTTCTTAGTCGAAATTATTTTTTTTAAATGATTATTTTAGCGTCGGATACACCGACTCAAAAGGATTCATTGACTATGTTGACTATAGAGTTGGTCAGTCCAACTCTAAATGATATGGTTGACTTTGGTCTAGTTAACCTTAGTGTCGGCCATTCCGACGCTAAGTGATTTAGTTGACTTTATATTAATGGCCTAATTTAGCGTCGGTTGAGAATAGAGTCTGACTTTAACTCGGCGTGGCCGACTCTATATTAGCCTCGGATGCCATAAATCAGAGGCTACCCAGTAGCTTCAACTTTTTTAGCATTGCCCCGACACCGACGCTAAACCGACGCTAAATCCATGTTAGCGTCTGTTTTAACCCTGTTAGCATGGGTTTTCGGCCGACGCTAAAACGTTGTTTTCTTGTAGTGGTCGGATAGATGATTCGAAAGACCTAATCCTCTCTTTATCATATTTTGAAATCAACTTTTATTTTTCAGTTATTTATTCACAATTGCAACCAAAACCTATTTGCCCAAGGCAACTCCCCTCATTTACACATCCTAAATATGAACATCATTGCTAAATTGAAGTCACAATAGTCCTTGTGGAGACGAATTTATTTATTACTCCGATTTGAATTAGTACACTTGCTATCAACCACCACTACAATAGAAACCGCTAGACATGCACGAATGGGTTAATAATAATAATATCCTCGCTATTTATGAGTATCTCAATTTTTTTCATTTAAAAAAAGAAAGACACAAAAAGATTGAAAAAAAAAGATAGTAGTGGATGAAAATGCTATCTATTTTTGTGTATATTCTCTTCATAATTCATTCATAACACTACAACTTTCGTCAAAACAAACTATTAAACTAATACATACATTTTTTTTAGGAAAAATATTTACATATTATTGAGATTTACTATTTTTTTCTCCGATTTTTATTATTTTTTACCCTTTTGATTGCATTAGAATTAAATAATTAATTAATGTTATATTTTTTTAAAATGTTTGAAATGGAAAAACATTTAAAAAAAAAAATTAACATTTGAGAGCAAATTATAAACTACACTTATATAGATTTTTATACCTTGTATATTTTTTACATAAAATTTTTATGCTATGACCTTAACCTCACTTATTAAAATTTATGTATACGTTCCTGTCACTAGAGACACAACCGCCATAGCCGCCTGCGCCAGGGCCGCCACCACCGGACTCCCTCCATCGAGGCCTCTGTCACCTGTGCAAACCAGTGTTGTTTGTGTGACTACCGGTTCACCATCGCCAATGTTGTTGTTATTGCCCACTTATGCTCCATTACTAGGACTACTATAGTCTGCGACACTCATAAAAGTCACCTTCAACAGCAGATGTGATGGTGTTGCCGGTATCGTCTTCTAGTCGTTGTTACACGCGATTAGGGAGATGAAAAAATGGGTGACAAGAATGCGTTGCACTAAAATAAAATTTAAACAATTTACAATATAACTCTAACCTAGTGCTCGTAATACCATGAAAAAGTACTGGAATAATATATTCGTGTTTTATATTACAATGTTTTGAGAGACTGTTTATATAAGAAGAGAAATTACAATAGTAATTACTAAATCAAAAATAAACATAATCATATCGTAGAGAATATTTCTCCTTATTCTTCTACTATTCCACATAAGGTTGTTAAAAAGATTTTGTTTCAGATCAAAGTGGATAGCGAGATCGCAAAAATCATAATCAAAATCGAAGAATTCTATTCAATTGATTTTGTAGAATTGAATAGAGATAGCAAGATCGCAAAATCGAAGATCGCAATCAAAATATTCAACTCAAATAATATTAAATATATAATATAAAGTGCATAAACTACTTAAAACTAGAAACCTTAACCAAACATAAAACAACCAAGTCTTCTTAAACATAAAAGCTCAAAGTCTCAAATCTTAAATATAAAACATACTAATAACAAAGCTTGAACAAAAAAGACTCAACGTCTCAAATCTTAAATATAAAACAATCAAGTTCACAAAATTCTCAAAACCTATATGTTACAAGCCTACATCACATAACGAACAGGCCAATTATATGGCGGAGCAAAATCGCTTAAACATAAACAATTTCAAACAAAATATGCTTAGTTTAAGATTCTTCTCAGGATTGAGATCGGTAAGATAGAGTAAAATCACAAAATCGTAGGATTTTAGGATTCTGATCGGGTTTCAATAACAATGATTCCACACAAGATCAAGATGACACATTACCCTCCTTATTCTTAACTTCTTTGGTCTAAACTCCTCAATTTACTATACTTAACCAACTATAAATGCAACCTCAACAGTTACTTAAGATTTGATCGTGGAGGAACCGTTCCGAAAACCTTGTCCCAGAGTGGTGAAGTGACACCAAAACCAAGGTTGGCGACCCGATAGTGATGACTCAAGTGATACTTCTGCAAAATAAGGATGGAACGATTACTTATCCTTTTACGGCTTGCACGATTTACATGCATAATTGCTAATGCATCATATAGAAAGTGAAACACTACAAGAATGACAACAGCATTTATTTTGACAAGATGATTTTTAAAAGTGAAAACATTAGAGTAAGGAATGGCAATCTGATTGCCGTCTACATTTAAAGAAGAAAAAGTGGCTATACCTTGAGATTTCGGGGTACATGACTCTTAGGTTGGCCATGATGCAAGTAGTAATGGGTACAATCATAGATCATATAGCCCAACAATATGCCTCCATACAAAGCAGGAGCGTTTGAAGGAGGGCATACAAGCTTCGCAAAGGGCCACAACTGGACAATGCAGACAAAAATCATTAAGCATACCTCTTTTTACAAGCATACCTAAAAAGCATTAAGCATATCTACATTTGACCAATATCGCATAGATGTAAATGTAATCAATCACTTTATAAGACGTCAACAAGTTTTTGACCATTTGCGAAAACAAGCTACAATTACAAGCTATACAGGGTCGACCCAAACATTAGGCAGCCCAAATCCTTCCTATATGCCACCACCAAAATATACATCTAATAATAGACATTTCACATATGTCGACAATAAAACTCCTTTCAACTATAGTATTAGTTTGTCACTATTGTTATAAGTGGGACTATGTGGGGATCACTATATTTGATGTGAGGTCTAAATAAGAAAAAAAATCATTATTGGCTAAAAGAAATAGGGTTATGTGGGGTCAACAGCCTCCATTGTGTAATAGGTAGATCCATCCCTGATCTTTTTATTATGTCATTTTTTCGTTACGAAAATTTTAACAAATATCTAAAATGAGAAATTATTGAGTATCTTCTCGTATAAATCATTTTTAGAGGTATATTTTTGAAAGAAAATTTGATTTCTAATAAGCCTTGTATTATTTTTATTTATTTTAAAAAACTTTATTATAAAATTTGTTTTAGACCTCCAAACATTTTTGTCCATTCCGATTCGGGAAACAAAGACATGTTTTACCTATTGATAGGTAATAACCATGAACTTGGCATAGTTTATGTGTCTTTAAAAAAAGTGTTTTTCTTGTTGGTAAATAAGGTTAACACGTTGTTTCGTAAAATTACGCAAGGGTATCTTCACCTTTGCATTTCACTCTAATATTGTAATTTCTTCTTGTTTAAAAATATCAACCTACATGTATGTAAAATAATATAATGTTCACAAAAATAATGTAAAATATTATAACACATCCACAAATATTATAAGGAAAAGCATTATTATGTAGAAAGGGGAATACCGGAGAGGCAAATAAAACGGCTGCAGGTAGTGGTAAAACAAGTCTTAAGCTATCCATGGGGTGTTTATGGTGGCAACCATGGAAAAGAAAATGCAACGTATTACCCCAATAACTCTTAGTTTGAACATGGAAAAGAAAACGGTGCACCGAGTATTCGACCAATGAAAATACAAAAATGCCAAGAAGCACAAAAAGAGGGATTTGAGGAGTAGAGAGTCCCAATCTGAAAGAGTTATATATGAAACTTGATGCAACTGGTACCCAAAAAATTGGAACCACCCACCAAACAGTACGCGTGAAAAACTGTTCCAACACAAAATTCTTAATTAATTTTGATACATTAAAATGAATGAATGATATGAAAAATGTAAGGCAGCTAGGGTTTTAGGTACCTCCAAGAAATTGCTATGAAAGAAACGAGGGCTTTCCTTCCCCATAATAGGTTGGTGAACCCATTCTTCATAAGCGTCACCAAGATGACCAACCTGCCACATAGTGTTGTAAAATTAAATTGTGATGGTGCAGTGATTAAAAAAGTTTTGAGGATAAATAAAAATGTAATAATATGAGGTTACTTGGAAAACAAGGGGCTTATTCAAATCAACTACAAATTTCTCTGCATCCATCTTGAAACTAAAAACAAACTTTAGTATATCAATTGTTGAGAAGTGGAACAAGAAGACTTAAGCAATGTATGGCAGTAGCATACACACTTTTATAAAATAGAAGTCATTAACTCATTTTCATAGGAAAATTAAGTTAGTTCTCGTTATCATACATGTAGTCAAGTCAAGAACCGTCCACCGTTATTTGACCGAGCATAAAAAACATGTCGATTAAAAAGATGCAATTTATTACCAAAATAAAAAGATGCAATTTGATTCACGTTTTTCTATCTTTAATATATATTCCTTTTTGAAAATATATAAATTCAAACAAAAAACTAATTCCAAACTAAATATATGATCAATTTACTAGTATAATAATTAATTAATGTTTACAGGTCATTCTCATGTTTACCGAGAAAAAGAAAACGAAAAAGACAAGACAAAACAAAACCATAACTTCATTTTACCAAATTTGACTAAATCAACTGTCCCTCTCTTCTTCTCTCTCTTAACCTTTCCTCTGCAAGCTATTCTAGAAAGAGAGAAAAAAAATTGCAGAAAAAAACATCTTCATCAACACAAACTCCTTTCTTCTTCACCCCCTGAACCTTTCTTACAACCGGCCTCTTCCACAGCAACCTCACTTTGTATGTCAACAGTGATGTTCCTGAACTGAAACATGTCAAGAATAATGAAGGGTTGGTTAGAGACATATGAGATACCCTCAAAGTCATGGCCACCACTCCTTACTTTGAGTTGAATTTTAATTGCTTTGGCACAAAGTATGGTAGCTTGGACATGGGATTGATGCAGAGAAGTAATGATTAGTAAGGGTTTTGGTGTTGAAGTTTTGTTTAATCTAGCATTACGAATATATGCTTGGAGAATAGAAGAAAAAGAAACATTGGTTTGTGAAAAGAGTATGTTGGAGACTTGGTCTGAAGGGTTTGTGTGGTTTGTTAAACACTCAAGGAATGAGGTGTACACTGATTCTTCTGTTGGGGATGCTTCTGAAACAGTGACATTGAGAAGAAGAAGCAGAAGAAGAGAAAGTCCAGAAGAATGAACCAAAGTACTAGATTTTTCCATTGTGTCAAGTGTAACTGTGTTAGTGTAACTGCGAGTTATTACTTATCGAAAATACTCGGTTTGTTTTGTTTCATTGCACATTTTATATGTCGGCGTAGGAATAAAATAAAATAAAATAAAAAATTATGAAGCTATGATATTATCAATCGATTTTTACAAGAGATCATGCAAAGGAACATAGAAGATGCTGGAATAAAATGTTTGATTATCAAGTTCAAAGTCGATGAAAACTTGGCAACGTTGTTGTGTCATGTAACAAAGGACTCGAATTTACACTTTGAACTCAAACATGTATGACAATATCTTACAAAGTTTTTATCAATTATTTCTTTAAAATGTTAAAAGAGTTGTGTTGTCTAGACACAAAAAAATTAGACATAGTATCTGACATTGCATAAAATACAATTTGAATGTGTGTCACTGATAAGAGAAGAAAAAAAAAACTATAAACGTCGAAAACTGTATATACACACAGAATGATATGTTGAATTTTGTATTGGAGGAATATGGCAGTCAGTGAGCACCTCATAGCTAGCTGACTACTGAGCGCATGTTTGATACCGAGATTTTGACAAATTCAGTGTGATACCAAACATGCACTAAAAGGGTCAATGAGTTGATGGCATGCTAAAAGTTGCGACAAAAAACGACACATTTGAAAAGGAACAAAATAGAGGAAGAGATAAAGATACACTCCTTCAACATAAGTGTCATTTTCAATATAATATTTTTTTTTTCTGTTGTATCATCTAATTAATACTAGGTGCATTACTCATACTTGTGATAACAATGAATTGATAAGGATTTCTTTCATTCTGTCAAAGTGAAAGTCTATAAAATTATTATCTCTCTTTCATTTATAGACTATTTTGAATATGTATTGGACAATTAGGTTAGTAAAGGTGAAATGTGAAATGTCTATTATTAGATGTATATTTTGGTGGTGGCATATAGGAAGGATTTGGGCTGCCTAATGTTTGGGTCGACCCTGTATAGCTTGTAATTGTAGCTTGTTTTCGCAAATGGTCAAAAACTTGTTGACGTCTTATAAAGTGATTGGGGTTATAGGTATTTTAAGGGTACCTTCAATAGGTTTAGTAAAGGTGAAAACTAAAGTTGATCCTTTTAATTTCTTTAGGCATGAGCAGAGTATCCCTCCACTTCCAATTGGTAAGTAAGAAAGTGTAGAAGGCAAGAAGAAGAAGAAGAGAAGATCAAAGGAGTGCTTATGGTTAGAATGATGGATCAAGTTTTCAATATCACAAATATGGTTAAGTTATTAGTAACTGAAGAATAAAGATGGTATCACAAATATTTCTGTTCAGTACTGTGCAGTGTGCACTGAGAAAAGAGTGGGATAGTGCAGATTTATGATAGTGGGCTATTTTTTATATAAATAATCGGATGCATTTGCACCTCAGTTAGGAATGCTGTGGCCTATGCTACCATAAATCCATAATATATCAATTTCTAAAATAGATAAAATATAAGGTTGTTTACATAAGATGGTATCCGTGCTAAAGTTACAATAATTAGTATGGGCATCCGTGTCAAACACGAGTTAGAAATTCGTCTAAATATTTTTGAGAAAATTTGATCAATTTAATAAAATAAATAAAATTGTGACATTAATATGATATTTTTTTGAAAATGTTTGACAAAAACATAAGGCGGTTGTTCTTTGGGCACCTAGTGATTGCTTTCAGGCACTTATCAAACGACAATTATATGTTGATCGGCACTTTGAGATCCATTGAGACATTTTTTAAATCGATTCACTTTATTTAAAAATTGTGTTGTTGTAGAATTCTCATGCTTCCACCAAGGTGTTGAATATCTTGGCCATGTCTAACCTCTAAATTTATGCTCCTTAGGGTTGTCTTTGATGCATTACCTTCCCATCATGAAAAGTGAGCAGATTTTATTGAAATTGATCCTTTGAGGTTGTCATAAACGCACACGTTCTTCAAATTTTCACTTTGCAGTTCTTTCTGGTGCATCAAGGAAATTAACAATTCGAGCAAATGCAACTTTTGCCTGAATGATCACTGCAATGACAATATGACATCGGGATATACTTGTAATTGGCTCTTGAACATTACTTGCATGCAAAGGAACATCCAAGAAGTAATATGCTAGAAGTAACAATTTAGGACCACACCGCATGATTTTTTTTTCCACTAAGGTGATGAATCTCAACCTTTAGGACATTAAAAGGTCCCTCATGGTCGTAAAAATTGAAGAAACTATTGTTGGGACCACCACTACAATAGAAACGGCTAGACATGCACGGATGGGTTAATAATAATATCCTCACTATTTATGGGTATCTCAATTTTTTTTTCATTTAAAAAAAGAAAGACACAAAAAGATTGAAAATATATAAATATATAAATTCAAACAAAAAACTAATTCCAAACTAAATATATGATCAATTTATGTATATTATTTGTATTCTTAGTGGCAAAAATACAATAATATTTCTTATAAAATAAATACAATAATATTCCACTAAGGAAAATTATATTTGATCAATTGAATTCTCAATTACTTTTTTTTTGTGTTTATAACCTTTCGATTTCCAGGGGAATGGATCCTAGTAGTTTAGAGTTTGTTTGGGAGGTAAGTAAAGTATGTTCAATAATTGTTCTACCTAAGAATCAAATGTGGGTTCTTCTGAACGATTTATCCTTGGGTGTGGCTCAATCATTTGGTTAAATTCTCCAATTTAATAAAATTGTAAGGGTACAGGCCTAAAAGGTCCAATTCAATTATCCTTTGGATCGGCCAATAGCAAAGTCCATCTAAACACATGGCATGAAGGTCCAATAAATGGGTCAAGTCAAGGTCCACCGAGCACAGATCTGACCTCTTACACCATCCCAGGATACACCTGGTATCAGAACGTGTTGTATAAGGAAAAAGCCTTGCATGGCGTCTCAGGTACCACCTCGTAATCACCTCGTATAGTAACAGAGCCATGTCGTGCTCCACAGCCTCAAAGTATAACTAACTTCTAGATAGTTACCAGATTATTCCTATTTATAGGGATATTACTTGAACCAGATAGGTACCCCACCTATTTGGGATCTATTACACTAAACACACCACAATATCATGTAACAAACTGGACTTATCAAGTAGTGATTCAATGAGTGAAGTTAGCTGACTACAAGGAGCTTATCATGGAAACCACCAATGTAAATAGTGGGCATCGTCCCCAAGTACGACCACCATATTCACACCTCTCACGTCTTACTTGCTACCTCCTACCAGTTACAATGATTCTAGTCATTGACAAAGAAGGAGCCTAATATATCATGAAAGTTATGTCGACATATTTTTTGTGACGCTTACAATTAATTAGGATTAGTAGAGTCAGCTCGGAAACCATATTGTGTGTCCTAATTAGCTTTTCCGATGACAATGAGGTAAAAGGCTACCTCGACACACTCATCACCTTCACCACAGTTCTTGGTTTTAATGTTGGGTAAGGGTTAAATGCATTTTTAATGTTGGTAACGGTTAAATATATTTTAGTCTCTATAAAATTTAGGCTTCACGGTTGATGGACTGACCCTTGTACACGTACTTGTACTCTAAGTTGAACAAAATAAATTAAAAAATAATAAAAGGTAGTGGAGCAGACAATCTCTTATTGGTTTAGAAATAGAGTAATTTATATGCATTGCAACACTGATTTACAATGTCATTCAATTAGTTGTATCCTTTTATCATCTTAAATTTTAAAAAAGAAACATACAAAATCATAATTGTTTTTTCTCTTCTAGGTTTTGGTAAATTTAAGCTAGATACATTTCTTTATGTTGCATCCATAACTGCCAGCATCAAAGAAAAATGTGGGTTGCAGATCTACAACACATAAGGAATCAAGACAGAGAAAAGAAAACAATTGCTGCAATACCAAAATAAAAAACAAAGAGATAATGTGAAGTTACTTTCTTTATTCGAAGAGGCTTAAATTGTAACAAAAAAAAATAGTGCTTAAATGATCCTATGAATAATATTATTATGATATGGATGTCCATATTCCCTAGACTTTATATATTCCTTAACTTAAAGGACTTTATTAATTGGTGTTGGCATTTAGTCCTATGACTATTCATGCACTTGTAACTTACAATGTTTGTGTCCTGTAAATATGACCTATTATAATGTAAAGACACACTTGTGAAGGATAATACAAAATCTTACATCTTCTTAATCTTCAATCTTTCTTTATGTCTTATTTTATAACACGTTATCAGCACGAAACTTTATCAATCGGAGATAATATTGATTCTTGTATGCTTGTATGTGAAATAATCATTTTCATTAAGTTTTTATGTTCATACACCTTGTTCGTATAATATTGATTCATATGCATGTATGTTGTATTTGTTTTTTGAGATTTCATGCATTTTCTGTTCTTTATAGTTCTTTTACGATCTCTTCAATCATGCTTATTATTTCCACATGCTTGGTTTATTTTTCCTTTTATATTGATTGATGTTATTACTGTTTGATACAATATATTTGTGTTGCTTAATTTTGAATTAAGGCCTCTTTTCTTTCCATATCTCTACGCAAATTATTTATAATGTAATAATTAGTAACATATTATATTACACTGCCCTCCCTATATTCTTGTAACATATTGAATTATAAAATACTGAGTTTTTGAACTCATAATCTTTGTATAAGCAATCAACTATTTTACCAAATCAATATTTTGCCAAACTCGATATATTGAATAATACTTATTGTGTGCATCTCTACAAAATTTAACTATTGGCCAAGTTTATTTTGTTTTGATTATTGTGTGCATCTTTATCACAGTTATATATTTTATCACAATTCCTTATTTGGTCTTGAATCATATGTGAAATTATTTTTCAAGTTTAACTTGATTGTATTTGTTTACCAATTCTTTTTTCTTCATAATTAAGGCTAACTTGATTGACCTATATTTATATTTTTGCATATAATTTTTGTTGAAATATTTCTTTGACTTGTACAGTTATCATATATTTCTTTGTTTATTCTTGTCAAATTTTGGAAGAATTTGCATTGAAGCATCCCTGAAGGATTACAAACAAGAAAGAATTGTTCTTGATCATTATGAAGATCATATGTGATATAATTCTTGAAGAACTAAAAAAAATATTAGCATCCCTGAAAGATTGCAAACAATCAAATTTTTATCATTGTTTATGAAGGTTTGAGATATATATAGTTCTTCAAGAACTAAATATTTAATATCAAGCATCCTCGAAGGATAGCAAAAATTATGATCTTCCTTGGTGTAGATAAATTTATGGTTGAAAACAAGATCTATTTTATCTTTGTATAATTTTTAAAATGAAAGTATTGAAGAGTTACATATTGAGAATGTAATATAGTTCTCGAAGAACTAATTTTTTTTAAGGATTCCTGAAGGATCGCTCAAATAAAGAATTTTCTTTATCATTGTTATGAAGATTTGAAATATAGTTCGTGAAAAACTAAATTTTAATATTAAATCATCCTTGAAGGATTGCAAAATTGTGATTTTATGCCTTTTGAATGTGCTCCTGAAGTAGCAAAATTGAGAAAATAATATCAAGAATATTTTAAAAGATAAATCACATTTGTGATTGAACATAAGCGTAGTCATTGATTGAAATGATGATGTTTCGCCTGATAAATTAAACATTATTTTTAGATTGAATCATCCATACTATTTGTTTCGTATAATTGATGTTGTGTTTATGGTAAATGATATAGTAGAGATTTTCATTCATCTAGACTTTGAACATGTGAAGATAGTCAAATTCTATTTCTATTATTATGATTTATGATTATGAACTTTACTATTTATGAGTTTCCACAAGACATAAAAATTAGAGGTAATGTCATTTCTTTACATATTCGACACTTATAATTTGTGCTCCACGTAATTTCTTTTCTAATGAAATAGTAAGTAGTATAGTTTTCAATTTGAAATTATTGTTCTTTTTAATAGATTAAGATTTAAGAACAATACTGTGTTGAAATGGAATATTTTTTTTTAGTTGACATAATAACTATAAATGAAATTTGAATTATTGATTCCTTCTAAAAAGTATGACTATATTATTTTGATGTGTTAAGCAAGCTCTTAGAACTTGGGCTCAATAACGAGAATAATAATTTTATGTATATTTTGTTGGAAATTGTTTGTAAATGGATGATTTCTTATGTAAAAGACTATAAAAAATTGGGTGAGTGATACAAAGAAACTAATTTCATTATTATATCTGACATTGCAAAAATTATTAAAGGCTCCAGAAGAGCCAATATATTGTTATATGGAGGAATATAATTACACATTGAGAATGCATTATATTCATATAGGTCTCATAGAAATTTATTAAAGAATATCCTTCTAAATGGATATCATATTGAAATAAGAAATAAAGGAGATGTTGAATATCTCTATATTACGAGACATGTTTTGGATACAAATAAGTGTAGATAAAAAAATTACATGTCTTTTCATATGGATTGACTACACTTATATTAGTGCAATTGAAGCACATATTATTGTAAAATTGAAATTTACATATCATATTAAATTTATTGTTGGCAAGACCGGTTGGGTTATCCCGGGTCTATTATGATGCAAAAATAGTTAAAAAATTATATGGACATGTATTGAAGAACCAGAAGATTCTTCAAACCATTAATGTTTGTGTGTTATTACTTTCCAAAGTAAGTTGACAATCTGACAAAATAAGTCTCTTATATATATTAGTTGATATTTGTGGATGAATACACCGATGATGTGAATCATTTTGATACCTTATAACTTGATTTAATACATCGACTAAATGATCACATATATGTTTATTATCAACTCACAACCAGAAGTTTGTGAGATTGTTTTCTCAACAAATTTGACTAAGATCTCAATTTTTTGGAGTTTTCATAAAGCATTTAATAAGTATTATTTCTCAATTTAAATTGATATTGAACATCATGTAGTATATGTTCATAAAAAAATGGTCTTGAAGGTTCATTCTTTAGACGTCTAAAGTTAATTCTATGAATGATACTTATGAAAACATAACTTATAAATTCTACTTTGGGAACATGTAATCTTGTATGTTGAGATATTGATTCGCATCATGCCAACACAATATTATGTGTAAGTCCTCCCCTTAATTTATAATTTATTTTAGGTTAACAACCAAATATTTTTCATCTAAGTGAATTTTTTGATGTGTTGTGTATATCACAATTGCTCCAAAATAATGCACTAAGATAAATATTGAAAGAATATTGGGAAAGTATATTTGATATGAATCCCCTACTATTATAAATTGTATTGAGCCAACTTCAGTAGGCCGATTATCGATTGATGGATTAGTTTTCCCAATATTAAGGGGAGAGAATAAGCAGCTGAAAATATGAACCCGAAGTTCAATTGAATGAAAATGTGAACCCGAAGTTCAATTGAATTATTTGAAAGGAAATATTATTATCTCATCTTGATCCTCAAAATATCACTCATTTGTAAAGTTAAACAAATAAAATAGCAGCTGCTAATGCTCCAAACGAAATAGATGTCCCTGTAGGATAATCTAATATTGCAAATGAGTCTCAATCATGCATCAAACATGGTAAACCTATCGGTTCCAAATATAAAAATCCTTAAATAAGAAAAGGAGCCAAAATGAAAGATAACCCAAATGAGGATATAGAAACTCTAAAAGAGTCGTCTAACATAATGGATTTTTCAGTTCCAGAAGAACTTATCAGGTACCTAAAATTTATGAAATATCGATAAATTATGTCATGAATGAAAGATCTCAATGAAATGAGATGGAACCGAAAAATAAAAGTCAACGTTGACGATGTTTTTAAATAAAATATAGCACTATATGTAAAAATGATAACGAGGATCATGAATCAAAGTCCATTGAGGATTATAGACAATAAAATGATTGACTAAATGGAAAGACAAATTTGAGACGATATTAAACTAGCTTTGCAAAGATAATGGTTTTTGGACTAGTAGTCCATACTGCTCTGAAGATGTGAAAATAAAAAGAGAATCATGAAATATTGATATATGAAGTTTACCTTATTTTCAAGAATATTGGTGAACACCTACTATTAATTTTGAAGAGGCGTATTCACCTGAAGTGAATTCAAGTACATTATTATACTTGATTAAGTCTAGCACCACTTGAAAGCTTCAATCAATCTATATATAAAGTGCATGTGACAATATATTTATATGACTCACTTGATATTTTTATATAAAATTCCCAGAAGGAATTATTTTATTGAGGCATACAATTTATATTTTTGAAGAGATTAATTAATCAACTTGAAATATAGAAACATGTTGTATATTATTCTTAGTGAATATTTTCTAAGAGAGAGACATAAAAATATATCATTTGTCCATTTTGAAATAAACCTGAGAACTCTTGAAGAGCTTTTGAAAGTTGATTTATTAAAGAAAAAATATTGAGCTGAAATATGTACAAAGGGTAAATATTTATTTGAGATTACAAGTTGAGTATTTGAAGAGTAACGCTTTTGTTAATCAAGAAGCTTATATAACAAGGTGCTAAAATGTTTATATATGGACAAATCTCATTTGTTGTATACTCAAATGGTTGAAAAGTCATAAGATGTAGACAAAGATCGTTTGAAAATTTAAGTAAATTATGAAGAACTAATGAGTCCTGAAGTACCATAATGTAGTTCAATTAAAGGACAATAATGTACCTTGATAATTATTCATGTTATCATATATTATTATTTTTTATTATTTTAGATATGCAGGTTATTTGTCGGATCCTCAATATTAATGTACTTGATTGAGGTTTATGATTGAACACATAGAAGAAACTTGTGGTTTGTCTTCCAGAAGAACGAGCAACAATCCTTTATAAATATAATATCATATGCATTGACAAGTTGAAAGGATATGATATAAGCGGTCAACAAATTTATTCATGTGATAATATTGCAAACCTTTTCATAAAGTCACTCTCAAACATAGTTTTTGAACAACTGATGTAAAAGATTGACTATCATCGTCTCAGAGATGATTGTTTGGGTGAAGGGGAGATATAAATATATCTTGCGCTCTTTTTCCCTTCATCATGGCTTTGTTCCACTAGGTTTTCCTGATAATGTTTTTAACGAGGCAGATATATTAGATATTGTACTCTTTTTCATTCATTAAGATTTGTTTCCATTAGGTTTTTTCTTAGTAAGGTTTTAATGAGACATATCTTTCATGGACATCCAAAGGGGAGTGTTATGAATAATATTATTATGGTATGGATGTCTATATTTCCTAGGCTTTATATATGAAATTCTGGCAGGTCTGGTTCTGAACCCGTAAAACAGAGTACCAGAAACTCAAAACAGAGTATGAAAACAAACAGAAGCAGAAAAATAGAGTGCAGAAAGTAAATGAACACAGTTATTTGTTAACCCAGTTCGGTGCAAACATCACCTACATCTGGAGGATACCAATCCAGGAAGGAAATCCACTAAGTAGAATTAATTCTAAGACTCAACAGCCCATGTTCCCATTCTTATCACTTAATCTCCACCTGTCTAGACTTCTAGACAGGAACACCTAGGTATAAGAACTCACTTACTTCCTAACCAAGTAATCACAACCCAGTGATTATCAGACTCAACAAAAAACAACAAATTGAAGACACTCTTCAAAAACAGAAAAACATTCACTTGTGCTTAAAAGCTTTAAGTGATAAACAACTCTAACCAAAACAACCAACTCTAACAAATGAGTGGTACACAAAAACAAAGCACTAAGCTTAACAGACTAAAAAACAAAGACTCTCTATAGTGACAACTTCTGGTTTTTTAAGCCAGTTCTTCAATAGCAACGTCCTCCTTAAATAGCTCCAGCAGCACATAATTCTGAACACAATAATCTTCAATTGATATGTTTCCAAAATTCTTTTTGAAGCAAATAGAAGCAAATATATTTCTGAGATATATTTTGCAAAGATTCCTTTGAAAATATATTCATCAATAAAAAGAACAAATCTTCAGCAAGATCTTTACGTAAAATTACTCAGCCTTCTAGAACCATTAGCTTGGATAAAACTTCAAACAAATCTTCAAAAGATACAGAAGAAATTAATCAGAAAGAACGCAGATAAAATAGCTTCTGAAATGCAGCTTCTGAACAGCAGCTTCTGAAGGTCAACAGAAGTCAACGTCTGAACAATGCGTCTGATGACCAGTTCTGCGTCTGATGAACAGTACCAGCGTCTGAAGACCAGTTTTGCTTCTGATGAACAGTAAATCCAGTTTTCAGCTTCTGAAGACACAAATAGCTTCTGGAGACGCATTGCTTGCACATTTTGATTTTACCAAACATGTAGCCAACACTCAAATATCCAACAATATATTCCTTAACTCCTATGAGTAAATGACTTTATTCATATGACTATTCATGCACTTGTAACTTACCATGTTTGTCTCCTATAAATATGACATATTACAATGTAAAGACACAGTTGTGAAGGATAATACAAAAGCTTACTTCTTAATCTTCAATCTTTTTCTTTATGTCTCAATTTATAACAAATGCATTTTTATCTCTCAATTTTTAGTCTCCTTATTTCTAAATCTGAAAATATAGTTAACAGTTTTTTTTTTGAAGAAGAAGTCTCAGTTTTTAAAATGTCAAACTTTTTTACAATCACCAAATTTGGAGTCTAATTTGGTGTGTGACAATGCATATGTTGGTTAAGTGCGTATATTTTTTCCTCAGAAAAAAAATATTAAGTGGGTATATTTTATAGTCCATGTAGTTAAATTGTTTCTTACACATACTAATCAGAAAACTTATACAAGCCTTTCACTGGCTCACTCTTGGGTGATAGCTATTTTAAGGGTAATTTCAACAGGGTAGTAAAGGTGAAAACTAAAGTTGCTCCATCCAATTTCTTTAGGCATGAGCAGAGCATCCCTCCACTGCCAGCTGGTAAGTAAGCAAGTGTACAAGACAAGAAGAAGAGAAGATCAAATGGGTAATTATGACTAGAAAGCTAGATCATATTTTCAATATCACAAACATGGTTAAGTTAAATCTGTTTACATGTTGAATTATTATAAAACGAAGAATAAAGATTGTATGCATATATTTCTGCTTAATATTGTGCAATGAGAAAAGCACAGGATAGCGCAGATTTATGTTTAAAGATTGTAGAGCTTCAACGAAATCAAGGTGCAACCATAATTTAGCCAAACTCATCCAATCCAAACATGCATTTCGCTTCTGCATGCTATTTGTGTAAGCTTAACAATTAGCAGCAGCCTTCTTCCTAGTTGCCATCAACTGTGTAGTTATTTCAAACAAATTGTTACATTACTTCCATGATAGACAATGATGTCATTTGTAAAATTGTCAATGACATTTTTTTCCTATCATGGAAATAACGTAATTGAATCCCTTGATATCTTTGAAACTAGAAGTCAACCTACATTAAGCAGAGAAAGGAATGTTGTAGAGTAGGAGGAAGTTACCAGAGAAAGGACTGTGCAGAGGTAGCAGAGTTTATCTACTAATCAAATTTGATACATATTATGGATTTTTACACAATGTTCAACACAAGATGGCATGTTAACCCTCAAAAAACACCAAAGGAGCAAAGAAAATTAGACAATCACAAACGAGAATTCTTCACTTTTTTTGGTCTGAACTCCTCAATTTGCTATAATTAACCAATGGACAAATGCAATCTCAACTGTTACTTATCTACGTTTGGCATCCACTTTTGATGGAGGAGGAACCGTTCCAAAAACCTTATCCCATAGTGGTGAAGTGATGCCAAAGCCAAGGCTCTGGACCCTGTAGTGATGATTCAAGTGGTACTTCTGCAAAATAAGGAAGGAACAAATACTTGTCTTTTTAAGGCTTGCAAGATTTAGATAATTGTTAATGCATCATATATAAAGTGCAACACTACAAGAGTATACAATGTCATATTCAAAAAAGAAAGGCATGCACCGTCATATTCTGAGTAGGAGCTGTTTATCTTTCACCAAAAAGGTCACTGTTGTTACTTAAGAAAATAAGGACCAAATTTCTTTAAAATAGTTGATAGAAGAATGCTATTATGTTTTGTGACCCAAGTTTAAGGGACCCGCATGGATAAATGAAACGGAAAAGAATGTCTCAGTAATAACTAGTGGTAAATGCTAAAAGATCAGCTTTCGATCAACTAATATGTCTGGCCTTGGTAAGGTAAACTATACAATGGTTATTAATTGACAAGATGATGTTGCAAGAGTAACACATTGGAGCAAGGAATTGCAGATTGTCGTCCACATTTAAAGAAGGGAAAGTGCTTATACCTTGAGATTTTTTGGCACATCACTCTTTGGTTGACCATGATGCAAGTAGTAATGTGTGCAATCATACATCACATAGCCCAACAAAATGCCTCCAAACACAGCTGGAGCAATTGAAGGAGGGCATACAAGCTTCACTGAGGACCAGATCTGGACATTGCAGACAAAAATGCTAGCATCAATTCATTGAACAATTATAATTTCATGTTTAATGAGATATTGTCAATAGTTCTTCTATAGAGGATATCCTATGTACTAATCATGTACTGCACTCTCTTCTCTAATACTAACGAAGAGCTGCTTCTCTTAGATTACAAATCATTCGAAACAAAGACATGTATTTCTGGCTAGTTGAAACGGATGAACTTAGCTTAATTAATGTGTCTTTCTTGTTTGATAAGGCTTATGAGTTGTATCGTAGCAATACATGAAGGTATCCTAACCTCTGCATTTGACCCTAATATTACTTTTTTCCTTGTCTAATACTAACAGACTTCAATATCACCTACAAGTATGTCACATATTATAACACATCCTCAAGATTTCAAAGTACTTAACATAGTACTTCTGATACCAACATCAATTGAATTGATAAAAGTATCTAAAACAAAATCCTAAGGTTGCTATCCCATTCATTCCTTCATATGACTAAACAATGACATTTGAAATCCATCATTAAGACTAACACCGCAGTTATGAATCTTATGATGAACTAAAATAGCACAAAACATGCACAAAAACAAAATACTAATGTATAATTTTTACATGTATTAAGACAGAGGGAAAATAGAACGAATGATACTTGAAATGATTATAGGCATCCATGATAAAGAGTTTATATAAAGGCGAAGTTACTATTGATTCAAATTATCAGAGAAACTATGTCACAATTATCTTTACAGGTAACAAAATAAAGCATATAATGAAAAGGCATTATTTAGAATGAACAAAAGAAAAATGTAGAAAGGGGTATTATACCATGTAGGCTATTAAAGCGGCTCCAGCTGGTGGGAAAACAAGTCTTAAGCTATCCATAGGGTGCTTATGGTGGCAACCATGGAGAAGATAATGCAATGTATTTCCCCAATAGCTCTTAGTTTGAACATGGAAAAGAAAACGGTGCAACAAGTATTCGGTCAATGTCCATACAAAAATGCCGAGAAGCACGAAAAGAGGGAGGTGAGGAACAGGGAGTCCCAATCTGAAAGAGTTATAAATGAAACAAGATGCAATTGGAACCCAAATAATTGGAATCACCCACCAAGCAGTCCGCGTGAAAACCTGTTCCGACAACACAAATCTTAATAATGTAATTAATTTTGATACAATATTGTTTGTTGAAAACCAAAATCTTTTACATACAATTCTAGAGACTAATATCTCGAGTCGAGTCGAGTCGGGTAAAACCAGCATATGGTCATGAATGATGAAAAATTAATGTAGGTACCTCCAAGATACTGCTATGAAAGAAACGAGGGCCTTCCTTGCCCATAATAGGTTGGTGAACCCATTCTTCATAATCTTCACCAAGATGACCAACCTGTCACACAGTGTTGTCAGTCAATTAAATTGTAAAATAAAGTACTAAATTCTTAAATATTCTGGAGTTTGGTTGAGCACTGGTATGTATTAGTATTACGAATAGAGATGATGAGATAATAAAAATGTGATGTGACCAAGAGGCGTGTCGGTTGTCAGGCATTAAATGTCCGAAGCTCAGAGATCACATTTAGTGCCCAAACGACTCGAATAGGATTAATCTATCTATGAGAAACAAAAAAATGGTTACCTGGCAAACAAGGGGTTTATTCAAATCAACAACAAATTTGTTTGCAACCATCTTGCAACTGAAAAACAAGAACAAAAAAAGCAGAAGCAGATCTGGAAAATGAAACGAACCGAGGAGATCTGAGAAGAGAAGTGTTAAGTCTCCCTCTTTGAAAGAGGGAGGCTAAAATCTCAAAACAAGTTGTGAATTGGAATCTAAGTTTGTTTGTGAATGAATGAATAATGTGATGATAATTATTATTATGTAATCTAAATTAAGGATAATTATGGAGGATGGGGCATGTGATCCACACGTTAAACAAAAAGACAACCTCATAATAGAATTCAAATATACAAATACAGTATATTCGTTAAACCGCTTCTCGACCTTTCGTGTCAAACGTTTATTAGAGGTTGTCCACTGTTTTTTCTTTTTTTAAGAGCGGTATTTGAATAACCATTTAGTTGACAATTTATAGGATAATCATAATTTACAAAAAAAAATAGGTATTTGTACAAAAACCAAAGTAATAGAGAGATAAAGTAAAAAATAATGTAAGTATGAGAAAAAAAAATGTCAAAAACACAATGTTGAGATATCATTTCTCTTTTCTTAAACCCCCAAATGTTCTTTCTTTTTTTTTCTCTTTAGTCCTCTTTTTTTTATAGAATCTTCGCTAAACATTACAAAAAAAAAAAAGTTGTTCCGAACATGATGATCTGGAAAAAAAAATGAGAAAGATCATTGGTACAGTTAAGTGACCGAGTGGGGTATGTTGAAGGGGATGACACAGTTGTAAATTGGGAACGACCCACTATATGAGAAAAACACTCTACTCTCCCCACAAGATCTTTCTTATTGCAAGTTGGGTCATTTCAACTCAAGACAGCTATGTTATTTCAACGTCAAAATGTAGACACGTAGAGTTTATTTATGGGCAAGAGAGCGTGTTTGGTTTTTAACTTTATTTTACTTTACGTTTAAAAAGTTTGATTCATATCGGATCTAAGATTTTTGATATGGAAGGAGGTGAGACCTTTGAGTTGTAGGCCTCCGATTAGTGGAATCCTTCTTATTTGGAGGGGGTGATATATCAATGAATGCTCTGATGAACAAGTAAGCATGCATCGAATATGGGAAGTATTTTGGATAGAAAAATGTGTATATGCAGAGAAATTATGAGTTAGCTTCTATAAATGTGCGCCTGTGTTTGCCATGTGAACGTGTTAAATAGAGGTTTGACTAAAAAAGACTAACTTATCACAAAATTTATGAAAAACAATTCATGCTGAGAGTTGAACTCCAGATCAAGTTCTGGTAGATTACAACCATTACCACTAGATCACTAAAGTTTTTTGTGACTTATAGTTGCTTTCATTTTATTTATCTAGCACAAATGCGAGTTCACTTTAAGTCATTCTCACAACCCTGAATTCCAACATCATTTGAACACGAATTGAACGTCATTCATACACATCATGCGATTCAACTTCATTTTCACCGCCGCCGGTGACCCCAATAACAACATCCCGCCACCGTTGCAACTGCCACTTCAACAACACATGCCGCTGTAACTGCCACCGCCGGAAAATCACTTTCTCTCACTGATCCACACACATCACGCCGCCGCCGCAACTGCCACCTCACCAACAACTGATTGCCGTAAATGTCATTGCCGATAACTCGCTTTCTCTCACCGATTCACACCATCTTTCATCGAATTGACAAAAAATTATGACCAATGTTGATATTGATTGTCTGAATTTTGTTAATTTCGAATCCTTGACATTAGGGTTTGAAAATTATTGATTTTGTTATGTGATTGTGTGAATTTTAGCTTTTTCTTCATTATTCTTTTTTTATACTAAATGTTAAGTAGTGTTGCTCTAACCCTAATGATTAGCCCTACTTTTTAGTTATAAAAATTTATGAAAAAAACTTCGGATGGGGATCGAACCAGGTACCACATGCTTTCAATTCACAACTCTTACCACCAAGGTACTGATGTTTTTTATGACATGTGATTGTTTCAATGTTGTGTATTCAACACAAATCTCGGGTCCTCTTTCTTTCAATCTCACAATTCCTAAATCATTTCTCACTCACTTTCATCTCTCTCACCATCTTGCAATTGAACCTAATAACCATAACACCGCCCTTTTTGACGGACCTAATTAATTTTTATGAAAAAAAAAAATATGCAAGGAATTGAATCAGATAACACATGAAAATGTCATTTTTTTAAAAGTCACTAGCGCCATTGCAATTCCTTTTTTGATAGTAGTTCATTTTCATTATTAGCGGTTTCTTTTTATTATTATTATTTTTTATTTCAATTACCACGTAACGTTCCTTTTTATTTTTTTTTTCTTTCGGTTACTAAATAACAATTCCTTTTCCTTATTTTTTTCTTTCGATTAACAACTTTTGCGGTTAGGATCAATTTCTTGGTGCTTGCTTTTGTATATATTTTTTCTTTTGATTTGTCATTTTTATTGCAGTCCATCTTTTATTTTTGTTACTTTTTGAGATAGTTTGATAACATAATACTGAATATAACTATAAAAGTAATAATATAGTCATTTGATAGTTATATATGAAGCTATACAAAACCCGTGCATCGCACGGGTTAGAGTCTAGTTATATATAAATCTTAGGCAGTCTGATAAGTATCTTTTGCAACCCTAAAATAGCTAACCCTAGCCCTAATTTTTGGTTTTGAAAAAATTTTATGAAAAACAATCCCTGCTGAGAGTTGAACCCCAGACCAAGTTCTGGTAGATCACAACCATTACCACTAGATCACTAAAGTTTTTTGTGACTTATAGTTGCTTTCATTTTATTTATCTAGCACAAATGCGAGTTCACTTTAAGTCATTCTCACAACCCTGAATTCCAACAACACATCATGCGATTCAACTTCATTTTCACCGCCGCCGGTGACCCCAATAACAACATCCCGCCACCGTTGCAACTGCCACTTCAACAACACATGTCGTCGTAACTGCCACCGCCGGAAAATCACTTTCTATTCACCTCTTACCACCAAGGTACTGATGTTTTTTATGACATGTGATTGTTTCAATGTTGTGTATTCAACACAAATATCGGGTCCTCTTTCTTTCAATCTCACAATTCCTAAATCATTTCTCACTCACTTTCATCTCTCTCACCATATTGCAATTGAACCTAATAACCATAACACCACCCTTTTTGACGGACCTAATTAATTTTTATGAAAAAAAAAATATGCAAGGAATTGAATCAGATAACACATGAAAATGTCATTTTTTTAAAAGTCACTAACGCCATTGCAATTCCTTTTTTGATAGTAGTTCCTTTTCATTATTAGCGGTTCCTTTTTATTATTATTATTTTTTATTTCAATTACCACGTAACGTTCCTTTTTTTTTCTTTCGGTTACTAAATAACAATTCCTTTTCCCTATTTTTTTCTTTCGATTAACAACTTTTGCGGTTAGGATCAATTTCTTGGTGCTAGCTTTTGTATATATTTTTTCTTTTGATTTGTCATTTTTATTGCAGTCTGTTGGGTTTTTGTAGATTGGCTACATTTTGCAAAAACATCTACTAGCCAGATGCTGGGACAGATGCTGTAGCATATGGAACAGCATTATGTGTCTTGTGTTTTTCGCGCCAGCTAGCGCTTTATTTTTGTACGCAATCTTCCAAAGATTTGCTTGAAGATTTATTTTCCTCTGGCTTGCTGATCAAGGCGCGTGTATCTGATGATATGTAAAAGGCATTCTTGCCTTGCTATTTTTCCACAAGATATCGTTCTATATTTGGAAGTGTTTTATTATTTCTAGAAGATTTTCCAGCTGGACCGGACAATGTCCACGCTCTGTTTGAAGCCCAAATCCGTGCTATCTCAGTATTATATATTTGTGAAGACAAACCCTAGTAGGGTAACTAAAACCGTGTGTGTTAGCAAAGCGTGTGTTTAAGGTTTTTAGGGTTTCTTTTGTTAATTGTGAGCCTTGCTTGTATCTCCCTGATTCAAGCTAAGGACTGAGTTTGTTTGAGTTGTTATTGTAAGCTGCTCCTAAGCTTTTAAGTACGGAGTGAGTATGTGTTATTAGAGTGTGTTTCTCTTGGTTGTGTTTTGCGTAGTTGATAACAATACTGTTTGTGCTGTTGGTAGGAATTGAGACGGGGTCTCATATCTAGGAGTTCCTAGATAGAGTTGACACTGGTAGGGTCTTGGTGCAAAGTCAAGTAGTGTGTTTACGTTGGTCTTTTCACTAGAACTATAATAGTGGATTCATTCCTGGATTGGTATCCCCCAGAGTAGGAGAGTTGCTCCGAACTGGGTTAACAAACTCACTGTGTACTTTATCTTTCTGTTGTGTTCCTTTTATTTGTGCTTTGTTACGTTGCGTTATTTTAATTGTAGTTCTGAGTAGACAAGTGCTCGGACAGTTGTGCTCACATCGTGCACAGCGTCTGTCAGTCAGGTTGCCAGGAATTTCAATTGGCATCAGAGCAGGCACCCTGTTATGTGTGGGTGAGCTCCAGGGAAAGAATTTTCTGGCTTAATGGATAAAGAAGGAGGACTGGTGAACAGACCACCCCTGTTGGATGGGTCGAACTATGACATTTGGAAATCACGCATGACAGCATTCTTGAAATCTCTAGACAGCAGAGCTTGGAAGGCTGTGATCAAGGCATGGGTTCCTCCTAAAATAAAAGATGCGAATAATGTTGATACTGATGAGTTAAAACCAGAAGAGGAGTGGTCTACAGCAGAAGACACTGCAGCTATTGGAAACTCTAAAGCCCTGAATGCTTTGTTTAATGGTGTAGACAAAAACATGTTCATATTGATTAAACAATGTACTGTTGCTAAGGAAGCTTGGGATATTCTAAGAACAGCTCATGAAGGTACTCAAAAGGTCAAGAAGTCAAGGCTACAACTGCTAACAACACAGTTTGAGAATCTGAGAATGAAGGAAGGAGAGAGTGTTCATGATTTTCACATGAATGTGCTAGAATATGCTAACACATTTGAATCCTTGGGGGAAAAGATGTCTGATGAAAAATTGGTAAGCAAAATCCTCAGGTCCCTGCCTAAGAAATTTGATATGAAAGTATGTGCTATTGAGGAGGCCCAAGATATTGGAAATATGAAAGTTGATGAGTTGATTGGATCTCTTCAAACTTTTGAATTGAAGACTAATGAAAGATCTGAAAAGAAGTACAAGAACATTGCTTTCATCTCCAACACTGATGAAGATGATGTGGAGAGTAATTTAGATACTGATGAGAGCATCTCTGAAGCTATTGTGTTGTTGGGCAAACAATTTAATAAAGTTGTGAAGAGGATGGACAGACGCCCTAGGACAAATGCTCCGGACAACAGTCGCAGCATCTATAAAAATGTCAACAATCAGAGGAAACCTAGAACTGATGACAAAATCAATCAAAGCAAAGGGGTGCAATGCCATGAATGCGAAGGATTTGGTCACATCAGAACTGAGTGTGCAACGTATCTGAAGAAACAAAAGAAGGTGATGATTGTTTCTTGGTCTGATGAGGATGAATCAGAAGAAGAACCTGAAACTGCAAAACATGTGAATGCCTTGACTGGAGTGTGCACATCTGACAATGAATCTTGTGATGAAGAGGTAACATATGATGAACTGGCTGATTCTTACAAGGAGCTATGTCTCAAAAGTGAGGAAGTTTATAGAACTTTAGAAAAACAAAAGAGGACCATTGCTCTCTTGCAAGCTGAGAAAGACAAACTTCTGGAAATAAACTCAGATCTCAATGACGAGGTTATCTTACTTACTTCCAAGATTGACAATATGAACAAGCAACTGCGAATGATGAACAAAGCTACTGATGCTTTAGACGAAATTCTGGAAATAGGACAGAAACCTGGAGATTCTAAAGGAATTGGGTTTGACTACAGATCCTTGCCTCAGCAGAAACAACTACCAGTGAGACAGTTTGTGCCATCTGTTAGTACTTATGATTATACTATGTCAAGACAGATGCCCCAGCATCAGGTGAGACAACAGGCATCTGGATATAGGCCCAGATCAAAAGGAAGGTATTATGGTTGGGTATGTCACTACTGTGGAAGAAAAGGACATATTAGACCTTTCTGTTTCAAATTATATGGTTACCCAGACAGGACTTATTCACCAAGACCTGATCCCACAGTGAAGATCACCAAGAAGCAGTGGAAGCAAAAAAATGATAATTTCACAAGCAACATTGTGGATCCTAGAAAAATAGAACCAGAAGCTGATGAGATTGCTCAAATTGCTCATACATCTCTGAGAGTGTCATCCAGAAATGATTGGTACTTTGACAGTGGATGTTCCAGACATATGACTGGTGATAAAAATTACTTAACTGATGTTAAGCCTTATGCTACAAGTTTTGTGACTTTTGGGGATGGAGCCAAAGGAGAAATAAAGGGTGTAGGAAATCTTGTGAATGAGGGCCTACCCAAACTTGATAAGGTGCTTCTTGTGAAAGGATTAACTGCTAACTTAATTAGTATTAGTCAACTGTGCGATCAAGGAATGAAGGTCAACTTTACAAAGAGTGAATGCTTAGTTGCTAACAGTGAAGGGGACATCCTGATGAAAGGTGTTAGATCAAAGGACAATTGCTACTTGTGGGTCTCTCAAGATAAAGCAAAGTTATCTACTTGTCTAATAACCAAAGAAGATGAAGTAAAACTATGGCACCAAAAGCTTGGACATCTGAATCTCAGAAGCATGAAGAAAGCTATTGCTGAATGAGCCATCAGAGGTCTACCAAAACTCCAAATTCAGGAAGGAAGTATATGTGGAGAATGCCAGATAGGAAAACAGACCAAGATGCCTCACCAGAAGCTGCAACATCTGTCCACATCCAGAGTTCTTGAGCTATTGCACATGGACTTAATGGGACCTATGCAAGTCGAAAGTTAGGTGGTAAGAAGTATGCATTTGTTGTTGTTGATGATTTTTCCAGATATACTTGGATAAAATTCATTAAGGAGAAATCAGACACTTTTGAAAAATTCAAGGATCTTTGCTTACAACTTCAGAGAGAAAAGGATTGTGGAATTGTGTTGAAGCAGTATTTCATACAACAAAAGTAAGTATTTTCAATTATCGTCTCCACAGGGATTGGTGCGTTACTTCGAACCGTTCAACAATCGGTATTGTTTTGAGTTAAGGGTTTGTACAATTGGTTTCATAAACTAACGGAATGTAAATGCGGGAATTAAAACGACAAAGAATAGGGAATAAAAGCATTGGAATTAGAGTTCATCAATCTTGCAAAGAATGTACTAAATAAATCATGCATATGAATTTAGCGTTTTAGGTTAAATATCACGTATCGCTCTACAATATCATTGATTTCCCAAATGACATCGTGAAATCGATCTTATCGTTTAATCGACGATTTCCCAATCAATCAAACGATCCGAAAGCATTACAATCCGAAACTTAGTGCGATTATCAAAACCCAAATCCATTTCTAGATTTTCTTATTTTGATAGAAGATTATTCTTAAACATAGATTCAAAAGTATTTGTCAATATCATTTGAATCAATCATGTGAGTGAAAAGCAAGAATAACTTCATAAACACATAAATTGCTAAATCATATATTCACATAATCATTCATTACATCAAAGCTAGAAAGATTACCTCTAATCCCAACAAAGGGATGTTAGTTGCTCATTTTCATGACAACTATGCAAAAGTGAAGAGAAAAGATGAAGATACAAACCAAGTCTTGATTTCCCAAAGCCTTGATTGATTTCCACTACCCAATCACTTTTGATCTTTGAAGATCAAAGCTTCTAGCCCTAATTACTAAGTCCTAAACTACTACTAAAGCAATCCTAACAATTGGAAGAAAAAGTACTCAAAGTTCTCCAACTGGTTATGTCAGAAAATGAGCCAAAAATGCTATTTAAAATCTGAATTTTTGCACGCTCGCTACAAGCGATGAGCTGGTCGCTTGTAGCGAGGAAGTTTGATGGCCAATGGGAGTCCTCCACGTCAGCATGGAGCCTTAAACCGCCCTTGGTCGCTTGAAGCGACCAGTCCATCGCTTGAAGCGATGAATCTCTAAAAATCCCTGCCTATCCTCGCTTGTAGCGTGGCATCTGGTGCTTGAAGCGATGAAACCTTCAAAATCCCTGCCTATCCTCGCTTGTAGCGAGGATGCTTGCGCTTGTAGCGATGGCTTTGATAAAAACTTCATTTCTTTGCTCAGCATGATCAATCATAAATTTCCTACAATAATAACATGGGGTAAGGCATAGGATCACAAATATAGCATTTTGAACCATAAATATGGGCTTATCCTATGATAACTTGTGAAATAAGTAACATAAGTGCCTTAATTAAATGAACAATTTAACCACTTTCAGGCACTTATCACACTCCCCAACTTGAATCTTTGTTTGTCCTCAAACAAAGGACACAACAAATAAGGAAACAAGCATTAACCATGGCTTTGAGCAAGAATGCAAAAGTATTAAAAGTTTGAAGCAAATAAGTGACAGATGAATGATTCAACATGATTTCGCAAACTAGGTTTAAGTTTCTCATAAAACGAGATACATACTATGAATGTGAACTAGTTCTAAACACAAAGCATCTAATCACACAATTCTTAACAAGCAACATGTTTAAAATTGAACCAAACCTAACACACTTCTAAATAAAGTATATGAACAAATTGAAATCTCTTGTAAGGGTTATGAACACTCATCCAATAAACATGATAACATACCAATTAAATTATGTGTCTATCTAATTATCATTTCCAAAAGCATAAAAGGCATTGATCAAAAGGTCTTTAAGGGTTGTAATTGGGCTAGGTTACAAAAGAATTGTCATATGTGGGATATTTGAATTCAAATGGCCAAGCAAAAGGAACATTCAATCTAATTACAAACTTCCTTCTTTTTCCAATACAACACTTGGTGAATTTCATACTTTTCTTTTCTTGATTGATCTTTGACAACTTTTTCTTTGAAATCTTGCAAACCTTTTCATTTTTCCTCTTTTCTTTTTCTTGGTTTGCTTTTCTTTCTTTTTTTTTTCTTTTCTTTTCTTTTCTTTTTCTTGTTGTCAAGATCAAATAACACATTCACCCTTACATTGACTTAAATATAACCTCCCTTTCTCCCCAACTATTTCAATGACACCCTAATCGAATGTTCCTTTATCGTTATGGCAAAGGTCAATAAAAACGATGGATAAGGGTTCAAAAGAAAACAACTATCAGAATTTAATAAAGAGTTAACTATGAACTGAATTTTTTTACAAACTCCGGCAATTTAAATAAGCAGATGAGCTTATTAAAATTGACAGTCCACAGTTAACAATTCTGATTCAATAGGCTCATATGGGTTAACAGATACTCACACATCTCACAGGGTAGGTTCATTTGGTCAAGTGTTTCACTCAATTTCAAAAAATTGTCTTGATCATTTCAATGCTCTTACACAATTTAAAACAACAAAAGATTTAACATAAAATAACTGAGTTAATCATGTAATGTTGGTCTCCTGCATATATACAATGGTTGAGGATTCCTCACATTTTTGGCTAGTTCTATATTGGTTCAAAACTAAACAAATGCTTGCTTAAAAACTGAATAAATTAACTTCTGTGTGTAAAGAACTTATTCACATTCAAGAATATACCTAGAAAAACAAGAAAACGAGTACCTTAGCTGCGCGCTTTAACACTCATTCTATCATTATCACTCAGATGATTCAAAGTTTAAGCATTGGCTTTTGAATCTTTCATCTTTCTTTCAACATTGTTGGGATAATTTCAAAAAATTTACCAAAAATAAATAACAAAACATAAATAGAATATAAACTATACTAACATGTTATACCCAAAATAAATAACATAATAGCAAAAAGGGTACATCATCCATGGTTCATAAAACATAAATAAACAAAGTACAAAACATAATAAACTGTTATAGAAGTACAAAGCTGAATAAATAAAACGAAAGAGAAAACAAATCAAAATCTGCAGCTCTGCATCATCAGTCTGAATCTGAATCCATGTCCTCAGAGTCTATCAGGTCTGCTGCCATGCGGTCAATGCTATTTGTAGCTGCTGAGGAGTCATCACCCAGATCATCATCAACATCAGCGTCGTCGTCACCCTCATCACCGGCATCCTGATCACCAGCATCATCAGCTGCAGCTGCCCCTCCTGGAAAGAAAGGCCTGTCCCCAGGCCAAGCTATGTGCTCAGAGAAGAAAGCAGGCGTCCATGGGCTTTGGCCACTGTCATGCAGATGGCTCTGAATAGTCGTCAGTGCCCGGTGATTTGACGCATTCTGCGCCAACAGAAAAGAGCTCACCGTAGCAGAGTCCCAACTCGAGAAGTCCAGTGGTGGAATGGTCGGGTGGCTAGGGTGGCTAGTATGATGAGGTGGTGGTGGTACATGAGAAGGACCGGCTGAGGTGGATGGTCCAGCTGAGGGAGGAGGTGGGGCTATAGGTGCGGGAGTAGAGCAGTACCTATTGATGTATCTATCATCAATAGGGTTCTTAATTTCCTCATCTACCTGATTTGGCATGTGCACTCTAGCTCGCCTACAGAGTCCCATAATCAACCCGGGAAAAGTCAGTGGGCATTTTGGTTTGCCCGGGGGTAAAATGCCGCTCTCAGCTACCACCCTCATCTCATTCGCTATAAGCCTCGCAACGTCAACCTGACGCTGAGTGAGGATATAATGAACAAGAGGTGTAACGTCGAGGGTGGTGGAAGATGTGTGCAATTTGGGGCGGATGTTATACAAGATAAGGGTAAGAACTACCTGAGCCGGAGTGATCATGTCCTCCCTAAATGCTCAGAAAGGCTTACCCGAAGCCCTACTCAAATCATAGCTCTTCCCCTCCTGGAAGATGTCCCGTGCGATGCTCTCGTGATCCCAATCACCACTCCTCTGATGCTCACAAAAATCACATAGCGCAGTAGGTGCAAGCGGATTATCCTCTTCCTCTTCAACTAGCTCTAGAGGCTTGCCCAAATACGCGTTGATGGACATTCGATTAAAGTTGATGGTGCGCCCTCGCACGTAGGTAGTCCAAGTGAACTCGTCAGATGGATCAGATGGGATTGCATTCGCGTAGTATTCGCGCACGATGTCATAATTGATCCTCCTGGGTGGCGTGCATAGAATCCCCCATTTCCTTTCGTTAATCATGGCTGCTATGCCTGCGTGCTCTCCCTCTTCAGAAATTTGGAACTGCTTTTCAGACCAGATTCGTCTTGTTTTTAGCTCCTCGTACCTTTCTTGATTTCTGAAGCTTAAGAAACGGCTCGTGTCGTGTGGTTGAATGTTGACTCTTGGTCTTGACGACGAGCTCTCAACATTCCTTTGTCGTTTGGACGAGGTTTTGGGTGCCATTCCTACAAAATGATTTAAAACAGATGAAAATTAGGTAGGACACAAGTCAAATTCAAATCAAAATAAAAAGAAAACAAAATCTGGGTTTCGTCGCTACAGCGACAGCTTGGTCGCTTGTAGCGAGCGAACCCAGAAATTGCCTGTTTCCTTCGCTACTAGCGCTGTTCTAGCGAGGAGACCCATTTCAAAATTTCATGTTTTTCTGATTTTAAACTTACTTGTAGCATGCTGTCGCGTCGAATTTCGGATGTCAAGCTATTGGGGAAGCTTTGAATCACTAATTCTAAATTACGACTGAACTTTTAATTTTTCGGGGAAAAAAGGAAAAAAGTTCTAAATTACCTTGAGAAAAGATTTTAGGTTCGAAAGTCGATTATGCGAGGGGAAGGTATTAGCACCCCTCACATCCGTTGTACTCAACGGGAACCTCTTAGTCGGCTTAGGCTTAAAATGGTTTGATATTTTACTTACGTGTTTAAATATGTATAAAAGGAAATATATAAAAGATATATTGCGGGGTAAAGAAAGAGATAAAAACAAACGAAAAGGGAAAAACAGGTTTTTTATTAATGGGCTTGACAAGATGTCGATCTTGCTCCTACGTATCTCCCGGTAGTCGGAAATTTCAAAGCGTACGTAGTTCTTTGGTAGAAAAACGTTTGTATGTTGATTCGTTTTAGTTAAAAAAAGATTGATCGCGTCCGAGCGAAAAAGTTTAAAAATAAAGAAAAATGTAATGAAAGTAAATGTCAACTGCTCGGGTTGCTGCCGAGCTGGCCATTGACGACAAGAAAGTAAAAGTCAGCTGCTCGGGTTGTTGCCGAGCTGGCCACTGACGACAATGCATAAAAGTAAATGATCTGATGAAAAAGTTTTACGCTCGGACGTGAGCAAAGGTTTTAAAAACGTACGAAGACGTACAAAGTTTTAAAATGGTGAAAGATGGACGCTAGGCGATAAGATCGCGCAAGGCGTGAATGTTTTTAAAAGAAATAAACAAAAGACAAACGCGCGGAGGCGAAAGATTCGCGCAAGGCGTAAAAGATAAAAATATAAAAAACGCGCAAGGCGCGAAGGGTTCGGATAGACCACGAGGGCCAAGAAAAGGGTAAAAATGGCCACAAGGGGGCCAAGGGAAGGTTTAGCGTGCTAGACGCGTCAAGGGTGGAATGACGATTGCCCGAGCGACGAGACATACGTCACGCGTTCGTGCAATCGAGGTTTGGGGAGACATACGTCAAGCCATTCCCGTTTCATTCAAGTTTGGTTTTGTTATGCTAAGGAATCTCAAAGGGAACCAAAGCTTTAAAAAGGAAAGAAAAGAAAAGAAAAACGACACGAACAAATTTGTTGTTCGGTTTTATTAAAAATCATGAACGTGACTTGTTGCCTAAGTTATTGAAACTCAAGAACAAGTTTGGTTCAAGTTTGAATGGCAAACACAATCATAAAACATGCAAAACGTCGGAAAGTTCACAAGTTCGGCTCAATTTGAGCTTGGTTTAAAGAATGAGCAAACTCGGCTTAAGTTCGCGTTTGGATTGAAAATCATGAACAACGTGGTTGTTCAAGTTTGTTTTTGAAATAGATGAACTTAGCTTGCTGCTCAAACTTGGTTTTTGAAAATATTAAGAATATGGCTTGTTTTACAAGTCATTCGAATTTTGTCGCACTAACTTGTGAAATCTTCAAAGTTGTGCATGATTATGAGTTGGGTTTGGACCAAAATGGTTTTAACCCTCTTTAGGTTCTGAATCAAGGGCTAGAATCCCAAAAATTGGACATTTGAATGCCTGATTCATATTCTGAATTTCACATACTTCGCAGAGCAACCAGAACTTGGCTCTGCGAAGTCAGGTTCTGGTGTGTTCGCAGTGCGAGCAAGGCATGGCTCTGCGAAGTATGCGAATTTCCAACTCAGAAGCTGTTTCTGAACATGAGTTCAGAAACTGCTTCTAAGCAAGATTCAGAACCTAAAGGAGGTTAAGAAACTTGACAAAAAGGAAGAAAAAAGGATGAAAAAACACAGTTTTAAAGCTTGGCCCCTTTGAGGTCCTTTTTGGGGTTCAAAGGAGGTTTTGGTTCACAAAGCAAAATTGGACAAAGCAAGATATGTAAATAGTATATACAGTAAAAAAGAAAGGTTATAGGAGACTTACAAGACTCCTAGCAATGCTTGATTAAGACTGGAAGTAGCTTGCTTACTTTGTGAAAGGTTATGAACAAGGTTCAAAGTATTTGTGATGAACTGGTTTTGTGTTGCAATGCAAGGGATTTTTGGAGTGAATTTCGTGTGGGTTGGTTCTCTGGAATGGTATGTTTTTGACTGGCTTTCAATGTATTCAGTTGTGTGTTCAAAGGTCTCTTTTCCTAGTGCCTTGCATTCCCTTTTTATAGGCAAAAATGCAATCTATGTAATGATGAACAATGATGAATAAAATCCTAAAACACTAGCTGATCATGAGCTAAACTCAGGCTAGATCACTTTGCATTTAATGCTAATGGATAGGAATTGCTTTGCCTTGTGCCAAGGGGCAAGGTCTTGACTGATCTCAGCCACAAAAGCCATTGATTCTAGAAGGTAATGATGGCAAAATCTGTAAAACAGGGCAGCTGCAAAAGGGATGATTCTTGGGATCAAACCTTGCAATCTTGGAAGGTCAAACAATCAAAACGTGTACTGCCATGTACAGGGAGATTGGGGGAATCAAAATCAGCATGTGGGCTTATGTGTGGGGGGAGAAATTCAGGTCAAAACAGGGCATGTCAAACAGCCTTCTTGCAACATAAACCACTTGAGATTGACTGGTTTTGGCAGGGAAAAAGGGAAGGAAATGGATCAAGCAGCTGGCTGGCATGTTTAGGTTGGGTGAGGGGTCAATTTGAGGGGACAAAAAACTGACCAAGGATAGCCAATTTGTTTGATCACATGAGAGGTTGGAAGAAAAATCTTCTTTCCTTTTACCTTTAATGTCACACATTTAATTCTGCCTTGCTGCACCAAATCAGTCACAAAATAGCAAGAATACAAGTAATAATACTAATAATAATAATTGTAGTTGAAAGCAAAAAGGATAAACAACTACATAAAAATCTGCAGAATTTTCGCAGAGGTCGCAGTGCGAAGGTGAGTTCGCACTGCGAACTCCACTTTTTTTGATTTTTGTATTTAAAAATAAAAGGTAAAAAATGAGGAAACTAATAATATTATATAATGATAATAAATGATAAAAAATGCAAATGGCAATAAAAATGAATAAAAATAGTAATGACAATAAATAAAACCTAATAATATTAAAAGGTAAAAACTAATAATAATAAAATAATAATGATATTATAAAAGGAAAATAAAATAATAATGTTAATAAAAATAAAATATTATAGCAATAATAAAATAATAAAAAGGTAATAAAAACAAACCCATAAAAATATGAGTCAAAAAATGGGGTATGACAGATGCCCCTATTTAAGTTTCTTCGTCCCGGAGATTGAAAATGTGATTTGAAATGGACGGGCCGAAGAGACTTAAATATAGAGTACGCCATTTTTTGACTAAATATTTTCCCGAGTTATAAATGCTATAAATGCATGCAATGCAAATGTTATGAATGCTTGAATGTAAACATGAATGCAAAGATGACAAAAAGGAAGACCACACTGGGGATAGGTGTCAGCTAGTCGGGTGGTCACTGAACTGTCACTGACAACAAAGAATGAAAAGGTAAATGCCAGCTGTTCGGGTTGTTGCCGAACTGGCCACTGGCGACAAAAGAATGAAAAGAATGTCAACTGTTCGGATGTTGCCGAACTTGCCATTGACGACAGAAAAGTAAAATGTCAACTGTTCGGATGTTGCCGAACTTGCCATTGACGACAGAAATAAAATGTCAACTGTTCGGATGTTGCCGAACTTGCCATTGACGACAGAAATAAAATGTCAACTGTTCGGATGTTGCCGAACTTGCCATTGACGACAGGAAAATAAAATGTCAACTGTTCGGATGTTGCCGAACTTGCCATTGACGACAGGAAAAAGAAATGTGAAAGATGTCAGCTGTTCGGATGTTGCCGAACTTGCCACTGACGATACTGGGGATGCGGCTGACAAGCCGTTCCTTACAAAAAATGCCCCTTCAATCGGGGAGAAAGAATGCACAAGCTGTTCATTGAAGAACTTGCCACTTGGCACAAAACTGGGGAGTACGCACAAGCTGTTCATTAAAGAACTGTCACTTGGCGTAAAGATTCGACAAAGAGACGCACAAGCTGTTCTTTTGAACTGCCACTTGGCGTGAAAGGATGACATCTCTGAACCAGAAGGACTGGGGATGACACTGGGAAAAAAGAATTCACGAATTGCTCGCGATTATTTGGTGAGACTCATGATGGTTAGAAGTAACCATGTATGACATGCTGTATGCATATGTATAAATGCATGAATGTATGACCGTCACTGGGGACGTCGTGTGAGAGATGGACTTGTACTGGGGATACCCAACATGTTTGTTAAGGAATTGCCCCTTGATACGATGAAAAACTTGCACAAGCTGTTCGTTAAAGAACTATCGCTTGGCGAAAATGAGGATGACATCCCTAGACCAGACAGACTGGGGATGACACTCGACTGTTTGTTGTGGGAAATGCATGATATGAATATGAGATGCATGCTAATGAATGATTATGATATGATGCATGAATTATGCTGACCTGGGGGATGACAGACGTCACGTGGGACGCTGGGGGATAATGATTTGAATGCCGAGCAAAGTCGGGCTTGGATGATGTAAGACTCCACTGGGGGGTATGCCAATAAGATTGGGCTTCGCTTGTGAATTTGCTGGGGATATAAAGATCATTTTGGAAGCATGATCGATATCCAGCCTTTGATGCCAATGGTAATTGGGCTTTTGAGAATAGAACAAAGATTGACTTCCTGGGGAGTTTGTTTGACCGATGAACAAAGATTGTTCAAAGAAAGAAAATGTTTTATTTGGTTTTTTTGTTTGGTTTGGAAGGACAAGGTCCTTTGCCTACATACCCGAATGGGATCAAAACCGATGTAGTTCGGGCTCTCGCCCGGGTACGACCGACAAACTTGGTGAGACAAGATTAGACTGGTAAAATGAAAAGTGGACCGACGTCACATTGCAAACACTCGGTAATCTCAAATGGGGATGATGCCACATGGGATACATCCAACTACTGACGGGGTAAAGCCGTAACCACTGATGAGGAACACATACCTCCTGGGGAGATTGTTTTAATCCACTGGGGGATATGATTGGATGCCGAGCGAGGTCGGACTTTTTGATTGGTTGCCGAGCGAGGTCGGGCTTTGGTTGGTTGGTTGCCGAGCGAGGTCGGGCTTTGGTAAGGTGCCGAGCGAGGTCGGGCTTTGGTAAGGTGCCGAGCGAGGTCGGGCTCTGGTAAGGTGCCGAGCGAGGTCGGGCTTTGATTGGATGCCGAGCGAGGTCGGGCTTTGGTAAGGTGATTGTGTTTGTAAGGGCCAATGAAAATTTGGCTTTTGTTGGTAATGAGGTTTGTGAGTGCCAATGGAAATTGGGCTTTATGGTAATGTAGGTGCCAATGATGATTGGGCTTTGGATGGAAATTGTATTTGTGCGTGCCAATGAAAATTGGGCTTTTGGGGTGATCGGGTGCCAAGCATGGTTGGGCTTTGTGAATTGCTTCTGGGAGTGCCAATGTCAATTGGGCTTTTTGGTGGGAGATTGTGAGGAATGCCAATGACGATTGGGCTTAATGTGAAATTGTAATTGTGATTGCCAATGACAATTGGGCTTTGGGTTTGCCAATGAATATTGGGCTTTGGGTTTTTTTGTAGGAAATTGTGTTTGGGATGCCGAGCGAGGTCGGGCTTTGATTATTGGTTGCCGAACGAGGTCGGGCTTTGTAAGATTGGTTGCCGAGCAAGGTCGGGCTTTGGTTTGTACAGGCAATTTGATATTCCCATTTATCCAAGATTGCACTAAACACAAAATTTATATCGTACAGCTTAAGTTATAAACGTGTTTATCAATGAACCAACCTATCACTCATTTAAGTAAATGAACAAATTGAAAATTAATTGCGGGGGTAATGAACACTCATCCGGCAAGTTTGCTAACATTCCGATCAAGTTATGTGTCCATCTAATCATCGTTTCTAAAAGCACGAAAGCATTGATCACAAGGTCTTCGAGGGTTGTAATTTGGCTGGGTTATAAAAGAAATGTCATATGTGGGGAAATTGAATTCAAAAGGCCAAGCAAAGGAACATTCTTTCTAATTACACACCTCCTCCTTATTTTCCACACCACTTTTGGTGATTTGCAAATACTTTTGTTTGATCTTGACAACCCTTTGATTTTCTGATTTTTTCTTTTTTTTTTTTCTTTTGAGATTTCTTGATTTGTTTTTCTTTCTTTTTTCTCTTTTCTTCTTTTTTTTTGTTGTCAAGATCAAATAAGAAATTCACCAATTGCTTGATACACACAACCTCCCTTTTTTCAACTTAATTCAAGATAATACCCTAATTGAATGTTCCTTCCTCCTTCGGCAAGGGACAATAATCATGAAGGTTAAGGGTTCAAAATGGAAGAAAAATATCAGAATTCAAAATGATTTAACTATGAACTGAATTTTTTACAAACTTTGGCAATTTCAATAAGCAATTGAGCTTATGAAAGTTGGCAGTTCATAGTTAATGATTCTGATTCATTAGGCTCAAAGGGGTTTAACAAATACTCACTGCTCACAGGGTGGGCTATTTGTGGTCAAGTGTTTTCACTCGTTTTCAAAAAAAAAAAAAAAAATGCCTTGATCCTATCAATGCTTTCATACAATCTAAAACAACGTTCAGATTTAACATAACAAAATCGAGTTAAACAAAAACTGCCGGTCTCCTGCATATATAAAAATGATTTTGAGGTTTCCTCACATTTTTGGCTGGTTCTAAATGATTCACAGAATAAACACATCAAAAACACAAACTGTATGATATAACTTGTATTAAGTACACGTGGTGCCAATGAGAATTGGGCTTTGTTTGATTGAATGCCGAGCGAGGTCGGGCTTTGGATGGAAATGTGGGTAAAAAGGCTGCAGTAGCCCGGGGGAAGGTAACCTCGGGTTGAGGTACCGGAATCTTTTGATGAGTAATGGGAATATGGATGAATTCCTCACCAAAGCCGAATGGCATGCCCCATGTACAACTGGGGAGCCTAGTGTTATATGTGTAGGCTGCTCTGGGACGACGATCCACTTTTCTTGACGTTGACACGTAGTGTTGCGAACAAAATGCGAACACCAAAGACTCAATGCGGATTGTAAGAAATCCTTGAGGTAAGAAGGGGAACGAGTTTTGGACTTGAAGACAAATGTATGCATGTCATGCATGATGCTAATGTATGTATGCAATGTATATGACAAAATATGCCCCTTTTTTTTTGAAAATGCATATGCAAAAATCATTTTTATGGATGTAAATGTATGGCATGCATATGGTATGGTATGTATGATCAAAATTTCCCCCCATCCTCACGTGTAGGCTCTAAAGGTAAGATTCCTAAGAAGAGGTCCTTAGAGTCATTAACCTCATATGGAATTAGGGTTGTCTATGGACATACGTCGACATGACTTCAATTAATTCCATATGAAAATCTCGTCTAAGCGGGGTTGGGCATCCTACCTCACGGACATACGTCAACGCGGGCTTCCGCACACAACCTCCTTCTAACTTAGTTTTCTCTCGAGCTCGGGTAGAGAGCCTCACACGTCCGGCATTAACCCGAACAATGTGGAGTAACATCGCTCAAGTAACCCCCACAATTGAGATATATATGAATATGAAGCACAAATGATATGTATGTATGTAGAGTATAAGAATAAACAAGACAAATAATGACAAGAAAATATAAACACGTAAGTAAAATGAAACAAATTAGCCTAAAAGCCGACTGAGATAGGCTTGACTCGTTTATGCACAAACAAAGTGTTTATTGGCATACTCCCCAGTGAAGTCGCCATTTCTGTCGCGTCGAATTTCGGATGTCAAGCTATTGGGGAAGCTTTGAATCACTAATTCTAAATTACGACTGAACTTTTAATTTTTCGGGGAAAAAAGGAAAAAAGTTCTAAATTACCTTGAGAAAAGATTTTAGGTTCGAAAGTCGATTATGCGAGGGGAAGGTATTAGCACCCCTCACATCCGTTGTACTCAACGGGAACCTCTTAGTCGGCTTAGGCTTAAAATGGTTTGATATTTTACTTACGTGTTTAAATATGTATAAAAGGAAATATATAAAAGATATATTGCGGGGTAAAGAAAGAGATAAAAACAAACGAAAAGGGAAAAACAGGTTTTTTATTAATGGGCTTGACAAGATGTCGATCTTGCTCCTACGTATCTCCCGGTAGTCGGAAATTTCAAAGCGTACGTAGTTCTTTGGTAGAAAAACGTTTGTATGTTGATTCGTTTTAGTTAAAAAAAGATTGATCGCGTCCGAGCGAAAAAGTTTAAAAATAAAGAAAAATGTAATGAAAGTAAATGTCAACTGCTCGGGTTGCTGCCGAGCTGGCCATTGACGACAAGAAAGTAAAAGTCAGCTGCTCGGGTTGTTGCCGAGCTGGCCACTGACGACAATGCATAAAAGTAAATGATCTGATGAAAAAGTTTTACGCTCGGACGTGAGCAAAGGTTTTAAAAACGTACGAAGACGTACAAAGTTTTAAAATGGTGAAAGATGGACGCTAGGCGATAAGATCGCGCAAGGCGTGAATGTTTTTAAAAGAAATAAACAAAAGACAAACGCGCGGAGGCGAAAGATTCGCGCAAGGCGTAAAAGATAAAAATATAAAAAACGCGCAAGGCGCGAAGGGTTCGGATTGACCACGAGGGCCAAGAAAAGGGTAAAAATGGCCACAAGGGGGCCAAGGGAAGGTTTAGCGTGCTAGACGCGTCAAGGGTGGAATGACGATTGCCCGAGCGACGAGACATACGTCACGCGTTCGTGCAATCGAGGTTTGGGGAGACATACGTCAAGCCATTCCCGTTTCATTCAAGTTTGGTTTTGTTATGCTAAGGAATCTCAAAGGGAACCAAAGCTTTAAAAAGGAAAGAAAAGAAAAGAAAAACGACACGAACAAATTTGTTGTTCGGTTTTATTAAAAATCATGAACGTGACTTGTTGCCTAAGTTATTGAAACTCAAGAACAAGTTTGGTTCAAGTTTGAATGGCAAACACAATCATAAAACATGCAAAACGTCGGAAAGTTCACAAGTTCGGCTCAATTTGAGCTTGGTTTAAAGAATGAGCAAACTCGGCTTAAGTTCGCGTTTGGATTGAAAATCATGAACAACGTGGTTGTTCAAGTTTGTTTTTGAAATAGATGAACTTAGCTTGCTGCTCAAACTTGGTTTTTGAAAATATTAAGAATATGGCTTGTTTTACAAGTCATTCGAATTTTGTCGCACTAACTTGTGAAATCTTCAAAGTTGTGCATGATTATGAGTTGGGTTTGGACCAAAATGGTTTTAACCCTCTTTAGGTTCTGAATCAAGGGCTAGAATCCCAAAAATTGGACATTTGAATGCCTGATTCATATTCTGAATTTCACATACTTCGCAGAGCAACCAGAACTTGGCTCTGCGAAGTCAGGTTCTGGTGTGTTCGCAGTGCGAGCAAGGCATGGCTCTGCGAAGTATGCGAATTTCCAACTCAGAAGCTGTTTCTGAACATGAGTTCAGAAACTGCTTCTAAGCAAGATTCAGAACCTAAAGGAGGTTAAGAAACTTGACAAAAAGGAAGAAAAAAGGATGAAAAAACACAGTTTTAAAGCTTGGCCCCTTTGAGGTCCTTTTTGGGGTTCAAAGGAGGTTTTGGTTCACAAAGCAAAATTGGACAAAGCAAGATATGTAAATAGTATATACAGTAAAAAAGAAAGGTTATAGGAGACTTACAAGACTCCTAGCAATGCTTGATTAAGACTGGAAGTAGCTTGCTTACTTTGTGAAAGGTTATGAACAAGGTTCAAAGTATTTGTGATGAACTGGTTTTGTGTTGCAATGCAAGGGATTTTTGGAGTGAATTTCGTGTGGGTTGGTTCTCTGGAATGGTATGTTTTTGACTGGCTTTCAATGTATTCAGTTGTGTGTTCAAAGGTCTCTTTTCCTAGTGCCTTGCATTCCCTTTTTATAGGCAAAAATGCAATCTATGTAATGATGAACAATGATGAATAAAATCCTAAAACACTAGCTGATCATGAGCTAAACTCAGGCTAGATCACTTTGCATTTAATGCTAATGGATAGGAATTGCTTTGCCTTGTGCCAAGGGGCAAGGTCTTGACTGATCTCAGCCACAAAAGCCATTGATTCTAGAAGGTAATGATGGCAAAATCTGTAAAACAGGGCAGCTGCAAAAGGGATGATTCTTGGGATCAAACCTTGCAATCTTGGAAGGTCAAACAATCAAAACGTGTACTGCCATGTATAGGGAGATTGGGGGAATCAAAATCAGCATGTGGGCTTATGTGTGGGGGGAGAAATTCAGGTCAAAACAGGGCATGTCAAACAGCCTTCTTGCAACATAAACCACTTGAGATTGACTGGTTTTGGCAGGGAAAAAGGGAAGGAAATGGATCAAGCAGCTGGCTGGCATGTTTAGGTTGGGTGAGGGGTCAATTTGAGGGGACAAAAAACTGACCAAGGATAGCCAATTTGTTTGATCACATGAGAGGTTGGAAGAAAAATCTTCTTTCCTTTTACCTTTAATGTCACACATTTAATTCTGCCTTGCTGCACCAAATCAGTCACAAAATAGCAAGAATACAAGTAATAATACTAATAATAATAATTGTAGTTGAAAGCAAAAAGGATAAACAACTACATAAAAATCTGCAGAATTTTCGCAGAGGTCGCAGTGCGAAGGTGAGTTCGCACTGCGAACTCCACTTTTTTTGATTTTTGTATTTAAAAATAAAAGGTAAAAAATGAGGAAACTAATAATATTATATAATGATAATAAATGATAAAAAATGCAAATGGCAATAAAAATGAATAAAAATAGTAATGACAATAAATAAAACCTAATAATATTAAAAGGTAAAAACTAATAATAATAAAATAATAATGATATTATAAAAGGAAAATAAAATAATAATGTTAATAAAAATAAAATATTATAGCAATAATAAAATAATAAAAAGGTAATAAAAACAAACCCATAAAAATATGAGTCAAAAAATGGGGTATGACACATGCGAAATTAAAATTAAAGCTAAAATAAATGACTAACAATCACCTAAACTTCCTAAATCCTCAAAAACCCTAATTTATTTGAATTTTTACATAGGTTTTTTCCAAAATACGATTTCTATGAACAAGAGGATTAAAGGGAAGTTTTCCTAGTGATTCTAGGTCATTTATAACAGCTTGAACTATGTATAAACATGGGCAAACAACAGGGCATGTTTAAGTTCAAAATTTTCGAAAAACCCTAAACCCTAAATTCTCAAATCAGCATGCAAGCACTAATAAACAGTACAAAGCTGATAAACAGTGACAGAGAGGGCCGAAAAACATACCTGAGTGAAGATAAGTGTGGATTAAACACAAGTAAAGAGTGGATTGCAGGATTTGTGCAGAAATGGAAATGAACAAATGCAGAAATGTAATGAAATGGAAAGGAGTATGTTACAGATGTATGGGATGCGAAAATATAATACTAAAACGGCTAATGACTTAAATTAGGTGGTTGGGAGTTACTGAAGAGTCAGTAGTGGCCTGGGTATTATAAAACTGTTTTCTGATACGCTCGCTACAAGCGCGCGACCTGTCGCTACAGCGACAGGCAAAAAGCCCATCGCTACAAGCGTGGTGTGGCGCTACAAGCGCAAGTGTGAAATCCATCGCTACAAGCGACAAGTGCGTCGCTACAGCGACGTAGTGTAAATTCCATCGCTACAGCGATGAATTGGTCGCTGTAGCGACCATGACAGGAAACAGAAAAATAAAATTTTGAGTTCTTGCCACTATCCCTACATGCATGGATGGATGTTAAAAATCAAAATACTAATTAAAAACAAACCTAAACAGTTGGGTTGCCTCCCAACAAGCGCTTGTTTTACGTTGTTAGCTCGACGCCTTTTTCGTTAGGGTGGCCAGAATGAGACGGAGATCACATCAGCATTAGTACTCCTTTGCAGCGGGAGGAATTCCATGAATTTGAAGAACCGCTGATGTGGAGTCCACAACCTCCCTATCCAGAATAAGCTGAGCAAGGAACATAAGCAATCTTGTATACGTTCAAGTTCCACCTTGCTCACTTTCATCCCCTCATCCTTAGAAGTTTCTTCCTTGTTAAGAAACGGTTCCGACTTCTCAATCTCCATAATTTCTTCCCTATCAACAACACTGGCCTCTTCAGTATCTGACCTTTCTTGAGGAGGTTCATCTTTGTGTGGTATCTCAAATTTTTCCACTAATGGCTCTATACCACATCCTTTAAACATTGGTTCTTCCTCACTCTCATCAACATCATCTTCAACAATTTCTCCACATTCCAAAGTGGATTGATTGTTGGTCTGAACATCCATGATTCTTGGTAGATAATTCATTTGAACTTGCAAAACCTCCAATTGGCATGACAAAGCTCTTAATCTATGGTTGGTGTTTTGCATGTTGATCACGGATTGTTGCATGAACATATTCAGAATATTCTCTGTTCTTGCCATTTGTTCATATTCAGACAGATATTGTTGATATTGTTGATAAGCTTCATACTCGTATGGATCATAGTAGTTGAAATAATCATGATGATCAGCCATGATTTCTTTCAATGAGAATCTGAAACACAAATAACTAACAAGAAACTTTTCTTTGCATAACAAAGAGGGTTAATGCTAAACAGTTATATATACAAAAGAAATGAAAGAATATTAACAAAGTATATACAAAAGCTCAAAACACTATCAATTATTGCAATGATCAAAATAACAAAACACTAATCCCCGGCAACGGCGCCATTTTGTTGAAGCAGTATTTCATACAACAAAAGTAAGTATTTTCAATTATCGTCTCCACAGGGATTGGTGCGTTACTTCGAACCGTTCAACAATCGGTATTGTTTTGAGTTAAGGGTTTGTACAATTGGTTTCATAAACTAACGGAATGTAAATGCGGGAATTAAAACGACAAAGAATAGGGAATAAAAGCATTGGAATTAGAGTTCATCAATCTTGCAAAGAATGTACTAAATAAATCATGCATATGAATTTAGCGTTTTAGGTTAAATATCACGTATCGCTCTACAATATCATTGATTTCCCAAATGACATCGTGAAATCGATCTTATCGTTTAATCGACGATTTCCCAATCAATCAAACGATCCGAAAGCATTACAATCCGAAACTTAGTGCGATTATCAAAACCCAAATCCATTTCTAGATTTTCTTATTTTGATAGAAGATTATTCTTAAACATAGATTCAAAAGTATTTGTCAATATCATTTGAATCAATCATGTGAGTGAAAAGCAAGAATAACTTCATAAACACATAAATTGCTAAATCATATATTCACATAATCATTCATTACATCAAAGCTAGAAAGATTACCTCTAATCCCAACAAAGGGATGTTAGTTGCTCATTTTCATGACAACTATGCAAAAGTGAAGAGAAAAGATGAAGATACAAACCAAGTCTTGATTTCCCAAAGCCTTGATTGATTTCCACTACCCAATCACTTTTGATCTTTGAAGATCAAAGCTTCTAGCCCTAATTACTAAGTCCTAAACTACTACTAAAGCAATCCTAACAATTGGAAGAAAAAGTACTCAAAGTTCTCCAACTGGTTATGTCAGAAAATGAGCCAAAAATGCTATTTAAAATCTGAATTTTTGCACGCTCGCTACAAGCGATGAGCTGGTCGCTTGTAGCGAGGAAGTTTGATGGCCAATGGGAGTCCTCCACGTCAGCATGGAGCCTTAAACCGCCCTTGGTCGCTTGAAGCGACCAGTCCATCGCTTGAAGCGATGAATCTCTAAAAATCCCTGCCTATCCTCGCTTGTAGCGTGGCATCTGGTGCTTGAAGCGATGAAACCTTCAAAATCCCTGCCTATCCTCGCTTGTAGCGAGGATGCTTGCGCTTGTAGCGATGGCTTTGATAAAAACTTCATTTCTTTGCTCAGCATGATCAATCATAAATTTCCTACAATAATAACATGGGGTAAGGCATAGGATCACAAATATAGCATTTTGAACCATAAATATGGGCTTATCCTATGATAACTTGTGAAATAAGTAACATAAGTGCCTTAATTAAATGAACAATTTAACCACTTTCAGGCACTTATCACACTCCCCAACTTGAATCTTTGTTTGTCCTCAAACAAAGGACACAACAAATAAGGAAACAAGCATTAACCATGGCTTTGAGCAAGAATGCAAAAGTATTAAAAGTTTGAAGCAAATAAGTGACAGATGAATGATTCAACATGATTTCGCAAACTAGGTTTAAGTTTCTCATAAAACGAGATACATACTATGAATGTGAACTAGTTCTAAACACAAAGCATCTAATCACACAATTCTTAACAAGCAACATGTTTAAAATTGAACCAAACCTAACACACTTCTAAATAAAGTATATGAACAAATTGAAATCTCTTGTAAGGGTTATGAACACTCATCCAATAAACATGATAACATACCAATTAAATTATGTGTCTATCTAATTATCATTTCCAAAAGCATAAAAGGCATTGATCAAAAGGTCTTTAAGGGTTGTAATTGGGCTAGGTTACAAAAGAATTGTCATATGTGGGATATTTGAATTCAAATGGCCAAGCAAAAGGAACATTCAATCTAATTACAAACTTCCTTCTTTTTCCAATACAACACTTGGTGAATTTCATACTTTTCTTTTCTTGATTGATCTTTGACAACTTTTTCTTTGAAATCTTGCAAACCTTTTCATTTTTCCTCTTTTCTTTTTCTTGGTTTGCTTTTCTTTCTTTTTTTTTTTCTTTTCTTTTCTTTTCTTTTTCTTGTTGTCAAGATCAAATAACACATTCACCCTTACATTGACTTAAATATAACCTCCCTTTCTCCCCAACTATTTCAATGACACCCTAATCGAATGTTCCTTTATCGTTATGGCAAAGGTCAATAAAAACGATGGATAAGGGTTCAAAAGAAAACAACTATCAGAATTTAATAAAGAGTTAACTATGAACTGAATTTTTTTACAAACTCCGGCAATTTAAATAAGCAGATGAGCTTATTAAAATTGACAGTCCACAGTTAACAATTCTGATTCAATAGGCTCATATGGGTTAACAGATACTCACACATCTCACAGGGTAGGTTCATTTGGTCAAGTGTTTCACTCAATTTCAAAAAATTGTCTTGATCATTTCAATGCTCTTACACAATTTAAAACAACAAAAGATTTAACATAAAATAACTGAGTTAATCATGTAATGTTGGTCTCCTGCATATATACAATGGTTGAGGATTCCTCACATTTTTGGCTAGTTCTATATTGGTTCAAAACTAAACAAATGCTTGCTTAAAAACTGAATAAATTAACTTCTGTGTGTAAAGAACTTATTCACATTCAAGAATATACCTAGAAAAACAAGAAAACGAGTACCTTAGCTGCGCGCTTTAACACTCATTCTATCATTATCACTCAGATGATTCAAAGTTCAAGCATTGGCTTTTGAATCTTTCATCTTTCTTTCAACATTGTTGGGATAATTTCAAAAAATTTACCAAAAATAAATAACAAAACATAAATAGAATATAAACTATACTAACATGTTATACCCAAAATAAATAACATAATAGCAAAAAGGGTACATCATCCATGGTTCATAAAACATAAATAAACAAAGTACAAAACATAATAAACTGTTATAGAAGTACAAAGCTGAATAAATAAAACGAAAGAGAAAACAAATCAAAATCTGCAGCTCTGCATCATCAGTCTGAATCTGAATCCATGTCCTCAGAGTCTATCAGGTCTGCTGCCATGCGGTCAATGCTATTTGTAGCTGCTGAGGAGTCATCACCCAGATCATCATCAACATCAGCGTCGTCGTCACCCTCATCACCGGCATCCTGATCACCAGCATCATCAGCTGCAGCTGCCCCTCCTGGAAAGAAAGGCCTGTCCCCAGGCCAAGCTATGTGCTCAGAGAAGAAAGCAGGCGTCCATGGGCTTTGGCCACTGTCATGCAGATGGCTCTGAATAGTCGTCAGTGCCCGGTGATTTGACGCATTTTGCGCCAACAGAAAAGAGCTCACAGTAGCAGAGTCCCAACTCGAGAAGTCCAGTGGTGGAATGGTCGGGTGGCTAGGGTGGCTAGTATGATGTGGTGGTGGTGGTGCATGAGAAGGACCGGCTGAGGTGGATGGTCCAGCTGAGGGAGGAGGTGGGGCTATAGGTGCGGGAGTAGAGCAGTACCTATTGATGTATCTATCATCAATAGGGTTCTTAATTTCCTCATCTACCTGATTTGGCATGTGCACTCTAGCTCGCCTACAGAGTCCCATAATCAACCCGGGAAAAGTCAGTGGGCATTTTGGTTTGCCCGGGGGTAAAATGCCGCTCTCAGCTACCACCCTCATCTCATTCGCTATAAGCCTCGCAACGTCAACCTGACGCTGAGTGAGGATATAATGAACAAGAGGTGTAACGTCGAGGGTGGTGGAAGATGTGTGCAATTTGGGGCGGATGTTATACAAGATAAGGGTAAGAACTACCTGAGCCGGAGTGATCATGTCCTCCCTAAATGCTCAGAAAGGCTTACCCGAAGCCCTACTCAAATCATAGCTCTTCCCCTCCTGGAAGATGTCCCGTGCGATGCTCTCGTGATCCCAATCACCACTCCTCTGATGCTCACAAAAATCACATAGCGCAGTAGGTGCAAGCGGATTATCCTCTTCCTCTTCAACTAGCTCCAGAGGCTTGCCCAAATACGCGTTGATGGACATTCGATTAAAGTTGATGGTGCGCCCTCGCACGTAGGTAGTCCAAGTGAACTCGTCAGATGGATCAGATGGGATTGCATTCGCGTAGTATTCGCGCACGATGTCATAATTGATCCTCCTGGGTGGCGTGCATAGAATCCCCCATTTCCTTTCGTTAATCATGGCTGCTATGCCTGCGTACTCTCCCTCTTCAGAAATTTGGAACTGCTTTTCAGACCAGATTCGTCTTGTTTTTAGCTCCTCGTACCTTTCTTGATTTCTGAAGCTTAAGAAACGGCTCGTGTCGTGTGGTTGAATGTTGACTCTTGGTCTTGACGACGAGCTCTCAACATTCCTTTGTCGTTTGGACGAGGTTTTGGGTGCCATTCCTACAAAATGATTTAAAACAGATGAAAATTAGGTAGGACACAAGTCAAATTCAAATCAAAATAAAAAGAAAACAAAATCTGGGTTTCGTCGCTACAGCGACAGCTTGGTCGCTTGTAGCGAGCGAACCCAGAAATTGCCTGTTTCCTTCGCTACTAGCGCTGTTCTAGCGAGGAGACCCATTTCAAAATTTCATGTTTTTCTGATTTTAAACTTACTTGTAGCATGCGAAATTAAAATTAAAGCTAAAATAAATGACTAACAATCACCTAAACTTCCTAAATCCTCAAAAACCCTAATTTATTTGAATTTTTACATAGGTTTTTTCCAAAATACGATTTCTATGAACAAGAGGATTAAAGGGAAGTTTTCCTAGTGATTCTAGGTCATTTATAACAGCTTGAACTATGTATAAACATGGGCAAACAACAGGGCATGTTTAAGTTCAAAATTTTCGAAAAACCCTAAACCCTAAATTCTCAAATCAGCATGCAAGCACTAATAAACAGTATAAAGCTGATAAACAGTGACAGAGAGGGCCGAAAAACATACCTGAGTGAAGATAAGTGTGGATTAAACACAAGTAAAGAGTGGATTGCAGGATTTGTGCAGAAATGGAAATGAACAAATGCAGAAATGTAATGAAATGGAAAGGAGTATGTTACAGATGTATGGGATGCGAAAATATAATACTAAAACGGCTAATGACTTAAATTAGGTGGTTGGGAGTTACTGAAGAGTCAGTAGTGGCCTGGGTATTATAAAACTGTTTTCTGATACGCTCGCTACAAGCGTGCGACCTGTCGCTACAGCGACAGGCAAAAAGTCCATCGCTACAAGCGTGGTGTGGCGCTACAAGCGCAAGTGTGAAATCCATCGCTACAAGCGACAAGTGCGTCGCTACAGCGACGTAGGGTAAATTCCATCGCTACAGCGATGAATTGGTCGCTGTAGCGACCATGACAGGAAACAGAAAAATAAAATTTTGAGTTCTTGCCACTATCCCTACATGCATGGATGGATGTTAAAAATCAAAATACTAATTAAAAACAAACCTAAACAGTTGGGTTGTGTCATACCCCAATTTTTGACCTAAAATTTATTTTTTTTACTCATCTTTTAGTTCGGAATTTTTCGTCGTCTCAGACGAAATTTCGAAAGGAAGGTATTTTAAAATACCTCATTTTTTTATTTTTAAATTTCGTCCGAGTCCGTCTTTTAGTTTTTATTATTATTTCTATCTTTATTTTTTTTTTCTTTCTTTTAAGTATTTTTGTTTGTTATTTTATTTAACATTTTTATTATTTATTTTTCTCTTCCTTTTTTTACTTTTTTAATTAGCTGACTTTTTTTTTATTTATTATTTTTATTTTGGAAGAAGACTTTTGTCATAAAATTAATGTGTTTTTATGTTGTCACTTATTTGTCTTTTATTGAGTTTTATTGTCATTATTTTGTCAACCAGTCATTTTATGAGCCATTTTATGAGCATTAGTGATGGTAATTGGTATGTTAAAAAGGGGATCAGAATTGAGGAATGAAGAGGAGGACAATCAGTAACAACACAAAATCCACAACACTAAAAAACCAACAGAGAGAATTTATCAAAAACCTCCACAACACTACATAACCACCTTCCACCCTCACCACACCTAATACGGCTCCACCACCACCACTAACCAACCACACAAACACCATCCATCCACGGCCATTCCCCAAACCCAAACAGCCTAAAACACCACAACACACACACAGCCCTCCCACACGGCCTCCACTCACAAAACTCACCCTAATCAAAAACCTATCCAACAACCACTCACCCACACAACCACCTAACAAAACAAAACCCCTCAATCCACAACCCCAAATCCGCAATCAACCACTACACACCCAAGCCACACGCAAACTCGCCTACAAACACTACACCACGGCCACCCCAAACCACCATTCATTCATACACAAACGAAAACAGCCCACCTCAAAACCAAACGCAATTAAAACATCCTCCACACCACATAAACAGCTTCCATAACCAGCTTGCTTTAAGGCCTTGGTGTTTTGTTTTCCTTTTCAGATTCGCCGTACGAAAAAAACGGGAGAGAAGTGAGAGGAGATAAGAAGGTAGAGAGAGAAAGGTCTTACAAAAATGAAAAAAACTGTTTTTTTAACTTATATGTAGAGTTTGAACCGGTTCGGTTCTCTTGAACCGAACCGGTCTGTTTGTTTCTCTCTCAGCCCAATGGGTTTAGCTAAGCCCAGCATCTTTCCTTCTCCCTCTTTCTCTGATTGCTGCTTGCACCCTCCTGTTTCGTTTTTTTTATTTTTTTTACTTTCTTTATCATTTCTTGCATTTCATTTTTTTAGTTCTTTGTTTTATTTTCATGCATCTTATCTCATGATATTTATCTTGTAGCATTTCATGCATTTTTTTATTTTTATTTTATTTTCTTTTTTCCTTTTATTTCATGCATTTTTATCTTTCTTTTAGCATGTCTATTAATTGTAATTTTGTTTTTTTTGTGTTTATCATTTTATTATTTTTATTCCATTTTATTAGAATGTATTTAGGAACCGATGTAAATATTAATGAGAATATGCACTGACACTCACATTTATTTATTCTGCTTTACGTCTTTTTATTTATTTTTATTTATTTCGCTATTCAAAAAAAAATACAAAAATATTAGGTTAGTTTATTTTCAAAGGGTTTCGTGGTGATCCAACGTCACCACGAAATTTCCTCGCGTTCAGTTTTTTAGTCTTAGTTCATATTATTAAAAAAGAACAAAAACATTCAAATAATCAAAAATCAAAAAAATCTTTTCTTAATAAACCTTGATTTTCAATCAAGTGTCCGTTTTTTTCTCTTTTATTTTCTTTAAAAAATCATTAATCCACTTTAATTACACTTTAACCATTTTCAAAATAAAAAACACGAACCAATCCCATTTTGCCACTTGGCTTTTCATCTTTAAAACTTTTTTTAAAAACCAATAAAAAACACAAAACAAATCAAACGTCATTTTTACCCCGAACTACGAGGTTTTGATCCCTCACGGGTACGTAGGCAGAGGACCTTGTCCTTCCAAATCATAAAAAATAAAAAAAAACATTTTCTTTTATCACTACTCTCATTCATTCTTTTTTTGTGTTTTAAAAAAATAAGCAAGTTATAGCCAAGAATAAATAAATAAAATCAAGAGGTTCTCGTAGAGTACTACGAACGTTTAGGGTGCTAACACCTTCCCTAAACGTAACTAACCCCCGAGCCCTTAATCTTTTAAAATGTGGTAATTTAGAACTTTTTTCCACCTTTCTTTTAAAAAATTAAAAGTTCAGTCGTGAAATAAAATTAGTGAGTCAACGCTAATCAATAGCTTGATCTCCGAAAATCACCGCGACAGAAATGGCGACTTCACTGGGGAGGGTTGAGCCTAACTTGAATTTATTTAATTATTTTGTGCTATAACTTGCTTAAAACATAAAAAAAAATGTAAATATGTGCCTATGTGTTTTTTTCCTTTTACGTGAGTGGTGAGATAAGTCCTACACCCGGACTTGAGGGAAACATAAGATAGGATGGTGGTATAATCAAAGTGTCTTTCCGAGAGTAAATTTCGGATGTGGCACATGTGATAACCCCGCTCAATGGAGGAATCTTGGAAGTATTATTATGTCGGCATGAGTAGTCATGTCCGGCATTATTATTTTCAAGTGACCTATGAAGTTGAGGACCTTTAGTTACACTTAACCCATCTTGGCCTTTTAGGACGTAGTGCGGTGGCTAACCAAGAGTAATCTTGAATTAGTTGATACGCGATACTACACTCAAACGAGACTTTCTTACAAATATTATTGGATCGGGAGTCAATCTCGTAACCCGACGATATTTGGAAGGGGTTGAGGACTTTGGGAACTTGGTAGAACCCGTGATACAGGTACATATGAAACCATAGTCCTTACCAAATGGCGTGTTTACCCTTGACTCCAACATGTTGGATTTAACCTCACCATGTTTTCTCCGTTTCTTTAACATAATCATGCATGCATGCATCCATTCATCAACATTTTTTTCATCCGATTATCGAAAGACTTAAACAAGTTTTTTTAACATCATAGAGGAGCACTAGGAAATACACCTTCAAGAGCCCTGATTTGTTGAATTTAAGGAAGCTAGGATTCTTTAGATTGCTTTTAAAAAAAAAAAATCTAGCTTCCACTAAAGGACTTTTGAATTGGTCCCTTGGCTTAGTTTCTAAAAAAGAACTATTTTGTAATGCCTTGATGCTCAAATGAAATATTCAAACCATGATGTTTACAATTACTTCAACAAAGTCCTTCGATAACAAACCCTTCTTTTGCATAAGCATAATCATGCATCATACCGCATTCATAGTTTCCAAATCGAGTCTCATCCTTTGTTTCATCACAAAAAGGTCCATCTGCCTAGTCCAAGAAAGTGGCCCGACGCATTCATTACAAACCCACTCGCACCTACAAAACTCGTGCAGACAAAAGAGAGAAAATGGGTGTGGTCATGCAAACACAAAGGAGGGGTTTGCCACAATTTGGTCGTTGTTGACGTTCCTTCGGTTACTCATGTGTCCAAGTAATGTGTTTTGTTGTTTACCTTTAAAAAATAAAATAAAATCCTTTCGTTCCGCCCGAGACGAAAGTGAACTTTTGTAGGGCTTTTTGCTTCATGCATTCCCATCATCAAATAAAAAGTCGTTTTGTCCCCGATTATGTCTTTTTATTCTTTGCTTTTTTCTGGAAAATGGTAACACAAAAAACCCAAAAAAAATATTTTTATTTTATTTTCCATCAATTTCAAAAGGTCTGTGTTTTTTTACTCATTTTCTAAAACCAATCATCAATCATATGCAGACTGAAACATCAATAAACCCGTTGAACACTGTAACCCTATTGTCTCTCCCAACTTTGATTTCCCTGTCTACGAAGCTAAAGAGGAAGAGGATGAAGGGATTCTCGAAAAGGTCTCTCTGCTACTAGAATATGAAAAAGAACATCATTCAGTCTCATGAAGAAGCACTGGAAGCACTAAACTTGGGTTTCGAGGAACTGCTGCTACGGTATTCCTGATAAAGTCCCAGATGAATGGTGCCATCGAGGCTGCAAAGAAAAAAAACAAAAAAAAAACAACAAACAGAAGCAAAAAGGAACAAAAAGAAAGAAAATACATCAAAAAGATGGTGCAGAAGATGGTAACCACTTGCAAGGACCTGCATGGGATGTTACCGTATGCTTTACATGGTCATCGCACTTCAGTACGTACCTTAACAGGGGCAACCCCCTTCTCTTTAGTGTATGGCATGGAAGCAGTACTCCCTGTGGAGATTGAGATTCCATCAATGAGAGTTCTAATGGAACCTAAGTTATCAGAGGCTGAATGATGTCAAAACAAATATGATCAGAGAAACGCATGAATGCTTTGTGTCACGGGCGGTTCCCGTGTGTTCCAAGAAGGAGGTCTTGTGCTCAAGAAGATCCTATCTTTTAAACCCGATTCCAGGGGAAAATGGACGCCTAATTATGAAGGTCCGTATGTCGTCAAGAGAGCTCTCTCTGGTGGTGCAATGACTCTTACGACTATGGATGGTGACGAGCTTCCCCGTCCTGTGAACGCCGATGCAGTCAAGAAATACTTTGTCTAAAAATAAAAGAACAGCTCGGTAAGTCGAAACCCGGAAGGGCGGCTTAGGCAAAAATGAGCATCTCGGTGGACTGAAAACCCGGAAGGGCGGTCCAGGCAAAAATTAGAGACATGAAACAGAAAATAATCATCCTGATAGATCGAAAACCCGAAAGGGCGGTCTATGCAAAAGTTAAGGATCAAAAGACAAAGTAACTGCATCAGGTTGGCCATGACTCACTTGGGGCACATTAGCGGTCAAAAAGACTCTGAATCGGAAGCATCTAAATGGCGGAATTCAAAGTTGTTAGGGAGAATAACGGTTATTGTGTTCAATGTACCTTCCCCTTATATTTACCATTTTCCAAACTTTGTGAAATCCATGGAGCCACGCCATTGGCGGGCCACCACTCCGTTAAATGAATTTGAGCCTGTGCCTTTTATTTGGAATTCCCATTTATTCGGTTTATAAAATTCCTTCTATTTTTGATGGTAGTACTTGAAGTAAAATATTTTTTTTCAAAAATTATAAATCTTTTTATTTTTGGAAAGCATAAACAACAAACACATTCTCTCTGAACTCATGAATAAGTGAAGTGCGCGTCAACATTTGTCCCAAGAACGGGTAGACTCTGCAGGTTAAACATGGTCAATTGCTAAAAAAAAAACAAAGAAGGAAAAAGAAAAGAGCTCGGTAAGTCGAAAACCCGAAAGGGCGACTTAGGCAAAAATGAGCGTCCCGTTGGATCGAAAACCTGAAAGGGCGATCCAGGCAAAAATTAGGGGCATACAAAAAGAATATATTCCTGGTGGACTGAAAACCCGAAAGGGCGGTCCAGGCAAAAGTTAGGGATTCAAAAAAGAAAAAAAGAACAAAAAAGCATGACCACAGAAACGCCAGTTCTTCTGCCAGGTCTATGGATTAACACATCTCCCCCAGGAAGGTTTTACTCCCCACCAGTTGTTGCATACATCGGGCTTTACCCCGTCAATGTTTTGATATATCCCCAATGGCATCATCCCAATGAAGATTGCAGAGTGTTTGTACTGCGTCGTCGGTCCACTTTCCGTCTTACCTGTCTAGTCTTGTCTCATCAAGTCTATCAGTTGTACTATCCCATAAGTCAATCCTCCATACAGTCATACAAGTCGTATTGTCTTACATACATTCATACATTCATGCATATACACATTCATGCATACACAACATGCACGTAACATCATTCAATACATGGTTGCATTAACCACCCTGAGTCTTGTTTTTCACATCAATCGGTCATGAACAATTTCTAACTCTCTTTGTCCCCAAGTGTCATCCCCAGTGTGTCTGGTCCAAAGATGTCACCCTCTTTTCGCCAAGTGACAGTTCTTTAATGAACAGCTTGTGCGTACCTTCTACTATCATGTCGTCAGTGGCAAGTTCGGCTACATCCCGAGCAGCTGGCATTTTATCTCTTATCATGTCGTCAGTGGCAAGTTCGGCTACATCCCGAGCAGCTGGCATTTTATCTCTTATCATGTCGTCAGTGGCAAGTTCGGCTACATCCCGAGCAGCTGGCATTTTATCATCTATCACGTCGTCAGTGGCAAGTTCGGCTACATCCCGAGCAGCTGGCATTTTATCATCTATCATGTCGTCAGTGGCAAGTTCGGCTACATCCCGAGCAGCTGGCATTTTATCATCTATCACGTCGTCAGTGGCAAGTTCGGCTACATCCCGAGCAGCTGACATTTTATCTCTTATCATGTCGTCAGTGGCAAGTTCGGCTACATCCCGAGCAGCTGGCATTTTATCTCTTATCACGTCGTCAGTGGCAAGTTCGGCTACATCCCGAGCAGCTGACATTTTATCTCTTATCATGTCATCAGTGGCAAGTTCGGCTACATCCCGAGCAGCTGGCATTTTATCTCTTATCATGTCGTCAGTGGCAAGTTCGGCTACATCCCGAGCAGCTGGCATTTTATCTCTTATCATGTCGTCAGTGGCAAGTTCGGCTACATCCCGAGCAGCTGGCATTTTATCATCTATCACGTCGTCAGTGGCAAGTTCGGCTACATCCCGAGCAGCTGGCATTTTATCATCTATCATGTCGTCAGTGGCAAGTTCGGCTACATCCCGAGCAGCTGGCATTTTATCATCTATCACGTCGTCAGTGGCAAGTTCGGCTACATCCCGAGCAGCTGACATTTTATCTCTTATCATGTCGTCAGTGGCAAGTTCGGCTACATCCCGAGCAGCTGGCATTTTATCTCTTATCACGTCGTCAGTGGCAAGTTCGGCTACATCCCGAGCAGCTGACATTTTATCTCTTATCAGGTCGTCAGTGGCAAGTTCGGCTACATCCCGAGCAGCTGGCATTTTATCTCTTATCATGTCGTCAGTGGCAAGTTCGGCTACATCCCGAGCAGCTGGCATTTTATCTCTTATCATGTCGTCAGTGGCAAGTTCGGCTACATCCCGAGCAGCTGGCATTTTATCTCTTATCATGTCGTCAGTGGCAAGTTCGGCTACATCCCGAGCAGCTGGCATTTTACCATCTATCATGTCGTCAGTGGCAAGTTCGGCTACATCCCGAGCAACTGGCATTTTATCATCTATCATGTCGTCAGTGGCAAGTTCGGCTACATCCCGAGCAGCTGACATTTACCTTTTCATCATGTCGTCAGTGGCAAGTTCGGCTACATCCCGGGCAGCTGGCATTTTATCATCTATCATGTCGTCAGTGGCAAGTTCGGCTACATCCCGAGCAGCTGGCATTTTATCATCTATCACGTCGTCAGTGGCAAGTTCGGCTACATCCCGAACAGCTGACATTCACCTTTGTTTCTCGTCGTCAGTAACATATTACTTTTGTTTCCGTCTTCACCTCAAGTGGCAAGCTCTACAAACGGGCAGCTTGTGGTCGGTGTCGTTCCCATACCATACTTCCTTTTTCAGCTATCAATACGATGGTTGATCTCTTCCCCAGTGGAACTATATATTATCCCCCCAGTGGAGTCGGATCCCTTTTCTTTAATGAACTCGGGTATCCTTTTGTTTTGTTTTGTCCCCAGTCAGGTCATCCTCGCCGTCTTGCATTCACCTTTGCATCACGAGCATTCCACATCTTTTTTGTTAGGTCCAAAATTGGTGTACTCTGTATTTAAGTCCCTTCGACCCGTCGAATCCAAGATTTTCTCTTCAGATCTCCGGACGAAGAGACTTAAATAGGGGCATCTGTCATACCCCAATTTTTGACCTAAAATTTATTTTTTTTTACTCATCTTTTAGTTCGGAATTTTTCGTCGTCTCAGACGAAATTTCGAAAGGAAGGTATTTTAAAATACCTCATTTTTTTATTTTTAAATTTCGTCCGAGTCCGTCTTTTAGTTTTTATTATTATTTCTATCTTTATTTTTTTTTTCTTTCTTTTAAGTATTTTTGTTTGTTATTTTATTTAACATTTTTATTATTTATTTTTCTCTTCCTTTTTTTACTTTTTTAATTAGCTGACTTTTTTTTTTATTTATTATTTTTATTTTGGAAGAAGACTTTTGTCATAAAATTAATGTGTTTTTATGTTGTCACTTATTTGTCTTTTATTGAGTTTTATTGTCATTATTTTGTCAACCAGTCATTTTATGAGCCATTTTATGAGCATTAGTGATGGTAATTGGTATGTTAAAAAGGGGATCAGAATTGAGGAATGAAGAGGAGGACAATCAGTAACAACACAAAATCCACAACACTAAAAAACCAACAGAGAGAATTTATCAAAAACCTCCACAACACTACATAACCACCTTCCACCCTCACCACACCTAATACGGCTCCACCACCACCACTAACCAACCACACAAACACCATCCATCCACGGCCATTCCCCAAACCCAAACAGCCTAAAACACCACAACACACACACAGCCCTCCCACACGGCCTCCACTCACAAAACTCACCCTAATCAAAAACCTATCCAACAACCACTCACCCACACAACCACCTAACAAAACAAAACCCCTCAATCCACAACCCCAAATCCGCAATCAACCACTACACACCCAAGCCACACGCAAACTCGCCTACAAACACTACACCACGGCCACCCCAAACCACCATTCATTCATACACAAACGAAAACAGCCCACCTCAAAACCAAAACGCAATTAAAACATCCTCCACACCACATAAACAGCTTCCATAACCAGCTTGCTTTAAGGCCTTGGTGTTTTGTTTTCCTTTTCAGATTCGCCGTACGAAAAAAACGGGAGAGAAGTGAGAGGAGATAAGAAGGTAGAGAGAGAAAGGTCTTACAAAAATGAAAAAAACTGTTTTTTTAACTTATATGTAGAGTTTGAACCGGTTCGGTTCTCTTGAACCGAACCGGTCTGTTTGTTTCTCTCTCAGCCCAATGGGTTTAGCTAAGCCCAGCATCTTTCCTTCTCCCTCTTTCTCTGATTGCTGCTTGCACCCTCCTGTTTCGTTTTTTTTATTTTTTTTACTTTCTTTATCATTTCTTGCATTTCATTTTTTTAGTTCTTTGTTTTATTTTCATGCATCTTATCTCATGATATTTATCTTGTAGCATTTCATGCATTTTTTTATTTTTATTTTATTTTCTTTTTTCCTTTTATTTCATGCATTTTTATCTTTCTTTTAGCATGTCTATTAATTGTAATTTTGTTTTTTTTTGTGTTTATCATTTTATTATTTTTATTCCATTTTATTAGAATGTATTTAGGAACCGATGTAAATATTAATGAGAATATGCACTGACACTCACATTTATTTATTCTGCTTTACGTCTTTTTATTTATTTTTATTTATTTCGCTATTCAAAAAAAAATACAAAAATATTAGGTTAGTTTATTTTCAAAGGGTTTCGTGGTGATCCAACGTCACCACGAAATTTCCTCGCGTTCAGTTTTTTAGTCTTAGTTCATACTATTAAAAAAGAACAAAAACATTCAAATAATCAAAAATCAAAAAAATCTTTTCTTAATAAACCTTGATTTTCAATCAAGTGTCCGTTTTTTCTCTTTTATTTTCTTTAAAAAATCATTAATCCACTTTAATTACACTTTAACCATTTTCAAAATAAAAAACACGAACCAGTCCCATTTTGCCACTTGGCTTTTCATCTTTAAAACTTTTTTTAAAAACCAATAAAAAACACAAAACAAATCAAACGTCATTTTTACCCCGAACTACGAGGTTTTGATCCCTCACGGGTACGTAGGCAGAGGACCTTGTCCTTCCAAATCATAAAAAATAAAAAAAAACATTTTCTTTTATCACTACTCTCATTCATTCTTTTTTTGTGTTTTAAAAAAATAAGCAAGTTATAGCCAAGAATAAATAAATAAAATCAAGAGGTTCTCGTAGAGTACTACGAACGTTTAGGGTGCTAACACCTTCCCTAAACGTAACTAACCCCCGAGCCCTTAATCTTTTAAAATGTGGTAATTTAGAACTTTTTTCCACCTTTCTTTTAAAAAATTAAAAGTTCAGTCGTGAAATAAAATTAGTGAGTCAACGCTAATCAATAGCTTGATCTCCGAAAATCACCGCGACAGGTTGCCTCCCAACAAGCGCTTGTTTTACGTCGTTAGCTCGACGCCTTTTTCGTTAGGGTGGCCAGAATGAGACGGAGATCACATCAGCATTAGTACTCCTTTGCAGCGGGAGGAATTCCATGAATTTGAAGAACCGCTGATGTGGAGTCCACAACCTCCCTATCCAGAATAAGCTGAGCAAGGAACATAAGCAATCTTGTATACGTTCAAGTTCCACCTTGCTCACTTTCATCCCCTCATCCTTAGAAGTTTCTTCCTTGTTAAGAAACGGTTCCGACTTCTCAATCTCCATAATTTCTTCCCTATCAACAACACTGGCCTCTTCAGTATCTGACCTTTCTTGAGGAGGTTCATCTTTGTGTGGTATCTCAAATTTTTCCACTAATGGCTCTATACCACATCCTTTAAACATTGGTTCTTCCTCACTCTCATCAACATCATCTTCAACAATTTCTCCACATTCCAAAGTGGATTGATTGTTGGTCTGAACATCCATGATTCTTGGTAGATAATTCATTTGAACTTGCAAAACCTCCAATTGGCATGACAAAGCTCTTAATCTATGGTTGGTGTTTTGCATGTTGATCACGGATTGTTGCATGAACATATTCAGAATATTCTCTGTTCTTGCCATTTGTTCATATTCAGACAGATATTGTTGATATTGTTGATAAGCTTCATACTCGTATGGATCATAGTAGTTGAAATAATCATGATGATCAGCCATGATTTCTTTCAATGAGAATCTGAAACACAAATAACTAACAAGAAACTTTTCTTTGCATAACAAAGAGGGTTAATGCTAAACAGTTATATATACAAAAGAAATGAAAGAATATTAACAAAGTATATACAAAAGCTCAAAACACTATCAATTATTGCAATGATCAAAATAACAAAACACTAATCCCCGGCAACGGCGCCATTTTGTTGAAGCAGTATTTCATACAACAAAAGTAAGTATTTTCAATTATCGTCTCCACAGGGATTGGTGCGTTACTTCGAACCGTTCAACAATCGGTATTGTTTTGAGTTAAGGGTTTGTACAATTGGTTTCATAAACTAACGGAATGTAAATGCGGGAATTAAAACGACAAAGAATAGGGAATAAAAGCATTGGAATTAGAGTTCATCAATCTTGCAAAGAATGTACTAAATAAATCATGCATATGAATTTAGCGTTTTAGGTTAAATATCACGTATCGCTCTACAATATCATTGATTTCCCAAATGACATCGTGAAATCGATCTTATCGTTTAATCGACGATTTCCCAATCAATCAAACGATCCGAAAGCATTACAATCCGAAACTTAGTGCGATTATCAAAACCCAAATCCATTTCTAGATTTTCTTATTTTGATAGAAGATTATTCTTAAACATAGATTCAAAAGTATTTGTCAATATCATTTGAATCAATCATGTGAGTGAAAAGCAAGAATAACTTCATAAACACATAAATTGCTAAATCATATATTCACATAATCATTCATTACATCAAAGCTAGAAAGATTACCTCTAATCCCAACAAAGGGATGTTAGTTGCTCATTTTCATGACAACTATGCAAAAGTGAAGAGAAAAGATGAAGATACAAACCAAGTCTTGATTTCCCAAAGCCTTGATTGATTTCCACTACCCAATCACTTTTGATCTTTGAAGATCAAAGCTTCTAGCCCTAATTACTAAGTCCTAAACTACTACTAAAGCAATCCTAACAATTGGAAGAAAAAGTACTCAAAGTTCTCCAACTGGTTATGTCAGAAAATGAGCCAAAAATGCTATTTAAAATCTGAATTTTTGCACGCTCGCTACAAGCGATGAGCTGGTCGCTTGTAGCGAGGAAGTTTGATGGCCAATGGGAGTCCTCCACGTCAGCATGGAGCCTTAAACCGCCCTTGGTCGCTTGAAGCGACCAGTCCATCGCTTGAAGCGATGAATCTCTAAAAATCCCTGCCTATCCTCGCTTGTAGCGTGGCATCTGGTGCTTGAAGCGATGAAACCTTCAAAATCCCTGCCTATCCTCGCTTGTAGCGAGGATGCTTGCGCTTGTAGCGATGGCTTTGATAAAAACTTCATTTCTTTGCTCAGCATGATCAATCATAAATTTCCTACAATAATAACATGGGGTAAGGCATAGGATCACAAATATAGCATTTTGAACCATAAATATGGGCTTATCCTATGATAACTTGTGAAATAAGTAACATAAGTGCCTTAATTAAATGAACAATTTAACCACTTTCAGGCACTTATCACACTCCCCAACTTGAATCTTTGTTTGTCCTCAAACAAAGGACACAACAAATAAGGAAACAAGCATTAACCATGGCTTTGAGCAAGAATGCAAAAGTATTAAAAGTTTGAAGCAAATAAGTGACAGATGAATGATTCAACATGATTTCGCAAACTAGGTTTAAGTTTCTCATAAAACGAGATACATACTATGAATGTGAACTAGTTCTAAACACAAAGCATCTAATCACACAATTCTTAACAAGCAACATGTTTAAAATTGAACCAAACCTAACACACTTCTAAATAAAGTATATGAACAAATTGAAATCTCTTGTAAGGGTTATGAACACTCATCCAATAAACATGATAACATACCAATTAAATTATGTGTCTATCTAATTATCATTTCCAAAAGCATAAAAGGCATTGATCAAAAGGTCTTTAAGGGTTGTAATTGGGCTAGGTTACAAAAGAATTGTCATATGTGGGATATTTGAATTCAAATGGCCAAGCAAAAGGAACATTCAATCTAATTACAAACTTCCTTCTTTTTCCAATACAACACTTGGTGAATTTCATACTTTTCTTTTCTTGATTGATCTTTGACAACTTTTTCTTTGAAATCTTGCAAACCTTTTCATTTTTCCTCTTTTCTTTTTCTTGGTTTGTGTAGGGTTTTTGTAGATTGGCTACATTTTGCAAAAACATCTACTATAGCCAGATGCTGGGACAGATGCGGTAGCATATGGAATAGCATTACGTGAGTTGTGTTTTCGCGCCAGCTAGCGCTTTATATTTGTGTACGCAATCTTCCAAAGATTTGCCTGAAGATTTATTTTCCTCTAGCTTGCTGATCAAGGCGCGTGTATCTGATTGAAGATTTGCTTGAAGTTTTATTTGTCGTGCTATTTGTTCCACAAGATATTGTTCTATATTTGGAAGCTTTTTATTATTTCTAGAAGATCGTTTTCAGCTGGACCGGTCAATGTCCATGCTCTATTTTGAAGCCCAGACCCGTGGTATCTCAGTGCTATATATTCGTGAAGGCAAACCCTAGTAGGGTAACTAAAAACCGTGTGTGTTAGCAAAGCGTGTGTTTTAAGGTTTTTAGGGTTTTGTTTGTTAATTGTGAGCCTTGCTTGTATCACCCTGATTCAAGCTAAGGACTGAGTTTGTTTTGAGTTGTAATTTGTAAGCTGCTCCTAAGCTTTTAAGTACGGAGTGAGTATGTGTTCTTAGAGTGTGTCTCTCTTTGTGTGTTTTGCGTGTTTGACTATTATACTGTGTGTGTTGCTGGTAGGAATTGAGACGGGGTCTCATATCTAGGAGTTCCTAGATAGAGTTGCCACTGGTAGGGTCTAGGTGCAAAGTCAAGTAGTGGGTCTGCGTTGGTCTTTTCACTAGAACTATAATAGTGGAATCATTCCTGGATTGGTATCCCCCAGAGTAGGAGAGTTGCTCCGAACTGGGTTAACAAACTCACTGTGTACTTTATTTTTCCGCTGTGTTCCTTTTAATTTGTGCTTTGTTACGTTGCGCTATTTTAATTATTGTTCTGAGTAGACACGCGCTCGGACAGTTGTGCCATCATTGTGCACAGCATATTTCAGTCAGGTTGCCAGGAATTTCAATTGGCATCAGAGCGGGCACCCTGTTCTGTGTGGGTGAGCTCCAGGGAAAGAAGTTTCTGGCTCAATGGATAAAGAAGGAGGACTGGTGAACAGACCACCCTTGTTGGATGGGTCGAACTATGACATTTGGAAATCACGCATGACAGCATTCCTGAAATCTCTAGACAGCAGAGCTTGGAAGGCTGTGATCAAGGCATGGGTCCCTCCTAAAATAAAAGATGCGGATAATGTTGATACTGATGAGTTGAAACCAGAAGAGGAGTGGTCTACAGCAGAAGACACTGCAGCTATTGGAAACTCTAAAGCCCTGAATGCCTTGTTTAATGGTGTAGACAAGAACATGTTCAGGTTGATTAAACAATGTACTATTGCTAAGGAAGCTTGGGATATCCTAAGAACAGCTCATGAAGGTACTCAAAAGGTCAAGAAGTCAAGGCTACAACTGCTAACAACACAGTTTGAGAATTTGAGAATGAAGGAAGGAGAGAGTGTTCATGACTTTCACATGAATGTGCTAGAATATGCTAATACATTTGAATCCTTGGGGGAAAAGATATCCGATGAAAAACTGGTAAGCAAAATTCTCAGGTCCCTGCCTAAGAAATTTGATATGAAAGTTTGTGCTATTGAGGAGGCCCAAGATATTGGAAATATGAAAGTTGATGAGTTGATTGGATCCCTTCAAACTTTTGAATTAAAGGTTAATGAAAGATCTGAAAAGAAAGACAAGAACATTGCTTTCATCTCCAACACTGATGAAGATGATGTGGAGAGTAATTTAGATACTGATGAGAGCATCTCTGAAGATATTGTGTTGTTGGGTAAACAATTTAATAAAGTTGTGAAGAGGATGGACAGACGCCCTAGGACAAATGCTCCGGACAACAGTCGCAGCATCTTTAAAAATGTCAACAATCAGAGGAAACCTAGAACTGATGACAAAATCAATCAAAGCAAAGGGGTGCAATGCCATGAATGCGAAGGTTTTGGTCACATCAGAACTGAGTGTGCAACGTATCTGAAGAAACAAAAGAAGGTGATGACTGTGTCTTGGACGGATGAGGATGAATCAGAAGAAGAATCTGAAACTGCAAAACATGTGAATGCCTTGACTGGAGTGTGCACATCTGACCACGAATCTAGTGATGAAGAGGTAACATATGATGAATTGGCTGATTCTTATAAGGAGCTATATCTCAAAAGTGAGGAAGTTTGTAGAACTTTAGAAAAACAAAAGAGGACCATTACTCTCTTGCAAGCTGAGAAAGACAAACTTCTGAAAATAAACTCAGACCTCAATGATGAGGTTATCTTACTTACTTCCAAGATTGGCAATATGAACAAGCAACTGCGGATGATGAACAAAGGTACTGATGCTTTAGACGAAATTTTGGAGATAGGACAGAAACCTGGAGATTCTAAAGGTATTGGGTTTGACTACAGTTCCATGCCTCAGCAGAAACAATTACCAGCAAGACAATTTGTGCCACCTGTTAATACTCATGATCATACTATGTCAAGACAGATGCCCCAGCATCAGGTGAGACAACAGGCATCAGGATATAGGCCCAGATCAAAAGGAAGGAATTATAGTTGGGTATGTCACTACTGTGGAAGAAAAGGACATATCAGACCTTTCTGTTTCAAATTACATGGTTACCCAGACAGGACCTATTCACCAAGACCTGATCCCATAGTAAAGATCACCAAGAAGCAGTGGAAGCAGAAAAACTGATAATTTCACAAGCAACACTATGAATCCTAGAAAAATAGAACCAGAAGCTGATGTAGATTGCTCAAATTGCTCATACTTCTCTGAGAGTGTCATCCAGAAATGATTGGTACTTTGACAGTGGATGTTCCAGGCATATGACTGGTGATAAAAATTACTTGACTGATGTTAAGCCTTATGCTACAAGCTTTGTGACTTTTGGGGATGGAGCCAAAGGAGAAATAAAGGGTGTAGGAAATCTTGTGGAAGAGGGTCTACCCAAACTTGATAAGGTGCTTCTTGTGAAAGGATTAACTGCAAACTTAATTAGTATTAGTCAACTATGTGATCAAGGAATGAAGGTCAACTTTACTAAGAAGTGAATGCTTAGTGGCTAACAGTGAAGGGGACATCCTGATGAAAGGTGTTAGATCAAAGGACAATTGCTACTTGTGGGTCTCTCAAGATAAAGCAAAGTTATCTAATTGTCTAATAACCAAAGAAGATGAAGTTAAGCTATGGCACCAAAAGCTTGGACATCTGAATCTCAGAAGCATGAAGAAAGCTATTGCTGAAGGAGCCATCAGAGGTTTACCAAAACTCCAAATTCAGGAAGGAAGTATATGTGGAGAATGCCAGATAGGAAAACAGACCAAGATGCCTCACCAGAAGCTGCAACATCTGTCCACATCCAGAGTTCTTGAGCTATTGCACATGGACTTAATGGGACCCATGCAAGTCGAAAGCTTAGGTGGTAAGAAGTATGCTTTTGTTGTTGTTGATGATTTTTCTAGATATACTTGGATAAATTTCATTAAGGAGAAATCAGACACTTTTGAAAAATTCAAGGATCTTTGCTTACAACTTCAGAGAGAAAAGGATTGTGGAATTGTTAGAATCAGAAGTGACCATGGGAAGGAGTTTGAGAATGGTAAGTTCTCTGATTTCTGTATTTCTGAAGGAATATTTCATGAGTTCTCTGCACCCATTACTCCTCAACAAAATGGGATAGTAGAGAGGAAGAACAGGACCTTGCAAGAATCTGCCAGGTTTATGCTACATGCAAAGAAGCTGCCATTTTTCTTTTGGGCTGAAGCCATGAACACAGCCTGCTATATTCATAATAGAGTGACTTTGAGAAAAGGTACATCTACAACCTTGTACGAGCTATGGAAGGACAGGAAGCCAACAGTGAAGCACTTTCATGTGTTTGGTAGTAAGTGTTATATTCTAGCTGACAGGGAACCAAGAAGAAAGATGGATGCTAAAAGTGAAGAGGGAATCTTTCTAGGCTATTCTACAAACAGCAGAGCCTATAGAGTATACAACTCCAGAACCAAGACAGTGATGGAATCCATAAATGTTGTTGTAGATGATGAAGGAAATAATGCTATGCCAGATGATGCTACATTTGACGCAGCATTCTGACCTACAGGAAGCAAAGAAAGCAGATGAAGCAAGTGATAAGCAAGATTCTGAAGTAACTGGCCCAGAGAAGACTGCTCCCAACAAAGGACCATCTATCAGAGTTCAGAAAAATCATCCCATAGATCAAGTCATTGGCGATCCTAACCAAGGGATCACAACTAGAAGGAACTATGATGAGGTATCAAATTCTTGCTTTATATCTAAACTTGAACCAAAGAATGTTAAGGAAGCTCTAACTGATGAGTTCTGGATAAATGCTATGCAAGAGGAGTTAACTCAGTTCAAGAGAAGTAATGTGTGGGACCTAGTTCCTAGACCAGATAATGTGAATGTCATAGGTACCAAGTGGGTTTATAAAAACAAGTCTGATGAAAATGGTACTATCACTAGAAACAAAGCTAGACTGGTTGCACAAGGTTATTCTCAAATTGAAGGTGTAGACTTTGATGAGACTTTTGCTCCTGTAGCTAGGTTGGAATCTATTAGATTGTTACTTGGGATTGCATGCATACTAAAATTCAAGTTGTATCAGATGGATGTCAAGAGTGCCTTTCTCAATGGGTACCTAAATGAAGAGGTTTATGTGGAACAGCCTAAAGGCTTCATTGATCCTAGTTTTCCAAACCATGTGTACAAATTGAAGAAAGCTCTATATGGTCTGAAGCAAGCTCCTAGAGCTTGGTATGAGAGACTTGCTGAGTTTCTAATCAACCATGGCTATAGGAAGGGAGGAAATGACAAGACCCTGTTTGTGAAAGATGAAAATGGACAGTTGATGATTGCTCAAATATATGTAGATGACATAGTCTTTGGAGGAATGTCTGACCAGATGATAGAGCATTTTGTTCAGCAAATGCAATCTGAATTTGAGATGAGTCTTGTAGGTGAGCTAAAGTTCTTTCTTGGTCTTCAAGTGAAACAAATGGAAGATACTATATTTATCTCTCAAAGTAAGTATGCTAAAAATATAGTCAAGAAATTTGGGATGGAAAATGCTGCTCATAAAAGAACTCCTGCTCCCACACATGTAAAATTATCAAAGGATGAGAAAGGTGTGGATGTTGACCAAAGCATGTATAGGAGTATGATAGGAAGTCTTCTATATCTTACAGCAAGTAGGCCAGATATTACATTTGCAGTTGGAGTGTGTGCCAGGTACCAAGCTGAACCAAAAATAAGTCACCTGACTCAGGTAAAGAGAATTCTGAAGTATGTGAATGGTACTAGTGATTATGGTATGTTGTATTCTCATGGGGAAAGCACTGTGTTGTTTGGATATTGTGATGCTGACTGGGCTGGAAGTGCAGATGATAGAAAGAGTACCTCTGGTGGATGTTTCTTTCTAGGCAACAACCTTATATCCTGGTTCAGTAAGAAGCAAAATTGCATTTCTTTGTCTACAGCTGAAGCTGAGTACATAGCAGCTGGTAGTAGTTGTTCTCAATTGTTGTGGATGAGACAGATGCTGAGTGAGTACAATGTCAAGACAGATGCTATGACATTATATTGTGACAATCTGAGTGCAATTAATATCTCCAAAAATCCTATTCAACATAGCAGGACCAAACACATTGACATTAGACATCATTTTATAAGGGATCTTGTTGAAGACAAAATTGTTACTCTTGAACATGTTTCAACTGAAGAGCAATTAGCAGATATTTTTACAAAAGCTCTTGATGCTAATCAATTTGAAAAATTAAGACGGAAGTTAGGGATCTGTTTATTTGAGGAATTGTAGCAGTTAATTTATGGGAGGCGTGCAGCAGTTATTTTCTCCCTCCTCAACCGCTTGATGCACGCAATTCAAGGAAGCTATCTCCAACCTTCCTTATTCAAACCTCCCACACGCTACCATCATTATTCTTTTCTTAACTTCTCAGTTGCTTCTGGTTTGGCCAAATTGATTTATGCTGTTGGTACCAAGTCACCTTTTGATTATGGGGCCTACATTTATTATCAGGTTTTGGAGCATGCTAAGTCCTTTGCTATCAAGTTTCCTATAAGCTTTTCCCACTCTCCTGTGTGGTATTGTGCTTCAGCAACACCCAGATATTTTGATCAGTACTGATGAGCCCTGTAAGAGGTCTGACCCTATGGCCTTGGATTGTAGTTTGCTGTCTGAGAAACATGCTGCTGACTTAGCTGGTACTTCTGTCCGGACGTCTGGTGTGCTCACTAGAAAACAAATAATTGTAGATCTAACTGAGACTAGTGTGGCTCTTGGAGCTAGGAAGATGAAAATTGACAGGATAATTGCAGCCTTGAAGGCTGAATCTGAAGCTGAGGGTGAGCAGGATGAAGAAGAAGGAGGGAATAATAATGCTTCTGCTGGTGATACTGAGGAGTTCTCCGCTGACTCTGATGAATTCTGATTCTGATGTTTTCCCTGTTCTCAGTTGCTGTATTCTTTGTGTTTGTTTTGGTTGGTTGGCCAAGACCCTGGATTTCTTATGCACCTTGAGTGCTTCTAGTCTGTAATATGCACTCTCTGTGGTTTCTATGCACTCTTTATGGTTCTATGCACTTTCTATGCGTATGCCCTATCTGTTGGTTGTCAGAATTTTTGGCTAAAAAGGGGGAGTAGAATTTGATTATGTCATTGATTTATGCACTATCTGATTTGAAGCTTATATTATGTATGATTACATGTGTTGAGGGGGAGTGTAGTATATGTTGAGGGGGAGTTCTGGTACATGCATGTTTTGAGGGGGAGCTATCTTAAGTTTTCTTGGTGTGTGGAAATTTATTTTTTCCCTTATCTATGTGATTCCACTATATGAGAGTTTATTTCTCTCTGGTTGTTCCTATGAGGCTAGATGTTTGTGTTATCTGGTGCATGCCTCTGATTCTACTTGCAAGCCATCTTTGACTATTTCTCGCTTTGAAGTAATCTCACTCTATGCTACGATTTTTTCTTTCCTTGTTGTGTGCCTGTGTTGACGTGAAGGAATCTTATCTGTGTGTTTCCCAAAGTACTGGCTCTAGAGTGTTTTAGCCAAAATTTGCCAAAGGGGGAGATTGTAGGGTTTTTGTAGATTGGCTACATTTTGCAAAAACATCTACTATAGCCAGATGCTGGGACAGATGCGGTAGCATATGGAATAGCATTACGTGAGTTGTGTTTTCGCGCCAGCTAGCGCTTTATATTTGTGTACGCAATCTTCCAAAGATTTGCCTGAAGATTTATTTTTCCTCTAGCTTGCTGATCAAGGCGCGTGTATCTGATTGAAGATTTGCTTGAAGTTTTATTTGTCGTGCTATTTGTTCCACAAGATATTGTTCTATATTTGGAAGCTTTTTATTATTTCTAGAAGATCGTTTTCAGCTGGACCGGTCAATGTCCATGCTCTATTTTGAAGCCCAGACCCGTGGTATCTCAGTGCTATATATTCGTGAAGGCAAACCCTAGTAGGGTAACTAAAAACCGTGTGTGTTAGCAAAGCGTGTGTTTTAAGGTTTTTAGGGTTTTGTTTGTTAATTGTGAGCCTTGCTTGTATCACCCTGATTCAAGCTAAGGACTGAGTTTGTTTTGAGTTGTAATTTGTAAGCTGCTCCTAAGCTTTTAAGTACGGAGTGAGTATGTGTTCTTAGAGTGTGTCTCTCTTTGTGTGTTTTGCGTGTTTGACTATTATACTGTGTGTGTTGCTGGTAGGAATTGAGACGGGGTCTCATATCTAGGAGTTCCTAGATAGAGTTGCCACTGGTAGGGTCTAGGTGCAAAGTCAAGTAGTGGGTCTGCGTTGGTCTTTTCACTAGAACTATAATAGTGGAATCATTCCTGGATTGGTATCCCCCAGAGTAGGAGAGTTGCTCCGAACTGGGTTAACAAACTCACTGTGTACTTTATTTTTCCGCTGTGTTCCTTTTAATTTGTGCTTTGTTACGTTGCGCTATTTTAATTATTGTTCTGAGTAGACACGCGCTCGGACAGTTGTGCCATCATTGTGCACAGCATATTTCAGTCAGGTTGCCAGGAATTTCAGTTTGCTTTTCTTTCTTTTTTTTTTTTCTTTTCTTTTCTTTTCTTTTTCTTGTTGTCAAGATCAAATAACACATTCACCCTTACATTGACTTAAATATAACCTCCCTTTCTCCCCAACTATTTCAATGACACCCTAATCGAATGTTCCTTTATCGTTATGGCAAAGGTCAATAAAAACGATGGATAAGGGTTCAAAAGAAAACAACTATCAGAATTTAATAAAGAGTTAACTATGAACTGAATTTTTTTACAAACTCCGGCAATTTAAATAAGCAGATGAGCTTATTAAAATTGACAGTCCACAGTTAACAATTCTGATTCAATAGGCTCATATGGGTTAACAGATACTCACACATCTCACAGGGTAGGTTCATTTGGTCAAGTGTTTCACTCAATTTCAAAAAATTGCCTTGATCATTTCAATGCTCTTACACAATTTAAAACAACAAAAGATTTAACATAAAATAATTGAGTTAATCATGTAATGTTGGTCTCCTGCATATATACAATGGTTGAGGATTCCTCACATTTTTGGCTAGTTCTATATTGGTTCAAAACTAAACAAATGCTTGCTTAAAAACTGAATAAATTAACTTCTGTGTGTAAAGAACTTATTCACATTCAAGAATATACCTAGAAAAACAAGAAAACGAGTACCTTAGCTGCGCGCTTTAACACTCATTCTATCATTATCACTCAGATGATTCAAAGTTCAAGCATTGGCTTTTGAATCTTTCATCTTTCTTTCAACATTGTTGGGATAATTTCAAAAAATTTACCAAAAATAAATAACAAAACATAAATAGAATATAAACTATACTAACATGTTATACCCAAAATAAATAACATAATAGCAAAAAGGGTACATCATCCATGGTTCATAAAACATAAATAAACAAAGTACAAAACATAATAAACTGTTATAGAAGTACAAAGCTGAATAAATAAAACGAAAGAGAAAACAAATCAAAATCTGCAGCTCTGCATCATCAGTCTGAATCTGAATCCATGTCCTCAGAGTCTATCAGGTCTGCTGCCATGCGGTCAATGCTATTTGTAGCTGCTGAGGAGTCATCACCCAGATCATCATCAACATCAGCGTCGTCGTCACCCTCATCACCGGCATCCTGATCACCAGCATCATCAGTTGCAGCTGCCCCTCCTGGAAAGAAAGGCCTGTCCCCAGGCCAAGCTATGTGCTCAGAGAAGAAAGCAGGCGTCCATGGGCTTTGACCACTGTCATGCAGATGGCTCTGAATAGTCGTCAGTGCCCGGTGATTTGACGCATTCTGCGCCAACAGAAAAGAGCTCACAGTAGCAGAGTCCCAACTCGAGAAGTCCAGTGGTGGAATGGTCGGGTGGCTAGGGTGGCTAGTATGATGTGGTGGTGGTGGTGCATGAGAAGGACCGGCTGAGGTGGATGGTCCAGCTGAGGGAGGAGGTGGGGCTATAGGTGCGGGAGTAGAGCAGTACCTATTGATGTATCTATCATCAATAGGGTTCTTAATTTCCTCATCTACCTGATTTGGCATGTGCATTCTAGCTCGCCTACAGAGTCCCATAATCAACCCGGGAAAAGTCAGTGGGCATTTTGGTTTGCCCGGGGGTAAAATGCCGCTCTCAGCTACCACCCTCATCTCATTCGCTATAAGCCTCGCAACGTCAACCTGACGCTGAGTGAGGATATAATGAACAAGAGGTGTAACGTCGAGGGTGGTGGAAGATGTGTGCAATTTGGGGCGGATGTTATACAAGATAAGGGTAAGAACTACCTGAGCCGGAGTGATCATGTCCTCCCTAAATGCTCAGAAAGGCTTACCCGAAGCCCTACTCAAATCATAGCTCTTCCCCTCCTGGAAGATGTCCCGTGCGATGCTCTCGTGATCCCAATCACCACTCCTCTGATGCTCACAAAAATCACATAGCGCAGTAGGTGCAAGCGGATTATCCTCTTCCTCTTCAACTAGCTCCAGAGGCTTGCCCAAATACGCGTTGATGGACATTCGATTAAAGTTGATGGTGCGCCCTCGCACGTGGGTAGTCCAAGTGAACTCGTCAGATGGATCAGATGGGATTGCATTCGCGTAGTATTCGCGCACGATGTCATAATTGATCCTCCTGGGTGGCGTGCATAGAATCCCCCATTTCCTTTCGTTAATCATGGCTGCTATGCCTGCGTACTCTCCCTCTTCAGAAATTTGGAACTGCTTTTCAGACCAGATTCGTCTTGTTTTTAGCTCCTCGTACCTTTCTTGATTTCTGAAGCTTAAGAAACGGCTCGTGTCGTGTGGTTGAATGTTGACTCTTGGTCTTGACGACGAGCTCTCAACATTCCTTTGTCGTTTGGACGAGGTTTTGGGTGCCATTCCTACAAAATGATTTAAAACAGATGAAAATTAGGTAGGACACAAGTCAAATTCAAATCAAAATAAAAAGAAAACAAAATCTGGGTTTCGTCGCTACAGCGACAGCTTGGTCGCTTGTAGCGAGCGAACCCAGAAATTGCCTGTTTCCTTCGCTACTAGCGCTGTTCTAGCGAGGAGACCCATTTCAAAATTTCATGTTTTTCTGATTTTAAACTTACTTGTAGCATGCGAAATTAAAATTAAAGCTAAAATAAATGACTAACAATCACCTAAACTTCCTAAATCCTCAAAAACCCTAATTTATTTGAATTTTTACATAGGTTTTTTCCAAAATACGATTTCTATGAACAAGAGGATTAAAGGGAAGTTTTCCTAGTGATTCTAGGTCATTTATAACAGCTTGAACTATGTATAAACATGGGCAAACAACAGGGCATGTTTAAGTTCAAAATTTTCGAAAAACCCTAAACCCTAAATTCTCAAATCAGCATGCAAGCACTAATAAACAGTACAAAGCTGATAAACAGTGACAGAGAGGGCCGAAAAACATACCTGAGTGAAGATAAGTGTGGATTAAACACAAGTAAAGAGTGGATTGCAGGATTTGTGCAGAAATGGAAATGAACAAATGCAGAAATGTAATGAAATGGAAAGGAGTATGTTACAGATGTATGGGATGCGAAAATATAATACTAAAACGGCTAATGACTTAAATTAGGTGGTTGGGAGTTACTGAAGAGTCAGTAGTGGCCTGGGTATTATAAAACTGTTTTCTGATACGCTCGCTACAAGCGTGCGACCTGTCGCTACAGCGACAGGCAAAAAGTCCATCGCTACAAGCGTGGTGTGGCGCTACAAGCGCAAGTGTGAAATCCATCGCTACAAGCGACAAGTGCGTCGCTACAGCGACGTAGGGTAAATTCCATCGCTACAGCGATGAATTGGTCGCTGTAGCGACCATGACAGGAAACAGAAAAATAAAATTTTGAGTTCTTGCCACTATCCCTACATGCATGGATGGATGTTAAAAATCAAAATACTAATTAAAAACAAACCTAAACAGTTGGGTTGCCTCCCAACAAGCGCTTGTTTTACGTCGTTAGCTCGACGCCTTTTTCGTTAGGGTGGCCAGAATGAGACGGAGATCACATCAGCATTAGTACTCCTTTGCAGCGGGAGGAATTCCATGAATTTGAAGAACCGCTGATGTGGAGTCCACAACCTCCCTATCCAGAATAAGCTGAGCAAGGAACATAAGCAATCTTGTATACGTTCAAGTTCCACCTTGCTCACTTTCATCCCCTCATCCTTAGAAGTTTCTTCCTTGTTAAGAAACGGTTCCGACTTCTCAATCTCCATAATTTCTTCCCTATCAACAACACTGGCCTCTTCAGTATCTGACCTTTCTTGAGGAGGTTCATCTTTGTGTGGTATCTCAAATTTTTCCACTAATGGCTCTATACCACATCCTTTAAACATTGGTTCTTCCTCACTCTCATCAACATCATCTTCAACAATTTCTCCACATTCCAAAGTGGATTGATTGTTGGTCTGAACATCCATGATTCTTGGTAGATAATTCATTTGAACTTGCAAAACCTCCAATTGGCATGACAAAGCTCTTAATCTATGGTTGGTGTTTTGCATGTTGATCACGGATTGTTGCATGAACATATTCAGAATATTCTCTGTTCTTGCCATTTGTTCATATTCAGACAGATATTGTTGATATTGTTGATAAGCTTCATACTCGTATGGATCATAGTAGTTGAAATAATCATGATGATCAGCCATGATTTCTTTCAATGAGAATCTGAAACACAAATAACTAACAAGAAACTTTTCTTTGCATAACAAAGAGGGTTAATGCTAAACAGTTATATATACAAAAGAAATGAAAGAATATTAACAAAGTATATACAAAAGCTCAAAACACTATCAATTATTGCAATGATCAAAATAACAAAACACTAATCCCCGGCAACGGCGCCATTTTGTTGAAGCAGTATTTCATACAACAAAAGTAAGTATTTTCAATTATCGTCTCCACAGGGATTGGTGCGTTACTTCGAACCGTTCAACAATCGGTATTGTTTTGAGTTAAGGGTTTGTACAATTGGTTTCATAAACTAACGGAATGTAAATGCGGGAATTAAAACGACAAAGAATAGGGAATAAAAGCATTGGAATTAGAGTTCATCAATCTTGCAAAGAATGTACTAAATAAATCATGCATATGAATTTAGCGTTTTAGGTTAAATATCACGTATCGCTCTACAATATCATTGATTTCCCAAATGACATCGTGAAATCGATCTTATCGTTTAATCGACGATTTCCCAATCAATCAAACGATCCGAAAGCATTACAATCCGAAACTTAGTGCGATTATCAAAACCCAAATCCATTTCTAGATTTTCTTATTTTGATAGAAGATTATTCTTAAACATAGATTCAAAAGTATTTGTCAATATCATTTGAATCAATCATGTGAGTGAAAAGCAAGAATAACTTCATAAACACATAAATTGCTAAATCATATATTCACATAATCATTCATTACATCAAAGCTAGAAAGATTACCTCTAATCCCAACAAAGGGATGTTAGTTTCTCATTTTCATGACAACTATGCAAAAGTGAAGAGAAAAGATGAAGATACAAACCAAGTCTTGATTTCCCAAAGCCTTGATTGATTTCCACTACCCAATCACTTTTGATCTTTGAAGATCAAAGCTTCTAGCCCTAATTACTAAGTCCTAAACTACTACTAAAGCAATCCTAACAATTGGAAGAAAAAGTACTCAAAGTTCTCCAACTGGTTATGTCAGAAAATGAGCCAAAAATGCTATTTAAAATCTGAATTTTTGCACGCTCGCTACAAGCGATGAGCTGGTCGCTTGTAGCGAGGAAGTTTGATGGCCAATGGGAGTCCTCCACGTCAGCATGGAGCCTTAAACCGCCCTTGGTCGCTTGAAGCGACCAGTCCATCGCTTGAAGCGATGAATCTCTAAAAATCCCTGCCTATCCTCGCTTGTAGCGTGGCATCTGGTGCTTGAAGCGATGAAACCTTCAAAATCCCTGCCTATCCTCGCTTGTAGCGAGGATGCTTGCGCTTGTAGCGATGGCTTTGATAAAAACTTCATTTCTTTGCTCAGCATGATCAATCATAAATTTCCTACAATAATAACATGGGGTAAGGCATAGGATCACAAATATAGCATTTTGAACCATAAATATGGGCTTATCCTATGATAACTTGTGAAATAAGTAACATAAGTGCCTTAATTAAATGAACAATTTAACCACTTTCAGGCACTTATCAAATTGTTAGAATCAGAAGTGACCATGGGAAAGAGTTTGAGAATGGTAAGTTCTCAGATTTCTGTATTTCTGAAGGAATATTTCATGAGTTCTCTGCACCCATTACTCCCCAACAAAATGGGATAGTTGAGAGAAAGAACAGGACTTTGCAAGAATCTGCCAGGGTTATGCTACATGCAAAGAAGCTGCCATTTTTCTTTTGGGCTGAAGCCATGAACACAGCCTGCTATATTCATAATAGAGTGACTTTGAGAAAAGGTACATCTACAACCTTGTACGAGCTATGGAAGGACAGGAAGCCAACAGTGAAGCATTTTCATGTGTTTGGTAGTAAGTGCTGTATTTTAGCTGACAGGGAACCAAGAAGAAAGATGGATGCTAAAAGTGAAGAGGGAATTTTTCTAGGCTATTCAACAAACAGCAGAGCCTATAGAGTATACAACTCCAGAACCAAGACAGTGATGGAATCTGTAAATGTTGTTGTAGATGATGAAGGTAATAATGATGTGCCAGATGATGCGACATTTGCCTCAGCATCTGACCTACGGGAAGAGAAGAAAGAAGATGAAGCAAGTAGTAAGCAAGATTCTGAAGTAACTGGCACAGAGAAGACTGCTCCCAACAAAGGACCATCTATCAGAGTTCAGAAAAACCATCCCATAGATCAAGTCATTGGCGATCCTAACCAAGGGATCACAACTAGAAGGAACTATGATGAGGTATCAAATTCTTGCTTTATATCTAAATTTGAACCAAAGAATGTTAAGGAAGCTCTAACTGATGAGTTCTGGATAAATGCTATGCAAGAAGAATTAACTCAGTTCAAGAGAAGTAATGTGTGGGACTTAGTTCCTAGACCAGATAATGTGAATGTCATAGACTGGTTGCACAAGGATATGCTCAAATTGAAGGTGTAGACTTTGATGAGACTTTTGCTCCTGTAGCTAGGTTGGAATCTATTAGATTGTTACTTGGGATTGCATGCATACTAAAATTCAAGCTGTATCAGATGGATGTCAAGAGTGCCTTTCTCAATGGGTACTTAAATGAAGAGGTCTATGTGGAACAGCCTAAAGGTTTCATTGATCCAAGTTTTCCAAACCATGTTTACAAATTGAAGAAAGCTCTATATGGCCTGAAGCAAGCCCCTAGAGCTTGGTATGAGAGACTTGCTGAGTTTCTAATTAACCATGGCTATAGGAAGGGAGGAAATGACAAAACCTTGTTTGTGAAAGATGAAAATGGACAGCTGATGATTGCTCAAATATATGTAGATGACATAGTCTTTGGAGGAATGTCTGATTAGATGATAGAGCATTTTTGTTCAGCAAATGCAATCTGAATTTGAGATGAGTCTTGTAGGTGAGCTAAAGTTCTTTCTTGGTCTTCAAGTGAAACAGATGGAAGATACTATATTTATCTCTCAAAGTAAGTATGCTAAAAATATAGTCAAGAAATTTGGGATGGAAAATGCTGCTCATAAAAGAACTCCTGCTCCCACACATGTAAAATTATCAAAGGATGAGAAAGGTGTGGATGTTGACCAAAGCATGTATAGAAGTATGATAGGGAGTCTTCTATATCTTACAGCAAGTAGGCCAGATATCACATTTGCAGTTGGAGTGTGCGCCAGGAACCAAGCTGAACCAAAAATTAGCCATCTGACTCAGGTAAAGAGAATTCTGAAGTATGTGAATGGTACCAGTGACTATGGTATGTTGTATTCTCATGGGGAAAGCACTGTGTTGTTTGGGTATTGTGATGCTGACTGGGCTGGAAGTGCAGATGATAGAAAGAGTATTTCTGGTGGATGTTTCTTTCTGGGTAACAATCTTATATCCTGGTTCAGTAAGAAGCAAAATTGCGTTTCTTTGTCTACAGCTGAAGCTGAGTACATAGCAGCTGGTAGCAGTTGTTCTCAATTGTTGTGGATGAGACAGATGCTGAGTGAATACAATGTCAAGACAGATGCTATGACATTATATTGTGACAATCTGAGTGCAATTAATATCTCCAAAAATCCTATACAACACAGCAGGACTAAACACATTGACATTAGACATCATTTTATTAGGGATCTGGTTGAAGAAAAAATTGTTACTCTTGAGCATGTTGCAACTGAAGAGCAATTAGCAGATATTTTTACCAAAGCTCTTGATGCTAACCAATTTGAAAAATTAAGACGGAAGTTAGGGATATGTTTATTTGAGGAATTGTAGCAATTAATTTATGAGAGGCGTGCAGCTATTATTTTCTCCCTCCTCAACTGCTTGATGCACGTCATTCAAGGAGGTTATTTTCAACTTCCCTTTTTCAGACCTCTCACACGCTATCATTATTGTCTTTGTCTTAACTTCTCTCAACCCCTCAACTCCTCTCTTGCCGCGCTCATCATCATTCAAAAATCGCCATGTCTTCATACTTTCAAACACAAAATCATCACCATGTCTGATTCTACCTCTCATCAAACTATGCAAGATCAAACTCCTGAACTTCCCTCTGAAGCGATCATCACCGACACACTACCTCTCACTGCTATTCTCAGCTCTCCTACAAAGAAGCGACGTACTAGGTCGTCTGCATCACGAAGGAAGGCTCCTGCCAAATCTAGCAAAGCTACCTCTTCTACTGCTGTGAACACGAGGTCAAAATCGAAAGGTAAGACATCTACCACTCCCGCTGTTCAACGTATAGGGCTTAGCATGGATGATTTGTACTGTAAGGACAATCCATTTATATCGAATGTTGTCGAACCAAATGTTGACCCTTCTGGCAAAAAATCTGAGAATATTGCTGTTGAAAGTACTGTAGCTACGTCTGAAACCCTAGGTCCTGATAACCCTAAGGTATTTGACAAATTAGTTGGTGATTTTTCAAATTCCCCTATTGAGCAAGATGTTACTGCTGTTTCTGTTGAAAAGAATGTTGTTGATACGGCTGATTCTGAGACACCTGTTAATCCCCCTGCCACAACAAAGGATGCTGTGACAGATGCTCAAGCATCTTTGTCACAAGTTAATGTGGAGACTGAAGCGGTGGTTCCAACCACCCCTGATACTGTGAGTGTCCATGAGCATGATTCTTCAAAGTCTCAAGATGAAGGTACTGAGACTCAGAATGCTGGAGATAATGCTGAGACTGACAATTTAGACCAAGCTGACACTGTTGCTGTTGAGGATGTTGTGCCTGAAGAAAGACCTCAGGAACAGACTGGTGTTATAGGTGTTGCTCGCAGGACTAGGAGCAAATCTGACAAAACTGTTGCTACTGTTAGTGAAGGTCACAAAGAAAGTAAGAAGAAAACTACTAATGCTGGGAAGAAGCCTATGTATGGTCCTCCCAAGGCTGGGAGCAAGAAGGTGGCTCAAAGTGATCAGAAGAAGAAGAGCCTCAAAAGGAAAGACCCTCCCTCTAGTGATTCTGAGTTTGAGGTTGCTGAGCTTGATGCTGCCACATCTGGTGGAGCTTCCAGAAAAACAATGAAGGGTATGAAGATCCCTCTAACCATTCCTCCAGCCCCTCTGGATAATGTCTCTTTTCATTTGGAAAGTGGGTCTTCTAGGTGGAAGTTTATATACCACAGAAGACTAGGTCTTGAAAGAAATCTGAAGGAAGATGTGTTCAAATGTAAAAAGCCGGTTGATGTGTTAGAATATGCTGGACTGATGAAGACTGTGAGAAATCTGGGTCCCTGTTATGATAAGCTGGTCAGGGAATTTCTGGTAAATGTTTCTGATGAGTGTGATGACACAAGAAATCCTAAGTATAGGCAGGTTTTTGTTCGAGGTAAATGTGTCAACTTCTCCCCTGTGGTTGTCAACACATACCTTGAGTGATTGATAAGTGCTTAAATGTTGTTATATTTTGGTACAAATTTAGGCACTTATGGTTACTTGTTGTACAAGTTATCTTAGGATTAGGGCATAAATGTGTTAAAAATGCAATGATTGTGATCCTAAGCCTTACCCCACTTGATTATGCAGGAAATACATGATTGAACCTGATTGAAGCAAAAGATTGAAGCTTTTCTGGATGCCATCGCTACAAGCGCAGAAGTCATCGCTTGTAGCGAGGATAGGCAGGGATTTCCAGGAAGCCATCGCTTGAAGCGCAGCATCCATCGCTAGAAGCGAGCTTAGGCAGGGATTTTCCAGGGTTCATCGCTTGTAGCGATGAACTGGACGCTTGAAGCGAGCCTAGGCAAGGAATTTTCAAAGGCTGGTCGCTAGTAGCGACAGACCTGGTCGCTACAGCGACCAATGGGGCGGTTTAATGCTGATGGTGACGTGGAGCTCTTGGATTGGCCAACTGAAGTCCTCGCTACAAGCGACAGGCTGGTCGCTTGTAGCGAGCGAAGATTTTCTCAGCATATAAATAGATTTTTAAGCTCATTTCTTAATATATAGTTTTTTATCAGAATATTTATTTTTCCAGAGCTTAGAAAACTTATAATCTTTGAAAGAGAATAGGCTTAGAAGGAGGAAAACTTCATTTAGCAACTAGATTTGGATTGAAGAAGATCATTAGAAGCTTTGAGACATCAAGCTCTCAACTATCTTCATCTTTCTTTCCTATTTTGCAAGAGTTGTCATGAAAATGATCAACCAATCTCCTTTGTTGGGATTGATAGGTAATCAATCACTTATGTTGTAAACTTTTGATTATTCAATATATGATTCTAGCAATTTTTATATACCATTGAATTTCTTCTTGCTTTTCAATCTTATGTTTGATTTAAATGTTGTTGAAAAAGGCTTTTGAATCTAGGTTTAGAATGATTTTCTATCAAGATAAGAAATTCTAGAAATGGGATTTGGTTTTGATAATTACATTATAGTATTGAATCTTAATGCTTTTGAATCGTTTAATAGATTGAGAAATCATCGATTAAACGATACAATCGATATCTTGACGTCATTTGGGAAATCAATGATGTTATTGAGCAATACGTAATAATGCAATATATAAGAAAACGCTAGAATTCGTATTTGTGATCAATCGGATATAACCAATGTTTGATTGATGAAAGTCAATCCTAAACACCTTCTATGTCCTATTACTCTACCATTTATTTATTATGCTTTAAAAGTATGAGTAGTGTAGTAAAACAAACGATTAAACCCTAACTTAGAACTATAATCGAAGTTGAACGGAATATGATATCGCCTTAATCCCTGTGGAACGATATAAAAACTGATACTTACTTTTGTTCATTCAACAAAATGGCGCCGTTGCCGGGGATTAAAGTTTTATGATGTTATAATCATTGCAACTTTAATTATGGTTTTAAGCAATTTTGCACAAAATTCTTTTATGTATATAACTAATACTCTTATCCATCTTGTTTGCTAATTCTTTGTGGTCAGATTATTGAAATCGTTTATGCGAGGTCAAGTTTCCGAGGACCAACTTCTGTTTGATTCCGAGATTGAAAGAACAGCTAGAAGAGCTAATAGCAAGAATCGGAGAAAGAATCAACAAGCAAGGAGGAGGCAACAAGAGGAGAGTTCTGTTTCTAGTCATTCATCAAGTCCTAATCCAAACCAAGAATTACAAATGGCTGCGCCAGGAGGAGATGGTGCAGGAGGTTCAGGGGTTCCATGTGCTAATAGTCCACGTCGTTTTGCACAACTAGGGAAAACGACGAGGACTGCCAAGCAAACAGAAATGAAGACGGGGATCCTTCAAATTTTATATGCTAATCCATTCTCAGGATTAGATCATGAAGACCCGTACCAACATCTCACAAAATTCTATGAGATTGCGGGAACTCTTGGTGAGACGGAAAATAATGAGGAGGCAATGTGGATGAGAATGTTTCCACATTCATTGATTGGCAAAGCAAAGGAGTGGTACTTAGACCAACCTCCTACGGTTATGACGAACTGGAATACACTTGAGGAGAAATTCCTTGATAGGTTTTTCCCTCAGAACCGGTTTATGGAGGCAAAGACAACAATTGCGGTGTTTTCACAAGGTACAAGTGAAACACTATGTGAAGCTTGGGAGCGTTTTAAGTCAATGCTCAGGAGATGTCCGAACCATGGATTTGATGAGTTAACACAAATTCATCTCTTCCGGAACGGAATGCAACAACAATCAAAGCTTTTGCTTGACGCTGCAGCTGGTGGTTCTTTAATGGCCAAGAGCGCGGAGGAAGCTGTTGCTATTATTGATAGAATGGCGTTGAACGATCACCAAGCTCATCACAACCGGAGCCAAAGCCAAAGGAAGACGGGAATCTTAGAGTTGGGAACTAATGATGCGATCCTTGCACAAAACAAGTTGCTTACGCAACAAGTGGAAGAGTTGACAAAGAAAATGGCCAACCTTCCCCAACAAATGAAGGACATCCACAACGAGCAAAGAAGACAACATCAAGTCGCATCTTGCGAGCTTTGTTCGGGAGACCACCCAACAGGATTCTGTCCACCCCCCACAGAAGAGGTAAGCTATGTTGGTAACCAACCAAGGCCTCAACAGTTTCCTAACCAATTCCAAAACCATCCAAACAACTTCCCAAGAGGGAATAACCCAAATTATGGTCAAGGGTGGAGAGGAGAAGCTGGCCAATACAACCGACAACCTTACCAGAACTATAACCAATACCAACCTCCACAACAAAACCGCAACCAATCCACTGATGAGACCCTCAATCTATTCATGCAGCAGTCAATGGCCAACCAGAAAAACACCGATGCGTCCATTAAAAACCTGGAGACGCAAGTTGGTCAATTGGCACAACAACTTTCACAAGCTACTCAACAAGGCGGAACCTTTACCGCCAACACACAAACCAACCCGAAGGATCATGCATCATCATCGAAATGACAATTAAGTCATTTTGATGAGGAAGCCCTTGCAACAAGAGACAACGAAAATTGCAAGGCAATAGCTACAAGGAGCGGGAAGGTAATTGGCCAAGGTATCGGGGACAATTTAGAAGTAGAAAGAAGGGTTGTTGAGAATGAGGTGAAGGAGAAGGATGAAGATGAAGGGCGTGAGGAAGAAACGGAGAATGTACATATAGAGGATGTAGAAGTAGAAAAAAATAATAAGGATGTAGTTGAAAATGAAAACATTGTATGGAAGAAGGATGTGGTGAAGGAGAAGAGCAAGAAGCAAGATATAGTGAAGAATGCACCAACACCGCACCTACCTTACCCAACTACACCAGCCAAAAAAGAGAAGGAGAGGCAGTTTGCTAGGTTCCTTGAAGTTTTCAAGAGATTGCAAATCAACATACCATTTTCGGAAGCCTTAGAGCAAATGCCTACCTATGCCAAGTTCATGAAGGAAATCCTTTCCAAGAAGAGAAGGTTCAATGAAGAAGAAACAATTTTGCTAGATGCAAATTGTAGTGAGATCATCCAAAACACATTGGCAAGAAAGAAGAGAGATCCGGGCAAAGTTACATTGCTCGTGTCCATTGGCAATGTGGATGTCGGCAAGGCACTTATTGATTTGGGTTCAAGCATCAACCTAATACCACTATCCGTTGTCAAAAGGATAGGTCATATAGTTGTGAAGAGAACCAACTTAACCTTGCAATTAGCCGACAAATCCTACACTCGTCCATTGGGAATTGCTGAAGACGTGTTGGTGAAAGTCGACAAGTTCTTGTTCCCCGTCGACTTTGTAGTGATGGATATTCCGGAGGATGATGACGTGCCACTACTTCTTGGAAGAACTTTCATGCAAACGGCACGGATGATGATTGATCTTGACGGAGGCTTAATGAAAGTCCGTGTGGACGATGAAGAAGTCAATTTCAACATCCATGAAGCCATGAGGTTCCCTAGTGATAAAGCTGCGTGTCTCAAGATGGATGCAACGGAAGAATTGATAGTTGATACGAGAAACCAGTTGCATGATTTGACGCATCTTGAGAGAGTTTTGACAAACGCACTAAGTATCCTAGGAGAAGAAGATGAGCTTGAGCTTGAAGAGTGTTTGAAGGAGCTCGATTCGTTGAAGGAAATTCCTCCTCACAAAGCCAAATTAGAGGAATTGACGAATGAAGCTATAGTAGAAGAAGTGAAACCGGAGATGAAGATATTACCCTCACATTTGAAGTATGTGTTTCTTGACAAAGAGGGTACCAAACCGGTGATCATTAGTAGCTCCTTGTCAAACCAAGAAGAAACAAGATTGGTCGAAGTTTTGAAGTCCAACAAAGAAGCAATAGGTTGGACACTATCCGACTTAAAAGGGATAAGTCCTTCCTATTGTATGCACAAGATCATGATGGAAGAGGATTATAAGCCGGTGGCACAACCTCAAAGACGGCTAAACCCAAACATGAAAGAAGTAGTCCGGAAAGAAGTAGTGAAGCTACTTGAAGCCGGCATGATTTATCCGATCTCGGATAGCTCTTGGGTTAGTCCGGTTCAAGTTGTCCCTAAGAAGGGAGGTATGACGGTTATCACAAATGAGAAGAATGAGCTCATACCGACGAGAACCGTGACCGGTTGGAGGATGTGTATTGACTACCGGAGGTTGAACAAAGCAACGAGAAAAGACCATTTTCCTCTACCATTTATGGATCAAATGCTAGAGAGGCTGTCAGGACAAGCTTTTTACTGTTTCCTAGACGGGTATTCAGGTTACAATCAGATTTCAGTGAATCCAGACGATCACGAGAAGACTGCATTTACATGTCCTTTTGGGGTATTCGCATATCGACGCATGCCGTTCGGTTTATGTAACGCTCCAGCAACATTTCAAAGATGCATGCAAGCTATTTTTGCCGACTTGATAGAGAAAAGCATTGAAGTGTTCATGGACGACTTCTCAGTTTTCGGGTCATCGTTTGAATTATGCTTGGAGAATCTGGATACGGTACTGAAAAGGTGCAAGGAAACCAACTTAGTGCTCAATTGGGAGAAGTGTCACTTCATGGTAACCGAGGGTATTGTCCTTGGTCACAAGATCTCCTCCAAGGGTATCGAAGTTGATAAAGCTAAGGTCGACGTGATAGGAAAACTTCCACCACCAGTCAATGTCAAAGGAATCCGAAGCTTCCTAGGCCATGCCGGGTTCTATCGGAGATTCATCAAAGACTTCTCAAAAATCGCAAAGCCTTTGAGCAACCTGCTCAACAAAGATAAGTCTTTTGATTTTGATATTGACTGTTTAAATGCATTTAATAGTTTGAAGGATAGCTTAACATCCGCACCCATAATCACCGCACCAAACTGGATTTACGATTTTGAACTTATGTGCGATGCAAGTGATTATGCGGTGGGCGCGGTGTTAGGTCAACGCAAAAACAAAATTTTTCATGCTATACACTACGCAAGTAAAGTTTTAAATGACGCACAAGTCAATTATGCTACCACTGAAAAAGAATTACTTGCCATAGTGTTCGCATTAGAAAAATTTCGTTCATATCTCATAGGTTCGAAAATTGTTATTTGGACTGACCATGCAGCTATAAAGTACTTGATTACCAAACCCGACTCAAAGCCGAGACTCATCCGTTGGATGTTGCTACTCCAAGAGTTTGATTTGGAGATTAAGGACAAGAAGGGGACTGAGAACCTAGTAGCTGATCACCTGTCCAGATTGGTGAACAAAGAGATAACAAAGAATGAGAGGGACATCCTTGAAGAGTTCCCGGATGAGCAGTTGCTTACGGTGCAAGAAAGACCATGGTTCGCGGACATGGCCAACTACAAAGCAACGGGGTTCATACCGGAGGATTACACTTGGCAGATGAAGAAAAGGTTGTTGAGAGACGCCACTCAATTCATTTGGGATGACCCGTACTTATTCAAGATTGGAGTAGACCACTTAATAAGAAGATGTGTTGCTAGAGAAGAAGCCAAGGACATCATGTGGCATTGTCACAACTCGCCATATGGTGGTCACTACAGTGGAGAAAGAACTGGAGCTAAAGTTCTTCAAGCTGGCTTTTATTGGCCCTCGCTGTTCAAAGATTGTTATGAACATGCGAAAGAATGCGAGAGTTGCCAGAAGACCGGAGGGATTTCAAAGAGGAATGAAATGCCTCTACAAAGTATCCTTGAAGTCGAAGTCTTCGATTGTTGGGGCATTGACTTTGTAGGGCCATTTCCATCTTCTTTGAACAACGAGTATATTCTGGTGGCTGTTGATTACGTTTCAAAGTGGGTTGAAGCAATAGCATCTCAGAAAGCCGACAGCAAAACAGTGGTCAAGTTTCTGAAAAGGAACATCTTCTCCCGATTTGGAACTCCAAGAGTGCTAATAAGTGATGGAGGTTCTCACTTCTGCAATCAGCAGTTAGCAAAAGCACTTGAGCACTATGGAGTAAAGCACAAGGTAGCTTCACCATACCATCCACAGACGAACGGTCAAGCCGAGGTGTCCAACCGAGAAATCAAGCGGATACTTGAGAAGACCGTGTCATCTTCAAGGAAGGATTGGGCTATGAAACTGGACGAAGCGTTGTGGGCCTATAGGACCGCATACAAAGCTCCTACGGGTTTCACCCCATTCCAGTTGGTGTACGGGAAGGCATGCCACTTGCCGGTCGAGTTGGAGCATAAAGCGTTTTGGGCGCTCAAGTTTTTGAACTTTGATCAAGAGCAAGCTGGGGAGAAGAGGAAACTTCAAATGCATGAGTTAGAGGAGATGCGTGACCAAGCCTATCAATCAAGCAAGCTCTATAAGGAAAAGGTTAAACGTTATCATGACAAGAAGATCATGAAGAGGGAATTCAAGCCTGGTCAGATGGTCCTGCTGTTCAATGCAAGACTGCGATTATTTCCGGGTAAATTGAAGTCCAAGTGGTCCGGTCCGTTCATGATAAAGGAAGTTAAACCTTATGGAGCTGTGGAACTTGAGGATCCTATCACCAAGTCGACTTGGACAGTGAATGGACAAAGGCTGAAGCCATATTTCGGAGGTGAAGTCGTTCGACACACGACGACGATTTCACTCATCGATTCACATACATAAGCGAAACAGGCGTCGATCTAATGACGTTAAACAAGAGCTTGTTGGGAGGCACCCCAATTTTGTAAGTATGTTGTGTTTTTAGTGTTAGTTTACTTCTGTACAAATATTTATGCATGTTGGGATAGTGGTTAGAACTTAAAAATTTATTTTTCTGTTTTCTGTCATGGTCGCTACAGCGACCAACTCATCGCTGTAGCGATGGAAATTACACTTGTCGCTTGTAGCGACGCACTTGTCGCTTGTAGCGACAGTTTTTGATCTTGCGCTTGTAGCGCCACTGTTCGCTTGTAGCGATGGGCTTTTTGCCTGTCGCTGTAGCGACGAATCGCGCGCTTGTAGCGAGCGTATCAGAAATCAGTTTTATAATACCCAGGCTTGACCTGTCGCTTCAGCCACCCCCCCAACCACTTTCATTTATTACATTAGCCTTTTAAACTTGCATTTTCGCATCTGAACATACTGCTTTACATCTGTTTCCATTCTGCTTCATTTCTGCTTTATTCATCTTTCTGAACCAACACAAATCTGCACAATCACTCTTAACATCTGTTTAATCTCAACCATCATCACTCAGGTATGTTATTTCGTTCCTCTCTGTTCATGTTTAGTAGCTTTTTACTTGTTAATAGTGCCTGTATGCTGATTTCACAATTTAGGGTTTTAGGGTTTGCGAAAATTTTGAAATTAATCATGCCCTGTTTGTTACCCATTGTTATACATAGTTTTAGTTGCTATAAATGAACGATAATCACTTGTAAGACTTCCCTGTAATCCTCTTGTTCTTAGGAATCGTATTTTTGGAAAAACCCTTTTGTAAAATTCAAAATAAATTAGGGTTTTTGAGGATTTAGGGAGTTTAAGTGATTGTTAGTCATTTATTTTAGCTTTAATGTTGATTTCGCATGCTAGAACCAAGTCAAAATCAAGAAAAACATGAAAATTGAAAAAGGGTTTTGTCGCTAGAACTGCGCTTGTAGCGCAGGAATCTGGGATTTTCTGGGTTTCGTCGCTACAGCGACCAAGCTGTCGCTTGTAGCGAGCGAACCCAGATTTTGTTTTATTCTTGTTTTAATTGATATTTGACTTGTATCCTACTTGACTTTTATCTGTTTTGATCAATTGTGTAGGAATGGCACCTAAAACTACTTCTAAACGTCAAAGGAACGTTGAAAGTTCCTCATCACGACCAAGGGTCAATGTGCCACAGCACGATGCAGCTCGTTTCCTCAGCTGGAGGAACCAGGAGAGATACGAGGAACTGAAGACGAGAAGAATCTGGTCCGAGAAGAGGTTTGAAATTGCTGAGGAGGGTGAATATGCACATATAGCAGCTGTGATAAACGAGAGGAAGTGGGGTATTCTTTGCACGCCACCCCGGAAGATCAACTATGACATTGTGCGCGAATTTTACGCGAACGCAATCCCCGCTGATCCTTCTGATGAGTTTACTTGGACTACTTTCGTTCGAGGACGCGCCATCACTTTTGATCGCATGGCTATCAACGCATATTTGGGCAAGCCTCTGGAGCTACTTGCAGAGGATCATCCACTCGTACGTTCTAGGCTATGTGACTTCTGTGAGCATCAGAAGAGTGGAAATTGGGATCATGAACTGATAGCACAAGAGATCTTCCAGCAGGGGAAGAGTTATGACGTGAGTAGGGCTTCGGGTAAGCCTTTCAGAGCACTCCGTGAGCACATGACCACTGAGGCTCAGGTAATCCTTACCCTGATTCTTTATAATATTCGCCCCAAATCTCACACCTCATCCACCACTTTAGATGTGACCCCCTTAGTCCATTACATCCTCACTCAGCGTCAAGTGGACGTAGCTAGGCTCATTGCTAATGAGATGAGGATTGTTGCTGAAAGTGGACTATTACCCCCGGCCAAACCTAAATGTCCTTTGACTTTTCCCGGGTTAATTATGGGTCTATGTAGGAGAGCTAGAGTTCATATGCCATCACAAGTTGATGAGGAGATTAAAAATCCTATTGATGATAGATACATCAATAGGTATTGCTCTGCACCTGCACCTGTTGCCCCACCATCACCACCTCATACCTCACCACGACCATCATCCTCAGCAGGACCCTCTCACATGCCACCACCACCACCTGAGACTACTAGCCACCCTAGCCATCCGACCTTTCCACCTTTGGACTTTTCCGGTTGGGATTATGCTGCTGTGAGCTCTATGCTGTTGGCGCAGAATGCGTCAAATCACCGGGCACTTACTACGATCCAGAGCCATCTGCACGACAGTGGCCACAGCCCGTGGACACCTGCATTCTTCTCCGAGCACATTGCTTGGCCTGGGGACAGGCCATTCTTTCCAGGAGGGGCAGAGGCAGCTGGAGCTGGTGATGATCAGGATGCTGGAGACGATGGTGATGACGACGTTGATGTCGATGCTGATCTGGGTGATGATTCTTCATTTGAGTCTATTGATCGCAGGGTAGCTGACATGATTGACTCTGAGGACGACATGGCCACAGATTCAGATTGATGCTGAGCGGCAGATCATGATTTGTTTTCCCTTTCGTTTTATTTATTATGCTTTGTACTTTAACATTTTGATTTATGCTTTGTACTTTGGGTATTTCTGTTGTACCTTGGATAATATTATGTTTATGTTTATGTTATTTATATTTTGGGTATTTCATGTTAGTATAGTTTCTATTTTATTTATGCTTTAGTGTTTATTTATGTTAAATTTTTTGAAAATCCCAACAAATTTTGAAAGAAAGATGAATGATTCAAAAGCAATGCTTGAACTGTGAATCATCTGAGTGATAATGATAAGAATGAGTGTTAAAGCGCGCAGCTAAGGTACTCGTTTTCTCGTTTTTCTAGGTATATTCTTTAATTTGAATAAGTTCTTTACACGCACAAGTTAATTTATTCAGTTTTTAAGCAAGCATGTGTTTAGTTTTGAACCAATATAGAACTAGCCAAAAATGTGAGGAATCCTCAACCTATGTATATATGCAGGAGACCAATACCATGTTTAACTCAGTTAGATTATGTTAAATCTGTTGTTGTTTTAATTTGTATAAGAGCATTGAAATGATCAAGGCAATTTTTTTTGAAATTGAGAGAAATACTTGACCAAATGAACCTACCCTGTGAGATGTGAGAGTATCTGTTAACCCAGCTCGGCCTAATGGAATCAGAATTGTTAACTGTGGACTGCCAATTTAATAAGCTCATCTGCTTATTTAAATTGCCGGAGTTTGTAAAAAAAATTCAGTCACAGTTAACTCTCTATTGAATTCTGATAATTGTTTTCTTTTGAACCCTTATCCGTCGTTTTTATTGACCTTTGCCATAATAACAAAGGAACATTCGATTAGGGTATCATTGGAATAAGTTGGGGAGAAAGGAAGGTTTTATTTAAGTCAATGTATGGTGAATGATGTTAATTGATCTTGACAACAAGAAAAAGAAATGAAAAAAGAAAGAAAAGCAAACCAAGAAAAAGAAAAGAGAAAAATGTAAAGGTTTGCAAGATTTCAAAGAATAAGAAAAGTTGTCAAGAATCAATCAAGAATAGAAAAGAATGAAATTCACCAGGTGTTATATTGGAGAAAGAAGGAAGTTGTAATTAGTTTGAATGTTTCCTTTTGCTTGGCCATTTGAATTCAAATATCCCACATATGACAATTCTTTTGTAGCCTAGCCCAATTACAACCCTTAAAGTCCTTTTGATCAATGCCTTTTATGCTTGTGGAAATGATAATTAGATAGACACATAATTTGATTGTATGTTATCATGTTTATTGGATGAGTGTTCATAACCCTCACAAATGATTTCAATTGTTCATATACTTTATATAGAAGTGTGTTAGGTTTGGTTCAAATTTAAACATGTTGCTTGTTTAGGATTGTATGATTTAATTCCTTGTGTTTAGAACTAGTTCACATTTGTAGAATGTATCTTGTTTAATGAGAAACTGGACTTAAGCTTGCGCAATCACATTTGAATCACTCTTTGGATGTTTAATTCTTCACACTTTTGAATCCTTTGCTGAATTGCTCAATACTGTGGTTTTAAAAGCTATGAAAAATTTCCTCTTGTTCTTTGGTTTGAGGACAAACCAAAATGTAAGTTGGGGAGAGTTTGATAAGTGCTTAAATGTTGTTATATTTTGGTACAAATTTAGGCACTTATGGTTACTTGTTGTACAAGTTATCTTAGGATTAGGGCATAAATGTGTTAAAAATGCAATGATTGTGATCCTAAGCCTTACCCCACTTGATTATGCAGGAAATACATGATTGAACCTGATTGAAGCAAAAGATTGAAGCTTTTCTGGATGCCATCGCTACAAGCGCAGAAGTCATCGCTTGTAGCGAGGATAGGCAGGGATTTCCAGGAAGCCATCGCTTGAAGCGCAGCATCCATCGCTAGAAGCGAGCTTAGGCAGGGATTTTCCAGGGTTCATCGCTTGTAGCGATGAACTGGACGCTTGAAGCGAGCCTAGGCAAGGAATTTTCAAAGGCTGGTCGCTAGTAGCGACAGACCTGGTCGCTACAGCGACCAATGGGGCGGTTTAATGCTGATGGTGACGTGGAGCTCTTGGATTGGCCAACTGAAGTCCTCGCTACAAGCGACAGGCTGGTCGCTTGTAGCGAGCGAAGATTTTCTCAGCATATAAATAGATTTTTAAGCTCATTTCTTAATATATAGTTTTTTATCAGAATATTTATTTTTCCAGAGCTTAGAAAACTTATAATCTTTGAAAGAGAATAGGCTTAGAAGGAGGAAAACTTCATTTAGCAACTAGATTTGGATTGAAGAAGATCATTAGAAGCTTTGAGACATCAAGCTCTCAACTATCTTCATCTTTCTTTCCTATTTTGCAAGAGTTGTCATGAAAATGATCAACCAATCTCCTTTGTTGGGATTGATAGGTAATCAATCACTTATGTTGTAAACTTTTGATTATTCAATATATGATTCTAGCAATTTTTATATACCATTGAATTTCTTCTTGCTTTTCAATCTTATGTTTGATTTAAATGTTGTTGAAAAAGGCTTTTGAATCTAGGTTTAGAATGATTTTCTATCAAGATAAGAAATTCTAGAAATGGGATTTGGTTTTGATAATTACATTATAGTATTGAATCTTAATGCTTTTGAATCGTTTAATAGATTGAGAAATCATCGATTAAACGATACAATCGATATCTTGACGTCATTTGGGAAATCAATGATGTTATTGAGCAATACGTAATAATGCAATATATAAGAAAACGCTAGAATTCGTATTTGTGATCAATCGGATATAACCAATGTTTGATTGATGAAAGTCAATCCTAAACACCTTCTATGTCCTATTACTCTACCATTTATTTATTATGCTTTAAAAGTATGAGTAGTGTAGTAAAACAAACGATTAAACCCTAACTTAGAACTATAATCGAAGTTGAACGGAATATGATATCGCCTTAATCCCTGTGGAACGATATAAAAACTGATACTTACTTTTGTTCATTCAACAGTGATCTGTTGAGGAGACTCCTGAGCTGGAGGTCACTGAGGACACAATTTGCAAGGCCATCACAGGTAACAAGGTTAAGCACTGGCCAAGGCATTTGTCTTCTGCTCAACTGTCTCCCATGTATGCTGTTCAGAACAGGATCTGTGCTCAAAACTGGACTCCAACCACTCACTCCAATTCTGTTGCTTCTGGTTTGGCTAAGTTGATTTATGCCTTGGGAACCAAGTCACCCTTTGATTATGGAGCCTACATCTATTATCAGGTTTTGGAGCATGCTAAGTCTTTTACTATTAAGTTTCCAATTGCTTTTCCCACCCTCCTGTGTGGTATTATTCTTCAGTAACACCCTAACATTTTGATCAGTACTGATGAGCCCTGCAAGAGGCCTGGTCCTATGGCTTTGGATTGCAGTTTGCTGTCTGAGAAACATGATGCTGACTTAGCTGGTCCTTCTGTCCGGACATCTGGTGTGCTCTCTAGAAAGCAAATGATTGCTGATCTTACTGAGACTAGTGTGGCTCTTGGAGCTAGGAAGATGAAGATTGACAGGATCATTGCAGCTTTGAAGGCTGAATCTGAAGCTGAGGGTGAGCAGGATGAAGAAGAAGGAGGAAATAAGACTGCTGCTTCTGCTGGTGACACTGAGGATGACTCTGATGACTCTGATGATTTCTGATTTTGTTGTTTTTTTCTGATCTCATTTGTTGTACTTCTTTTGCTTTTGTTGGTGACTGGGCTATGCCCTGAATTTCTTATGCACCTTGTGTGCTTTTGGTCTGTAATATGCACTTTCTATGGTTTTCTCTTATGCGTATGCACTATCTGCTGTTTGTCAGAAGTTGTGGCTAAAAAGGGGGAGTAGTTTGCATGTGTGTAATGTGTGTAGCTTATATTATCTTGGCTGTTTGTGTGCATGGTTATGTATGGTTACATGTGTTGAGGGGGAGTGCTGTATATGTTGAGGGGGAGTACTGGTACATGTGCTGAGGATGAGTATGTGCGTGTTTTTTTTTAGGGGGAGCTGTTATTTTTTGGTGTGTGGAAATTTATTTTTTCCTGGTGTTGTTTGTTTTCTCCCTTCTCTATGTGAATCCACTATATGAGAGTTTATTTCTCTCTGGTTGTTCCTATGAGGCTAGATGTTTTGTCTTAACTGTTGCATGCCTCTAATACTACTTGCAAGTTATCTTTGTCCAATTTGCTCCCTTGGAAGTAGTCTCATTATATGCTATGATATTTTCTTTCCTTGTTGTGTGCCTATGTTGACGTAAAGGAAACTTATCTGTGTATCTCCCAAAGAACTGGCTCTAGAGTGTTTTAGCCAAAAATTTGCCAAAGGGGGAGATTGTTGGGTTTTTGTAGATTGGCTACATTTTGCAAAAACATCTACTAGCCAGATGCTGGGACAGATGTTGTAGCATATGGAACAGCATTATGTGTCTTGTGTTTTTCGCGCCAGCTAGCGCTTTATTTTTGTACGCAATCTTCCAAAGATTTGCTTGAAGATTTATTTTCCTCTGGCTTGCTGATCAAGGCGCGTGTATCTGATGATATGTAAAAGGCATTCTTGCCTTGCTATTTTTCCACAAGATATCGTTCTATATTTGGAAGTGTTTTATTATTTCTAGAAGATTTTCCAGCTGGACCGGACAATGTCCACGCTCTGTTTGAAGCCCAAACCCGTGCTATCTCAGTATTATATATTTGTGAAGACAAACCCTAGTAGGGTAACTAAAAACCGTGTGTGTTAGCAAAGCGTGTGTTTAAGGTTTTTAGGGTTTCTTTTGTTAATTGTGAGCCTTGCTTGTATCTCCCTGATTCAAGCTAAGGACTGAGTTTGTTTGAGTTGTTATTGTAAGCTGCTCCTAAGCTTTTAAGTACGGAGTGAGTATGTGTTATTAGAGTGTGTTTCTCTTGGTTGTGTTTTGCGTAGTTGATAACAATACTATTTGTGCTGTTGGTAGGAATTGAGACGGGGTCTCATATCTAGGAGTTCCTAGATAGAGTTGACACTGGTAGGGTCTTGGTGCAAAGTCAAGTAGTGTGTTTACGTTGGTCTTTTCACTAGAACTATAATAGTGGATTCATTTCTGGATTGGTATCCCCCAGAGTAGGAGAGTTGCTCCGAACTGGGTTAACAAACTCATTGTGTACTTTATCTTTCTGTTGTGTTCCTTTTATTTGTGCTTTGTTACGTTGCGTTATTTTAATTGTAGTTCTGAGTAGACAAGTGCTCGGACAGTTGTGCCCACATCGTGCACAGCGTCTGTCAGTCAGGTTGCCAGGAATTTCACAGTCCATCTTTTATTTTTGTTACTTTTTGAGATAGTTTGATAACATAATACTGAATATAACTATAAAAGTAATAATATAGTCATTTGATAGTTATATATGAAGCTATACAAAACCCGTGCATCGCACGGGTTAGAGTCTAGTTATACTAGTAGCGTAAGGAATCAACATAAAACCTAAATAAAAATAAGTGACCAAACTCACAATTTTAGCCATCAAAATTTGCCTATAATCCACTTGTTTGGGATCCAATAGTCCCGACACTAAATATCCCCCAATGGCCAAAGTTGGTCCACATACCTAACTTTTTCCTAAAAAGCCAAAAAAAAATTGACCATTTTGTGTTTATTTTAATCTAAAATTTTATTTTTTACATAAACATAATTTCAAAAACATCCATTAAAAGTTTTATCTTTTCTTTTCCTCAAAAACTAATAATTATTTGTTATAATAGTTTGGTTATTTATGATTTTAGTCCCTAACATTTGAACGAACTTTGATTTTAGTCCTTGTAAAAAAATAATTAGACTATGCCCTAAATATTGCAGATTCCTTTTGTTCAATCCTCAAGCAGCCAGTCACACAGAAACACTAGTGTGTGGATGAAAAAAATTTGGGGGACTAAAAATCGAATAAAACTTTTAGGAGGACCAAAATGAAAAGTTAGAATATTTATAAGGACAAAAAATATATTTAACCCATACTTCAAATAGTCCATGTAATTTGGACAAACCCTAAAAATAGCCCTTGTAGAAAAGCAAAAAACAAGATTTCACCCATGTGATTTTGGATGCTTCATATTTTAACCTTTAACATGGGTTATTTGGACAAATTTGATTGGCCAATAGGGGATGTTTGTCTTGGTATGAGACTATCATCAATTGAAGTCTTTCAATATCGTGATGTGATCCTTGTCGGTCCGCACAAATGTTGGGTTAAGTCTTTCTTCATGACAACAGAAGTGTGGATGTGGAGCTGGATACTCATCATCTTGTTCTAAGGAGGGGAAAATTGGTTTAGATCTGATGTTGTTCTTTTTATTTGACTTTATAGGTATCAACCATAATCTTGTAAAGAATTTGAATAAAATGATAATGAAAACTCACGTAGTTTGTATACAGAATTTTCTTTGAATGTTGTACAAACGTTAGATTTTTGTGTTTGGTCATTAGGGGGTCCGGGAGATCATCACATCGGGTCTTGAACCATCATATAAGTGAGAAAGACACCGCACTTTAACCAAAAACCTTAAGGCATTAGGTTTATGGGTCCTCTCATTTATAAAGTGTTCAACATTCACTTTTTCAACTGATGTGAAACATATTAATCACACTTGATATTCCAACAATCTCCCCCTAAAGTGTGAGTCCATCCATTCTTTATGGGTATGCTCCCCCTCAGACGGAAGCTTTTTCATCCACTTGTACCCTACTTGCCGCACTCAACAGAACTCGCCACCCAAACACCTTGTCAGGAAGACTTTCGACACAAGAATTCGACGGAACCTCGGCTCTGATACCACTGTTGGATTATGAGGGGGGGGGGGTCTAAAGATCATCACATCGGGTCTTGAAACATCATATAAGTGAGGGAGACACTAAATTTTAACCAAAAACCTTAAAACATTAAGTTTATAGGGAGTGATGATAAGTGCTAGAAAGTAGTTAGAAAGCATAGTTAATTTAAGCACTTAAGTAGCTTGTTTTGCAAGTTATCATGGGAAAAGCTCGTAATCACTGATCAAATGCCCAATATTTCTTTTACTTCTTTCCCCATCCATTTGTGCAGGAAAATGCAAGCCAGGACAAGTTTTGAGCAAAGAAACATGAAGAATTGTCAAGGTGCCATCGCTACAGCGGAGGAACTGGTCGCTATAGCGAGCTTAGGCAGGGAAAAATTAAGGTTCCATCGCTACAGCGATGGATATGGTCGCTATAGCGACCAAAGGCGGTTTGAACCCCGTTTTGCTGACGTGGAGCAAACCCAATGGCCAAGAAACCTTTCATCGCTACAGCGACCAGCTCATCGTTGTAGCGAGCCTTGAAAAATCCAGATTTTATTTATAGCCATTCAGCACAGTTTTGTAAGATAGTTAGATTATTTTAGGATATAGTTTTAGTCAGAAAATAGGGCTAGAAGCTTTGTTCTTCATGGAGCAAGAGTGATTGAAGGTGGAATCAACTAAGACTCTTTCGGAAATCAAGACTTAGGCTTGGATCATCATCTTCTTTACACTTTTGTATAGTTGTCATGAAAATAAACAACTAACCTTCCCTTTGTTGGGATTGGAGGTACTCTATCTAGCTTAGATGTAATATTTGATTATGCAAATATATGATTTTAGCAATTTATGTGATATTGAGTTATTCTTGCTATTCATTGTCATGTTTTGATTTAAATGTTATTGACGAATACTTTTAAATCTTTGGTGAGAATAATCTTCTATCAAAATAAGAAATTCTAGACATGGAATTGGGTTTTGATAATCGCATAAAGGATCGGAACGTAAAGCTTTCGGAGCGTTTGATAGATTGGGAAATCGTCTATTAAACGATACGATCGATCTCACGACGTCATTTGGACACGAATGGTGTTGTTGAGTGATACGTGATAATTTCGCTAAAACGCTAGAATTCATATGCATGATTATTGGATTATTTTTGATGCCCGATTGAGGAACTCCGATCTCAACGTTTTTATTCCCTATTACTTGTAGTTTTATTTCCGCTTTTAGATTCCATTAGTTTTTATGCAAACAATCGTACAAACCCTTACTCAAAACGATAACGATTGTTGAACGGCTCAAGATATCGCACTAATCCCTGTGGAGACGATAATATAAAAAATACTTACTTTTGTTACCACAACTAACAAGTGACGCCACCCAACACTATGTAATCTCTCTTTATTTACGAAATCTATTTGAGCAAGTTCGTATTTGTTTTGTTTAGCTTAAGCCTTTTGATTTTGATCTTTAAGTTTGTTTTCTTTTTTGTTTTGCAATTAGATCTTTATTAAACATTTGTCTATAAAATTATTGGGGTAATAGTAGAAGTGTCGAAATGAGTAGATGGTGAAGAAAAGTCTTTAATAGAGTAATAATGGAAATGTTGCAATCCTGAAAGAAAAAAAAAAGACGCGTGCTCAATTTTCCCACCTCTATAGAAAAAGTGAAATAATTAAGGAAAATACTAAAAATACCTTGAAAAAAAAAGACTTTTGTTTTTGGTCAAGCAAAAAAAGAAAAAAGAAAAGACTTCTATTTGGCTGGAAACCACTGACTGGCTTTACAAAATATCTCCAAAATTTAGGTCCTTTAAACCAATTATAGGATTAATCTATCTCTCTCTCTCTATGCTTAGATCACATTTTAAAGCTCTTCTACAAGGTGTTTAATCAATCTAGTCGCAATCATTGAGTGCTTTTTTTATAAAGTGTAGTATATACAAAAAGATATATCAATGTTTATTTAATCCTAAAATTGAAGATCACAGGAATCAGAAGTCGATGATCATTTTTTCAAAATCACTAAATTAAAGACTAAATATCAATATATTTTTGTGTCAAAAAATTTGACGACTAAACTCAAACTTAAACACTAAATACAAAGAACAGAGATATTATAAATTCAAATTACACTTCGTCGTATCAAATATCTCTTCACTCTACCCTGTTACTATAAAAAAATGTATTTTATAAAAACTACTCTCTCAGTCTCACAATAGGTTTTTCAGTAACATACTCTTATTTACTACATTTCAATCATCTATAACTACTCCACTAACTATAATTAATAAAGATGTTTTAGTAAATGACACATATTTTATCATTAAAATCAACACAATTAATCATTTCTATAATACTCTCTCTGTTCCTTTTTAAGTGTCTCTTTTGTAAAAAAGTTTTGTTTCAATTTTACTGTCATTTTCAAAGTTCAATGCAATATTAAATGTTATTTTACAATATTACCCTTAATTATTTATTACAGAAAGAGAAATATATAAAACAAGATATTAAATGAATGAGGTTATTATTGTAAAGAAATAAATTATTGTATCAAAAATAATAACACTTATTGATTGTTTTGGTTTGCATAAAATGTTTAAATGTGACAATTAAAAAGGAACGGAGGTAGTAGTACTTAATAACCTCGTAAAAACCAATTGGAACACTGATTTTGGGTATTAGATCATATGAACACAATAAGATTATACTGTATGACCCACACAATGATGAAGTTAGTTGTGGTTTGATGAAGAAGGATGTTGGAAAAAAGAGAACCACAAAGTTTGGATCTAGATAGATGATTTCATGTGGGATCAAAATTTTATGTGTTGGAGGTGTCTTCAAGTTTAAGTTTGTTAACAAAAACGGTTCCAACTTAATGAATATTAGTGAGATTATGTTTGTGATCTCCGTGCGAAAGGCTAAATTTCTATTTTAGGGCAATTTGTGAAACAATTATGTTTTAGTTTTCTCTATTGTTGTTGCTGATGACTTCAATGGTAAATACACTAGCAAGAACTCTAATGAAGAGTTCTTAAATAGATTTCACCATGTGTATATGTATCGTGTGCATTTAAAAAAAAATTAAAGATAGTTGCTGATGAGAGAGTCCTTATATAGTTGTTGGTAACTAATATGTATCAATTTTTTTCTTCCTCTAATAGAGATTTTTAACATGTTGAGGTCTTTGTTAAGTAAAAGACTCCTCATTGAAGAGGCTCTTAGGTATGAAGTTGAATTATAACTTCTTTTTATTGTTAAATGTGATGCACACGGGTTTTTAACTAGTTCAACTCAAAAGAATGTATAGTGGCTATAATTTCGTATATAGTATAAAATTTACATATTTCATCAAGTTGGATTCCCAAATCCCAACAAAATAGTTGGAGTTCTAATCACCATGAAGGATGAGCTTTGAGAGTATAAGCTCACATGTAAATTCACCAATTGAATTACATGATACTAAAATGTGTGAGGAAGAAAACAAAGAAACAATAACGAAATCGAGTATGCAAAACTTGATTCACCAAAAGACCACCATCCAATGTTCCATCAAGAATTTGGAACAGAAGATTTGATCATAGGCACCTTGGATCTTCCTCGTACTGCAGCTATCTTTACCATCAAACACCATGTCATTGTAAGTGTTAGTGCTGGAAAACGACCCAACACAAGCCCAACAAGTGCAATCACAAATAGAATTACGTAATCTGAATTCCCAACTCTATCTACTCTCTTCACTTCACTAGGCATTCTCATGTCTTCTGGTTTAACAATGAGCAACAATGGTGATTTGCTTCCACTGTCCACCACCTCCTCTTTTAATTCAAAATCTTTTTCAACGTTGTTACTACAACCATCTTCACCACTTGTACTCTCAACATTGCATTCTTTTTCCTCTTTTCTTGAAGAACCTTGCAACTTTTTTGTCAAAAGTTTCTTCAACATAGATTTAAACTTGTTAAGTTTATTTTCATGTAATGAAACTTTACATGAATCCACAACTTTTTCAGAACAATCTAATTTTTTACCTTCCTTGACACAATCCAGTTTAACACCATCACACGAAGAAGTGTCTTCGGAAGAAACACCAACAACCTCAATTTCCTCAAATGACAAGGAATCAGTTACAACAACCTTAACTTCCTCTTTCTGTTTAGAACATAAAACCGCATGCTTCATTGCATATTCAAGAAACAAAAGCACGAATGCTGAAACAGTGATCCCAACAGCGAGTTTATCAAAACTCACAATCGAAACAAAAACTACAAGCATCATGAAAAGAGTTACAAGTACCGATTTTGAACCCGACCCATCATTACTTTTCCCAACCCGACAAACCCCATGTTCCGAATTCAAAACCCCATCATCGTTTAGATGAAGGTTTTCATCGGTGATCAACTGAGTTAAATTCTGAGACTCGGTGTGGTCCGACTCGGCGCAATCAACCTTGCAATCGTTAAAACTCGGTATCTTCGGCGGCGGTGGATCAGAGGTTTGAGTTTGAAACGGTTTATTGGAGTTGGGTTTTGTGAAACGGGTACGGTTTTTTATAAAAAGATCGATGAGGGAGGTTGGGAAACCGGTCTGAACGGCGAAAGAAGAACCGCGTTTAGATGATTGAAGATCGGCGACGATTTGGAAAACTCGGGTTACCCTGTTTTTGTTGGTCCGTAGAAGAGGCATGGTTGACTCAGCAGTACCACAAAAATCAACCCTATTGCTGTGTTATGTAAAAGTAGGGTTATGAAGAGTACTATCACTATGGTTTTATTTATAGAATAGAATGAATCAATATTTGATTCGATTCGTTCTATAAATATAATTGGAGGGACACGGAAAGAGAAATGTGTATGAGTGTGGAAAGAGGAACGAAGGAGAAGAAAAAGTGGTAATGGGCCTTTTTATTCGGATATTGATTTTGTGTACCTTTTAACCCCGTGTATCATGTGTTATGTGCTTCTAATAGTTAAGAACTAGAGATATCTCAAACCGGTGTTTTATAAGTAATCATTAAAGGCATTAATGCACAAGACATAATAGAGATAACATAGGATAAAGAGCTGGATAAAGATAAAGATAAAATATGATAGTTTGTCTTGCATATGTTTAGTGTACACATGATAAAAAATATGATAATATTTTTTTTTTTATCTTGTGTTTGATGCACACTTGTTATTGACATAATAAGAAATATATTATAGGTTGGATCGAACTAAGTTTGATATGACAAAGCAAAAAACTAAGTCTAAGTTTGACGTGTAACTTGTTTTAGACTTTTTTTTTTACAAGAGTTTAGCCTTTTTGAAAATATGTTGTGACATTTTTTTTAAGGAAAAATCGGGTACGACATGTAAGCCTCATATACATATTTCACATTAAAATCTTAAAATAAATAATCTACCACATATTGAAATTAGGGGTGGCAATATGATCCACCAAATCCAAAAATTGTTAATGGATTGGTTTGAATTTATCCATTTAAAACTATGGATGAATTGGATCCATCCATCTTATTTAAATGTCCAATGGATCATTTCCTTTAAAGTATGAAGTCTGATTTATTTTTCTAAATAGTCTTTTTAAAAAGCCTCTGTCTGCTCTATTTGAAAATAAATCATGCCCTAGTATAGACCAGAAGTAGGTTCGGTTATAGGTTCTCAAACAGAAAATAGATGGCGAGTGGTGGTGGTTTGTGGAGGGTCTCTGTTTTCTAAGGAGAGAAGATAAATGTTCTCTTCAAATCTTGTATAAAAAAACATCAAAATAGAGTATTTTAATACATTATGATTAAGGGTGGCAGAATGAGTCTGATCTATCTGACTTATCAGTTTAACCCATCATTTTAGACGCAATGAGCCATGATTTTTAACCCCTTATAGTTAGCATGTGGGGTCTTTAAAAATTGTTTCTTTATTTTTATTTTTTGAAGAACCAAACTAATCTGCCAAAATTGACAACAAGGAGAATCGAACATGAAACCTTAAAAGGAACACATTACAAGGTTTCAAGTTAACACCACCATAACAACCTAAGTAGATTATTTATTTTTATTTTACGACAATAGTCAATAATAAGTGACCGATATTTTAAGTTTTTCTCCGCTAAAAAACAATTTTCATTGCATGATAACACGAAGAAGAAAATCTATGTATCCATGTTATTTCACTTTAAAAAAAGTTGTTGGTAAATTTGAAGATAAATGATATTTGTACAACAATTTTATGACAATTTTTTGATAATTCTCTCTCATACTCATATTATGTTCTTATTCTCTCTCTTCTTTTTTCTCTCTATTGTTTTTGACCAATAAAAAGAGAAAAAAGAAGTTGTCTCAAATAGTTGTTCAAATATCACTACAATTCACATTGAAAACCGGCTTTGAACCTTCACAAATAATTATTATTATTCTCCTTTAAAAAAAAAGTAATAATTATTATTCTCTATTTTCATTATATTTTTTTTAGAAATCTTCCATGTTATTTTTTTTTTACAACTATCTTTGTTTTTAGAGGATGTTGTCTTTTTTGTAACAACTAATTTATCCATGTTATTTCACTTTACATTTCTTTACCGAGTATGTATATTGACGTTTCTTTTTACAAAAACAAAATAATATGCATTCATTTAAATTGATAGATTATACTATTATTCAAAACTTCAACACCTTTACAAACATAAATGTATATGGGAATAAACTCACAACATACAATTTTTTTAGGCAAAAACGAAATTATATTAAATAAAAAGAAAAAGATACAGAGACTGAGAAGACATTAGACCTGACTCATCTACAACTCAAACGGGAATACATCAGACCAAGTGGACTAACCCTAAACTATCCTAACAAAAATTCAATAAACACTGGCGCAACCCAACGAACCCGCGTACATGCGCTAAACCAGGTTAGAGAAAATACGAAGAATGAACATCTGCAAGAACAGTCAGAGTTTAAATTTGGTGAATGGACCGACCGCTAACACGGTAACAAAATCCAAGTGCCAACAACTCCCTGACAGTGGCGGATCTTGCCTAAAATATTGGGGGGAGCCATAAATACTAATTAAAATATTACTAACAACTACACTATACACAAGGTTTGCAAAGAGTGGATAAATTTTTTTCCGAAGAGTCAATACAAGGCCAAAATGCCACATAATATCAACCACCAAAACAACAAACGCTCAAACACGACACTACAAAAACCCTCCCCACTAAATCCAAAAACACATAAAACTAATCTAATCAACAAAATACATCACTGAAAAGGTTTTTTTCAAGTGTCGATGTTGAAGCTAATTTTCCTCTAAAAAAAATGCATCAATTTCTTATGTTTGACCCCTATATCGCTCCTACAAAATACACAATTCACACACCAATTGCTAATAACATAAAGCATCAGAGTCTGTACAAGTCCACCATATCAAATACAACTGGATTACAGTTTGTTCAAGTCTACTATATCAAATCCACTACGTCAATTACAAATAACCAATCAAGTTAACTAGGATTTAACATCAAGTGAGGTATGACATATCAATTGATAATGGACACAAACTTATATGATTTGCTACCATTTATGTCAATGAGTTATTTTCTTACTGAAAATACAATTGAAGACCACCATTACTTGTCATTGCGCTCTTAAATATCATACACACCGTAAAGAAAAATGGTCTAGTTTATGAGTTTAAAGTGCATTTTTTGTTCCTAATAATGGCTACATATGAAGGTATGTAACTACATAAACTTATTCCTGCAGTACCTATTTATATTCTTGAAATGTATGGACTCTGTAATTCCAACAATTGAATATGATTGCACCATGGACTTTGATCTAGGTAGATTTAACAATTGACCAATCCCAAAAAACACACGGTTTATACCAATCACAAATAACTAATCCCAAAAACACACAAGCAATTTACAGATAAATAATCACAATTAATTCACACACAACCAATCACAGAAATAAATCACAATCAATTACAAGCAAAATCTAATTCAACATTTCACACACAATTAATCACAAGCAAAATCTATAAATAATCAAGTGTAATTTCACACGAAATCATGAACTTTCCCCCAATGTAGCTGTTATTTTCACCAAAAGCATGGAATACAAGTTTCCCCGATTTTCAATTTTTTGGGTTCAATTTTCCCCAATTTTAAAGCACAAACATACAATTGTTTTTACACCACCATGAATTGAATCAAATGAAGAAAACAATTGACAACAAACTCCAAACTGCAAAAAAATTACAAACCTGAAAAATGGATAAATTACAAACTATGAAGTGGAGTGGTGTGATAGTCACATCCTCACATAGAGAGTGTCAGCTGCCGTCGTTGGAGGGTGGAGAGGTTGAAAGGAGAGAGTGGCTACGCTGGGAGTGAGTGAGAACGACAAAGAGGGCCTGGGAAAGAGGGGGTGCTAAAGTGAGATAGTGGGTGTGAGATCCCTAATTTTGTTAGGGTATTTTGGTAATTTCCTTTGTAAAAAAATATTTTTTTTTTGAAGTAGGGGGTGCCATGGCTACCATGGGCACCCAAAGAGAACCACCACTGCTCCCTGGACATGACAACAAGCATAAAATATCTTTCGAGCATGAAGTACCAAAGTGGAGGTAGACATGACACCATGTAACCTGCAAATCTCAACAAATCTGGAACATCAGAGAGTCAAAGTCATACCACCAAACACATGTATCAAACCGACGTGTAAGAACTCAGATCAAGGAATGAGTCAAATACGTTAGTAATTCAGACCTTTTCGGGTTTTGAATCACAGACCCCTTACGGGTTCTTAATAACAACCACTGGTAAATGACGCCAAGTAAATAATTAATAACATACAACGGCAAAATGCCTATCTTGGTTGTCAAGCGCGAGGTCTAGATCGTAAAATCGTACGATCTCACTCGTTCTTCTCCTTCAACCGTGCTGGAGCGGTGCGAAAATCGTGGGAGAGGGCGGAGCGGCCGGCGCGCAGAGATAGATCGTAAGATCATGGGAGCAGCGATCTCTCTCGCACTGGTTTGACACCTTTCGACCCATGTGACCCGTTTTTGACCTGGTTTGTGCCTTTCACGCCGGGAATAATAAAAGCTCATTTTTTGGTTAAAAAATAAAATAAAAGCTTATTTATGATTTCGTTGACCCATATTGCTCGCGGAAAAGTCACGCAATGAGTGTGTCAGCTAATTGCTTGCTATTCTTAATATTATTTTACTTTTTAATGCTTTTCTTTACAAATTTTTTTATTTTTTAATGGTAATTTGCTAACTATACTCTCCTTGATTTGATTGTTTTTAGCCTTGATAATTCTTATATTTAATATTCTTTCAAAAAAGACGTATATTTAATATATTTAATATATTACTTCATTACTTCATATATATTTTGATAGTTATTTTTCTGACAAGTTATTTTAATAGTTAATACTATTGGTTATTAATTATTTTTCTTAATTATAATATAACTTTGTTTCTGGTGGGATCTTACGATCTATATTACGATCCTACGATTTAGGATTTTTTGATATCCAAATTTTGACAACAAAGATGCCTATAAATAGTATGATAAAATTAAAACGACTGAAATATTATGCATCCGGATTTGCAACATTGACACCCAAATCTTTAATTGAATAGTTGATCTTCAATAAGAATCAAATGAATATCGCAACAAGATGAAAAAAGAAAATAAGCCACACAAGAAGACAAACAACACAACACTAAAAAAATGTAATCACAATAATAAAAACACGTGAAAATCACTTATTTATTACAATAAAAATATAGATCTAAGTGAAAATCATTTATTTAGAATAAAATAAAGAGAAAAAGATAAAAATTTAGTTGATGATTTCAGATCAAAAATTAATGCAAAATCAACTAAAACTAAGGTCGACTTCTTTTTGCTCATGTATTTAATAACACATGTTGCAGGTGTTAACCAACTCCATTAATGACAAGTTATGGGGCATATTAGAGCACATTGCCATCCCTTTTTATAAATATCAGATTTATAAAAAGACCGCAAAGAATTTCAAACATTTAAACTAAATTGTAGGGCTTAATCCCAAAGACCCTTCCAGAAATTCTCGAAGGCCAAGGATGAACCTAGGCCTAAGAGGGGGTTTGGAAATAGTTTTCAACCAACAATAGATGCTCCTCGGTTAGAACCTCATTAGCTGCGTCATTGCCCCAAGCGCAAAGATGCTTATTACTCCCATTCAGCTTCGGTTTTATATAGCATTTTATCACATTTTGTTTCCAGCTTAGCGATGTGGGACATTATGCAGTGTTAACTGATAACTCGTGCCGAGTCCAAACCTGTCCACTATTATCATCAAACATTCACCATTCATAGCTTTAAAACCAATCAATCAGAGCCTAACGTTATTCTCATTCAAGCTCACGAGCTGCAGAAATCACAAAGGATACCCAATATAGCATGACGATGACGCTTCTGCAGCTGCAGACAGACATTTTTGTCTATCTAGTTGACCATTATCAATGGAACAAACCAAGTAAAAACATACTCTCTTTTTTTATGAAAAAACAGAAAAGTATAAACTTTTTCTTTTGTTTTTGAACAGCAGAATTGCAGAAAAGTAGAAACTTAAAATTATGTGTAAACCTGAAAATCACAAGTTATTATATCTAAGTTTATTCTCTTATCTCTTATATTATCTCCATTCAGTATTTCATTCATTCATCATGTATAACTTTATCACTCACTTCAATTTTTGCCATTCTCCTCTCAAGTTTGAGCAATCATATTGGCATGTGAGCCTTAGCGCGTGATTTTTAACTTATTATGCAGGAAATGATTATTTAAGAACTGGTCATGTTCATTACGCTAACAATTTGTGTGAGAAGTTGATGATGAAAAAGTGAGTGAAATTGAAACTGTCAAGTGTTTTGATCACCGATGAAATTGGAAGGAACAAAAAAAATCATAAATATATGCATTCCAACTCTACTAATCATTCATGAAATCAACGTGAATAATGAACAAGACAAAAAAAAACACTGATTTACATTTACCTATATTTATATCTAAGTTGAAAAAGTAACTTATCTATGATAAAAAGAAGGATAGAATCATTTCTACTTTTCATATTCTATGTAAACGTTCGTTAAATCCTATCCAATTTTATTTTTATGTACCTTAGACCTTAGTGGCAAAAAACATTAATGTTGACAAATCATAGTGGCTTATCAAAACTTAATGTTGACAAATCATTCTTTATTTTTATAGATGATAGTTATATTTGTTATTGTATATAGGATCTGAAGTCAAACACTATTTGATCCTGGTATGGAGGAGATTCATTTAAAGGACTAACATATTTCAACATAATTTTTTTGGTAAACATATTTCAACGGATGTTATGCCTGAGGTTTTTCTTCATTTAAAGGACTAACTATGTGATCAATGACTAACCCAATCTACCTCTAAATAAAAAGACTAACCCAATCTATTTTTCTTCACTCCAAACAATATGCCAAGGCCTGAATTTTTTTTATTAATACTAAATAGAGCTATTAAAACTTAAAAATATTCATTATTTAATTAAGTTAAATATAATGGAATTAAATAAAACACGATGAAATAAACTTCTTACTATTTCATCGAATTCTCTGCATATCAATTTAAAATAGAAAAATAATAAAATGATAATTCCTATTATATTTATTGATTTTATTTTTTTCGTTTCATCCTGTTCATCTCCATTATACATCCAAACATATATATTCCAATCAAATGAGAATGGCAAAAGTATGAGTTCATATTTAATTCCAAGCCCCAACCAATCATAATTGACATATATTGACATAAAATGGACAAATAAAAGAAAAAATTGAATCGGGAAATCATCTACCTAGTAAAACATCCAATGATTTAATAACAGAAGCATTATCACAAACCAGCTTATACAATGACTTTTTAATTTCATACAAACAACACATGAACAAGTCAATGTATTTTGAATATCAACAAATTAAACTCGTTCAAAGTCATCCATATTGCAGTTTGAAACAACTTTGACAACTGACAGAGAGGCCTCAAGCACCAATCTCCTCTTCGTCCTCCTCATACTCTTCCTCATCAGCAGTAGCATCCTGGTATTGCTGGTACTCTGCCACCAAATCATTCATGTTACTTTCAGCCTCGGTGAACTCCATTTCATCCATTCCCTCACCAGTGTACCAATGCAAGAAAGCCTTGCGCCTAAACATAGCTGTGAACTGCTCGCTGACTCTCCTGAACATCTCTTGAATAGATGTTGAATTGCCAATGAAAGTGGATGCCAACTTAAGACCCTTTGGTGGTATATCACACACGCTAGACTTGACGTTGTTGGGTATCCACTCAACAAAGTAAGAAGAGTTTTTGTTCTGTACATTAATCATCTGCTCGTCCACCTCCTTGGTGCTCATCTTGCCACGGAACATTGCTGAAGCAGTCAAATAACGACCGTGGCGTGGATCTGCAGCGCACATCATATTCTTAGCATCCCACATCTGCTGAGTCAATTCAGGCACAGACAAGTTGCGGTACTGCTGGGATCCTCTTGATGTCAAGGGTGCAAACCCAACCATAAAGAAATGGAGACGAGGGAATGGGATAAGGTTGACAGCAAGCTTTCTAAGATCAGAGTTCAGCTGCCCAGGGAAACGTAGACAACAAGTAACTCCGCTCATGGTAGCAGAAATGAGGTGGTTAAGGTCACCAACTGCAATAAAAACATAGAAAAAAATAAAAAATTGAACATACAACTAAAATGAGAATACACTATTTACAAAAAGCTTCCCAAAAACCTAATGATTACAGGATTTCAACAACCATAACCAGCAGTTATGAGTGAGATCATACAAGGCCTGTAATTAAACCTACTAGAATCCTCCCACCATCATGATGATTATAATCCTAATTTAATTTGTTGTAAATGTAAAAAATCAACATCACTATATCTATCATTAATTAGCCCAACACTTTATCTCTAGGTAATAACTACACCAGCATTGCCATCAACAATAGCAGAAACAATAGCCCAACACCATCAACAAGATAGTCATTGGCACGTGAATAAAACAGAACAAACCATCTGCTTTCCTCTGTTCTCTTTAAATGCTACTCCTATCTTTTCAATGATACCAAATGTACCACTTTCACTTTATGTCTCTTTTTTTTTTTTCATTTTTTATTGCATATCAAACACAGTTATCTACCCTGGTCTATTCTAATATATTCTATTCTGTCTACAAAAGACATCAAATAAATTATGTTCTCTCATATATTTGCCAATCGTTATCTAATAATAACCTAATATTCATAAAAATCTAATCATCTAATAGTAATACCTATAACAATCAAAACCAAAATTGAAGGATATCATAAAATGCACAGCACAAACTGCAGTGAAATTCAAACAAAAGAAAGGAATGAGAAACTTACAAGTTGGTGTGGCAAGCTTCAATGTACGGAAACATATATCATAGAGGGCCTCATTGTCCAAAACCATGCATTCATCAGCATTTTCAACAAGCTGATGCACAGAAAGCGTGGCATTGTAAGGCTCCACAACTGTATCAGAAACCTTAGGGGAAGGAAACACAGAAAACGTCAACATCATACGATCCGGATACTCTTCCCTAATCTTCGATATAAGAAGCGTTCCCATTCCAGAACCAGTTCCACCTCCCAATGAATGACACACTTGAAATCCTGTTCACACATTACAAATTTCTCAAACACAACACATAAACTAGTCTGTAGCACCGACACTTCTGACCAAGGATGTGTTCGATGTCTGACAGGTGTCAGTATCCGACACCAACACACACATGAGATTACATTGAATTATATCATTATCTCAAATTATTATCAGTGTCATACGTTGAATCATGTCATTTTATCAAATTATATTCAGTGTCGATGTGTCCGTGTCATGTCAGATGTTTGTGCTTTGTTACTACACTTCAATGAAACGTTAATAATAATTGAAAATTGAATTCAAAGAGAATATTGATAATATGATACCTTGCAAGCAATCACAATTCTCAGCCTCTTTCCTCACAACATCCAAAACGGAATCAATCAACTCAGCTCCTTCGGTGTAATGACCTTTCGCCCAATTATTTCCGGCACCGGACTGACCGAAAACGAAGTTATCCGGTCGAAAGATCTGACCGAACGGACCGGATCGAAGCGAATCCATGGTTCCAGGTTCAAGATCCATAAGCACGGCGCGTGGAACGTATCTTCCACCACCAGCTTCATTGTAATAGACATTGATACGCTCAAGCTGAAGATCGGAATCGCCATTGTATTGTCCGGTGGAATCGATGGCGTGTTCGTCGCAGATAACTTCCCAGAATTTGGCTCCGATCTGGTTACCGCATTGCCCGCCTTGGATGTGGAGGATTTCTCTCATTTTCTCGGGAAAATTGAAAAGCGAGGGAAAATGCGGGAATGCGAGAGAAAGCGAGAGAATTGGCGTTATTGTGATTGGTTGAGAGAATTTAAAGGCGCGATTGTGCGGTGTTGTTTTGAAAATTGTTATTTTTGACGGGTTTGGAATTAATGGTACTCGTTATTTCTTTTTGCTGTCATTTTGTTTTTGTGAAAAAATTATTCCATTTTTTTATATTCATGAGTTGGGTTTTTTGTGTAATGTAGGGATTCTTGCAACCACCCAATCCTTTCTTTTTTCTAGCTGTTTTTTAGTGTTGTTGTTCTAAAAATATACTGTTAGTAACTTATTTTGTGATCAAATATTGGAAGCCAAGAAAAATATTTGTGTGCAAAGTTATAAGTGTATTTTTTTAGCTTAGTAAAGTTTTATAATTACATTTTGATTAAAAAGTACAACAATGGTGTTTTAAAACATTTCACAATTTTTTTTTTGACAAAAAAATATTTCACAATTAATGTGTGTTAGTGGATAAATATAAATTATGAGTGGCATGTAAGTAGAAAATAATATATTCACATGACCTAATGCAAGAAAAATATTCATTTCTTCATAGGACTAATTAATCACAGTTTTTTTTTTTTTACAAAAGGACTAATCACAGTTAAAAAACATAAATATAAGAAACTAAAATAAGAGGTGTAAATTCTAATATCTTTAATCATGTCATATTCTGGGAGGTGCCATTTATTTACTTGAGGAAGATTTAAAATATGAGAAGCTCAATTTTTTCTAACATTAGGGTACATTTTACTATCACTCAATATATTATCTTTTCATTTTCTAACATTAGGGTACTTATTTCTAACATTGGTTCTATTGGACCATGATTTGAATTTTATCGGTGGTTTATTCGATGTATTTGATTTGGGGCAGCTATATTTGATTTCAGGAACAAAAGATATTAGTAGAAACAAAAAATATTCATATAATTATCGCTTGGTCAATGTGAATTTTGAAATATATTACATATCTTTGATTTACGAAATTACTCAATTGTATATAAATCGTTCAGTTTTTAGTTTTTTAAACTATGTGATCTGAAGCTTGCCTAATCTTCATTTTCTACAAATAAGTACTCATTAGTTTGGCTTGATTTTGCCTTGTTTATTGATTTGTGGTCGCACTTGCACATCTTGTTTTTTATTTTAATTTCAAAGTTATTTATAATGAGGAAGACTCTTCATAATGATTTTTATTCTCCTCAAATCATCTATGAAATGAAGTGATTTTGTGAGTCAATAACAAAAATGGCACACATTTTTTTAAAAAATATGCGCAAACTGTATGAAGGGTGTTTTAAAAGTGTAGTGGTGTACACATTGTTAATTGCAGGGACTAAACAAATACATAGTTTACCGACTTCCTCATCATGTTTGCAATTCAGATTAATATGATTTTGAAAAAAGTCATCCAAATTCAACTATATCGCTGTAAAGAAAAACTATTGTGCTACTTTACTAATACAAATAATTACAAACTAAGCAAGCAAAACCTCACTTAGAGCACCGTTAATGAACATATAACATCTAAGGATAGTTTGAAGAAAATTAGCAGATTCTATTCAATCTTGTTGAGAGAAAGTGGGAAGGTCGCTGAAGATTGAACCATAGATCCACAGAATGAATAGCTTGAACCAATAGAAGTTTGATGTCTGGTCATGAAGATCCCAATAGAATGGCAACAAATGAAAGTTGATCTCACAAGCAACACAACTTTTTCACTTTGTAACTTCACTCAATCTTTCTAAGAGTGTTCATATAGGTATAACTAGACAAGATTACAAAAAGCTTGCGAAACCTGCAGAAACGAAATCAATTGTTAGATGAGGAAAAAAAAATGATGTTTTGTTATGTAATGCATACAGCTTCACAATAAAAATTAGGTAAAGCATGCGTACCAAACCCACTGGCTTTTGTGTTGGGCCATAGCAATAAAACTTCTACGTGAATGTTCATTTACCAAACACTGGATTGTTCCATTTGAGGGCAGCATGACCCAAAACATCGACAACCATATATCAACTGGACCGCTATATTTGCGCAATATGTTGGTGCTGACCTGAGAATAATGAAGACACACAAGGATAGTAAGTCAACTTGAACAAGTTCTAATAAAGCACTTGGCTAAATAAGATAAGAGAATAAAATTAAGAATGCGAAAACATACAAGCTCCCAAACTTCAATATCTCTTCGTGAATTATCATGTAGTAGCCTGCTGCTTACAACATGGAAAATTTTTAGATGTCAGAGGTAGAAGCATAAGAATGAGAGAAAATGATGTGATTAGTCTACTGAATCAAATCTAAATATGAATATAATCTGTTTCTTGCACTTAACTTAATCTTTCATTTGCTTTGATACTGTGCTAGAGATCACACACATGACACGAGGAATAAGAGAACTGTTAAAGAATCCAGAAGGACAATTCTAACGATCAGCGAGGCACAATAAACAGAAAGATCACTCATAAAATTCAAAGAATTACCATCAAAAGCATGTGTGGTCAGGCATCAATATCAAATTTAACATGATGGTATTATCTGAACCACTTTAGCTTGCAGGAACTTATGAAATAAAATTTTACCAAGTTTAAAAAAGGCACCGACAGGAATTAGAAAGGCTATTCAAGATTAGTTGAGTTTATAAGTGTTTTAAGTAGATAAACTAAGCTAATCCTCTTATAACAAGGATAAAATTACACCGCATAGATGAAAATGGGATCATAGCATGGTAAAGGAGGGGCAGGGAAATGGCCTTAGAGTATTGAGCACACCATTATCACTCATTTATTGTTAATTTAGTTCTGAAACTATATCTTGTAAAATAAATCTCAAACTGTAAGTGTTATCTTGATTTTTTCAGTTGCGGTACTTATATATTAATCAATCAATAGTCGTGCATAGTAAAAATTCAACTTACCATACTCCATAATGCACATCACGATGATTACAATGTCCCGAGACACCATATTTGTCAAAAGTAATAATCTGGGGGAAAAAGGCATAAATGAGAAGTGCCTCCTTAAAAATATATTTGAACAAAAATAGTAATCTCCCAAAAGATGCTTATGGCAGCAAAAAAATGGAAGCTTTACTGCTTTAGGACTCAAACTATGTTTCCAGAGGCAGGAACTTACCATATCAATGCAGTGACTAGTTATCTCTTGATCAATAATATTTGCCATTAAGTCATGGTTCCAAACTTTACCAAAACCGTCCTACGTATAACAACAGGATAAACAAAGGCAATATAAGGAACTAACCAAAAAAATATAGTAAAACTATATTTTATAACTCCAATAGACAAATTAGACCAAAACCTGCAGATCTGGATGGTTGACAATCTTCACTTGTTGCATAGGAACCTGTGTGCCAATGTTACACAAACAATACCCTTATCAAGATAGAGACTACCTTTAACTTAAGTAAATAACATTATCATGCAAAAGGCTTCCTATGTTTCCCAAGAAAATTTTGCTCTAAGGATAGCTATGACTACTTCAACCACATCAATTTCAATCTACTTTGTAAATCACCTTGAGAGATACACAAGCCTGAAATAGCTCTTGTTTTCTGACATTTCCTTTGCCATCTGCATCACCTACAGAGAAAAATTAAAAATAATAACAATCAAAACCATCTAAAGGATTGAAACATAAACATTTAATCATTCTTAAAGCCTAAGGTAGAATCTTTGATTTTGTGACATCCAGAATCCCATGGAACATTCAAAGAAAAATTCCAAGCCATAAATCTTTCACACGCAATAATAAATCCTCCATAATTTAAAGGCTTTTAAATAGAATTATAGAAAAACAAATAAACAAAACAAGAAATTCTTATTGCATGCAAACAATGAAAACATACAATAATTGATATGAGTTGTGCAGCTAAGAATAAAATCAGATTCATAATGCTACTATAGTTTATTAGTTTGATGATAACATATACGTCTATCACCGTTATTGATTGCGGATAGCAAAAGCAAAATATCCCCCATGTCATCCATAAAACACCATGGTGGCGCCATCCTTCACAAATTAGCCATAGTGGTTAGGAAAAGATCTGCTACTGCACTCTAATATGGCCGCTATTTGATAACATTGATGTCTATTATCATCCGATCAACAAGATTGGACTTCTTTTTGCATATTACCTAATCTAGCTAAATATCATTGACAAGGTATGGATGTATTTAGTGGAAAGTGGCAACAGATGGTTCATTTACATTGAAAGCGGATAAAAATTATATTCTGTCAAATTTGAACTTGCTTCATATACAAAGATTCCACTCGAAGAAAATTCAATACAAAACGGGGTAAAAGAAAATACAGTAATTTAAAATTAATTAAAAATGAGCATAACTAAAAGTCATGATCGCAAAAAAAAAAACATAAACACAGACCTAGCGTTACTGCTATAAATTACAATATAAACAAATTATCTGAAGTAATCACCATTAGATAAGCAGAGTATTTGAACATTATGCCCTCTTGAAGTCAGAAAATTTATAGTTGGAGTGAAGAACCTGCAGAAATGGAATAAAATTTCAAGACAGTGTGAAATCATAATGAAGTTTGAAAATATAGACTTCAAAACTGTTAGATTCACATGCAAAGAAATTGTCGTTTAAGTACAACATGAAATCACTTTTTGTACAATTTCGATTAGGGGCTTAGTCTTCTAGGTTTACTTATTTATTTAGTATTCAGAATTAGCCTCAGTACAATGATGAATAAAACCCAAAAGACGTATATTGTATCCTTGTTTGGAGCAAACAGTATAGGAAACGCCAACTAAAATGAAAGTAATGCAGTTCTAGAATTAGTCATAACTCACTGACAAGCCTCATGGAAAATAATGAGACATCTAATTAAGAAGTTGAAGCCCAAAATGATGAATATACACATGCCTCATTCACATATTAGAGTGGGCAAAATAGGTTGTTGAATAAATTTAGCTCATATGGTCTGTTTGAGTGTGTAACTTAACATTATAAAATGAAAGGATCACTAGGAACATGGTAGTCAAATCGGGATATGTATCATGTATCGTTCAACCACTTTTTTTAATCATCGTGTATCGTAAGATTCATGAACAAAAAAAAATGACTTAAAATATCATATATAAACTCCAAAATACTGCAAAACTCAAGTCATAAACAAAAATAAATAACACTAAAGCATCCTTAATTCAATCAAAATCAAAGTAACATAACTCCATGATAACTAGGAGGTTTTAGACCCTTACCATATTCACCAACAGGGTGTTTTGGGATAAGAGTAGGATACGCATCAGTGAAGGGTGTTTTTGTATCGTATCGCGATAGAAATCGGCGAAGGGTCTTTTTGTATCGTATCGCGATATGTATCGTATGTATCGTAGGATACAAGGTGTTTTGGGATACAGAGTAAGATATGTATCGGTGCAGGATGTTTTCGTATCGTATCGCAATACATATCATATGTATTGTAGGATACTTACTACACCGATCAGGAATATTACTAACAGTCCATAAATTTCCTCTAATTGAATTGAGAAGGCACGCACAAGTTATTTCCCAAATTTCTCACTAAATTGCTACCATCACCCTATAAGGCATACAGAGGATTCAACTGGGCATTGAACTTCATATACATAGTTCCAGCCGATTTTAATCAGCCTTTATTTTCAAAAAACTAATGGGCAAACAACAGCTAATCAATACATAATAGGTGACTATCTGAGAAACACCAATGTTTATATGCTATTTTTCTTTATTCAAATGTATCAGTGATATGCAAAAAGAATAAAGGAACACTAATCAGAACTTAATAAAATAGCTCTACACTGAATTAAACCATAGCAGGCGTTTAGTAGTCCAAGCAATCAATTATCAAAAACTTTTCAGATTGAGTAAACAATTTTCAAAATTAAAGCTAAGAATTGACTTTTTATGTGAGGAATTATAGTGTAGCTTTTTTTATCTGAATTCATGTTCATGTTTAATTTGGGAACTACCATAATTTTTCTTCCCTTCTCTCATAGCTCACCTATTCATTTTCTTGACTTTTCAAGTCTCTCCCACTTTTTATTCGAGCCCCCCACGTGAAAGGTTTATGGATATGTCCCTGATACCAAGTAATACCCCCTATAAGTCATACAAGGATTCAACTAGGCATTTATCAGGTTCTTTATATAGGGCCTAACTCACCCTTTATAGACTATTTCAGGCGGACTTTAAATTTTTCCAATACGCCCTGCCCTGTATGTGAACACTGTTGAGCTTGGTGTGTGGATAATTTGGTGGGTGGCCCGAATGAATGGACAGATACCATATAAAGTTTCCAATACACCCTCTAAGGCATTGTGTCTGCGGTGTCGGATACTGACACGCGTCATCAGACATGAGCCACTCTTTCAATCAATATGAAGTGTCAGTAGCTACGTAGATATAAAGTGTTTCAATCAATATCATTAACAGATTAAAAACTAATAACAATATTGAGAGTTATGAACATACATGGATTCATCATCAGGGTGAGCAATAACGAGCATGACATTTCTCTTACGAAAAGCTCTACCTGCAAAATGAAAATTAAGAAAAATAAAATAAAATAAAAAGAATCAAATTTTAGAATGAAATAAAAAAATAGAGAAAGAGAGAGAATCGTGCCATTGAGCGTGAAATGTTTGGTGAAAGGGATGCGAGGGAGAAGGAAAATTTTGCATAGAGAAATAATCCAGAGGAAAATGAGAGAAGCGATTATGAGAATCAATGCCATGAAGGTTGAAATTGAAACACCAATTCAATGATTAGTGCTCAAAACGCGTTTTTTATTCATCTCAGATTTCGATTTTAGGGTTAGCGTCGCGGGAATTAGGAAGATGAGAGAAAGGGGAAAAGGATTTGGATCACCTGTTGCGCTTCTATCATCTGCGGTCTTCACTGATATTTTCAGCCGTTAGATTTAATCTAGGAGTGAGTAAAACCCTACATATGGTGAGAGAGAAGCTATGATTGTGACGACATATGGTGATCAATTGGAATTTTTTTTGTTTAAATTAATGCGGGCAATCTCTAGTTCAAACTCGGTCTCCTTTCTCCGGTCTTAATTATAAGTAAAAATTCACTTGTTAAATTTATTTATTAACTAATGTATTTGATCTGGATATAGACCAAATATATTAATCAGTGAATAAATCTAGAAAGTAAAATTTTGATTACGGTTGAGATCGGAGACAACATCACTACCTTAGTGCTAACGAGACAATCAATTGGAAATTTAATTGGGAAATTCTTGTTTACCCATCAATAAAAGGTGGGTAATACTACCCATGTTGAGTTGGACCAATCAAAACAATGTATTTATATAACATTAAAAATAATAGAAAACAAACAAATAACTTTGATTGGTGCCAACTCAACATGGGTTGTGTTACCTACCTTTTATTGATGGGTACCCAAGTTATCACCAATTTAATTCCATCAAGAAAGAAACACATCATGTGTCTGAAAGTAGTCTGGTTGATAGATTGGTTCACACGGTACAAATTCCTTTCATGTCACTACTCGGCTTAATGCGTCTAAAATTATAAACAATTTTAATATTTTTTACTAATAATAATAAAATACAAAGTATTCTTCCTTTATTTTACAACAACTTTATTTAGTGATTTTTTTTCTTTAAAAAAAGAGTTTAGGGATTTTTTTTATAAGCAAAATGAATTATTAAAACGTTGGAAAATGATGTATTCAATTACATTTCAATATTTTAATATTAAAAAAAAAATTGGATCTCACATACAAAGAAATGCTTAATGAATCACCTTTCTCGGATGGAAAATGTTACGTATTTAAAAAACCATAAATGATACGTATTTAAAAAAAAAAAAGTGTATTCAATAGCACCTTTTCTCTAATATATAAGTTTCACTACATAGCACCTTTCTCACTTTATCATCTTTTTCACATTATTATATTTTTCTCCATCTCTGCTGTATCGAAGCTGCAGATCCTGTACTTGGAAGTTGGAACCTTATCGTACTTTGTTTATTCCTTAAACTTCAACTTCCACAGTTACAGAAAAACAAGAACATGGCTTCAACAGTTTCAGGTTTGTTGACAAACATGTTAGACAAACTTCTAACCACCACTTTCCACAACATTTCAATGGCAAAGGGTCTCCAAGGTGAAGTAACCAATCTCCAAAACACTCTCACCATCATCAATGCATTCATTCTTGATGCTGAAAACAAACAAACACAAAACAACTCCATTTCACTCTGGCTTCAACAACTCAAAGATGCTTTGTTTGATGCTAGGGACATTTTTGATGAGATTGAATGTGAATCTTTAAGGAAACATGTTGTCAAAAAACATGGAAGCTTCAACACTAAGGTACAACGTTTTCTCTCATCTTCTACTAACCCTCTTACATTTCGTGTTAAAATGGCTCATAAGATCAAACATATGAATGCTAGAATAGATGAGATTGCTTCTCTTAGGATGAAATTGGGTTTAATAGTATCAGAGAATCATGCTAGTGGAAGTGGAAGTGGTGGAAGTGGTGGAAGTAGTAGTACTAGGGTTTTAAGAGAGACTCATTCTTATGTTAGACCTTCTCATGTGATTGGTAGAGATGGAGAGAAAGAAAAGATTATTAAGTTTTTGATGGATCCACCATTAGATAGTGATGATGATGATGAGATTGATGTTATTCCAATTGTTGGAATTGGAGGGTTGGGAAAGACAACACTTGCTCAATTAGTTTATAATGATGATAGGGTGATTGAGCTTTTCGATTTGCGTATGTGGGTTTTTGTTTCTGATGATTTTGATGTTAAGAGGTTAGTGTTAGAGATTCTTAAAGCTATGCATGGAATGGAAATAGATGCTCACAAGTATAGTTTTGATCAATTGCAAAATATGCTTCGCGAAAGGTTATGGGGGAAGAAATTTTTACTTGTTCTGGATGATGTTTGGAATGAAGATTATAGAGAATGGCTTGAATTGAAAAAGCTTTTACTGGGGATTCATGATGATGATGATGATAAACTTGGGAGTAAGATTATCACGACCACTCGTAGTGACAGGGTTGCTTCGATAATGGGGAATGCTTATAAGCACAGCTTGAAATATCTCCCAGAAGAAGATTGTTTACGGCTTTTTGTTAAGTGTGCATTTTCAGCAGGAGAGGGGAACCACAACCCAAGGCTTGTGGAGATTGGGAAGGACATTGCTAGAAAGTGTAAAGGTTTACCCCTAGCAGTGGTAAGTTTAGGGTGCTTGCTTAGAGCAAGGCCTAGTGAAAGTGAGTGGAAGAAAGTAAGAGATAGTGAAATTTGGAAAGTGAACCCTCAAGATGATGATGGCATTTTGGCTGCGTTGAAACTAAGCTATAATCACTTGTCATCTGGATTGAAACAATGTTTTTCTTATTGTTCAATTTTTCCTAAGGGTTATGAGTATACTAATTTGGAGCTGATTTCGTTTTGGATGGCACACGGACTACTGCAAACCAAAAATGAAGATGAGGAACCAGAAGATCTTGGGGAGTTTTATATTCAGGAGCTAGTTTCAAGGTCTTTCTTTGAATGTGCTGCTGAAGAACAATTGGTTATTGACGGTCTTATTTCTGAAGAGCTTGAACTTCTAGGCATCAGCTTTTTCAAAATGCATGATCTTGTTCACGACCTTGCCGTGTTCACAATGCAAAGTGAAAGGGCAGTCGTAAAATTTAATTCAACAAATATAAAAGAAAAAGTGCAGCATTTATCATTTTCAGACAGTGGTGAAGGAGTTCCTTCCTTTGGTAAAATGCCGAGTAAGATTCGAACCATTGGATTCTGGCATGCAGGTCAAAAGGAACTTGCAATCACCGAACCGTTTGTCAAATGGATCTCCAACAAGTTCAAGTACATAAGGGTGTTGAATATTCAAGGTTCTAATTTTCAGTTCTTGCCGGATTGTTTCAACAAAATGAAGCATTTGAGGTATCTTGATCTAAGCTATTGCCAAAGGTTGGAAAAACTCCCAGATTCCATTTGCATGCTTCATAGCCTAGAGGTATTAAATCTCTGTGGATGTGTAGCACTTGCATATATTCCCAAAAATTTGCTGAATCTTATCAGCCTTAGGATTTTGTGGATTACCACAAAAATCACTGATTTGTCTTTCATAGGTATTGGAAACTTGAAATATCTACAAATTTTAATTCTGTGGAATTGTGAGAATTTGGTCTTCCTTCCACGTGATTTGAGGCACTTGACTGCTTTAAAGAGACTGACTATCGAGGCATGTGCAGAGGTGATTAGTTTTGAGGATGAAGGAGAAGAGGATGAAAACTACTCCTTGAAACTTGAACGGGTTTCAATTGACAAATTACCAAATTTGGTAGCATTACCTGGTTGGCTTAGAAGAGCTGGCACAACATTGAGATACATGGGCCTTTCAGAGTGTTCGAGTTTAATGGCATTACCAGAATGGTTGGTAAATCTAACATCACTCGAGACGCTTCTCATTGCTGACTGTCCAAATTTGACACTACCCCAAAATTTGGATCGCCTTCAAAACGTTCAGAATTTAAAGATATATGGATGTCCTCAGCTAGTTGAGAGATATAACCAAAATACCGGCAGTGACTGGTACAAGATAGCTCATATCCCAAATGTTGAAGTAAGTGTAAATCCATTATTATTCTTTGCCTTCTATTTCACATGTACTTATTGCTTATTATTCTGCTTGTCTAACTGAATCCTGCTTTTCATGTTAATTCAATCCAATTCATTCTATAGGCATCCAATTTGTATTTTAGATTTCCCTGTTGAAAACTTTGCATTATACTGAAGTTGGGTTACCGTTTACATCAGCTCTGTCTTTTAGTTCTTACTTCTTATGACTGGATAATATACCAAACCTTAACATTTATAATCTTTTTCGACTAAGTTATTGCACATGTAAAAATTTAAATGGTTTTACAGTATGATGTAAATATTAGATTTCTAACTAGAATAATTCGAAAGTAACATGCTAAAAAGAATTTCAAGAAGATCTTTGATCCATGCCTGAGGTGAACCCCCAGAAATAGTAACATTGACTAAAGCATCTGAAACTATTTTGATCTAAGAGTGTACCCTCGGTCCCATTCATCAAACCAAAAGGCATACATAGTTACATACTGATGTCTCCTAGTAAAGGTTCACTGGATGAAAAGTCTTTATTTCTTATTCAAAGGGCATGGTACAGACTCATGACTTTCCAAACAAACTCAGTAGCTCAACTTCCAAATAAATAAATCCCTTCTGTAGTAGCTAGCAATCCTGCCCCAAAAGAGTCGTCCTGTGATTTCTGACTCGCATGATCCCTGACAAACACCAAGCCAAAACTGCAGCACCAATAATTTTTAACCATTCCTTGCTGCAGTCTTCTTGTCTATCACACAACCTTACTCTAACATCGTATGTGAACCAACGTTGCTTGAAACTCATATAGGACATCAGGGATAAAGAATATGCTTGTCCAGATTGCATGGTTTGCCCCAAGTTAAGCCTGGTTTCGATCCCGTCAGACTTTATGAAAGGGATAATCAATACATAAATGCAAATCTTTTCCTTATAATGATGGGACATGGAGCAACCTTGAATGGACTAGTTCACCTGTCTGCGTTAGTGTGTCTGTTATGGCAAATTACCTCTGCAAGCATGCCCGCTAAAAAACAAAAATTAACATTGTTTTTACTTGCATATTTTATATTTCTACGAAGGGGAGAGAGAGAGCTGTTCCTACTTTCTACCAATTAGTCTTTTTTTCATTTCTATTATTGTTCTACATTAAATAAGCTACAAGGTTATGAATATTAGCTTTGGATATTGCTTCAATAGTTAAGATTTGTTGTTAAACATACACATTGCGACCCTCAATTTCGATCCTCTCATCATGTGAAAATTTGACATGACCATATCATGAGAGTTGTTTGTGTCCAAGACCGAGTCCGGTTATTTAATGCCCATGTTTGTTTTTGCTTGTTTCTAACCTTTTTTTCTTTTGTTGGTTTCGTCATGCAAGCTTGCCAGCGTTTAGGATCACTGACAATAGTGCAAACACAGTCACCAACGCCATGGAGGCAAAAGAGACTTTGAAGTTTGCATTACTAAGTTTCCTTCCACATTGTTTATCATCTATTACTGGTTGTATACAATCCCTTCTGTAGCCTTCCTTGTAGTTGCGCCTTGACCAACTCCATTGGTTAATTTTATTTTATTTTTGTTACTGTTAACCGACTATTTTATTTTTGAATGAAACTACTAAAAACTGTTGATAGCTGGTCATAGAGATTAGAGACTATGATATATTGTGACATGTTAATTATCTTAGATAATCTGTTTGTTGAGTGAAACATGAATGATTGATCTTCACCACCAAAAAAAAAACATGAATGATTGATCTTGAAAAATTTGATACCATGTTAAGAACAATGGATTCTAACACATATTAATGTTTCACCTAAACTTGTCCTTTTAAGCACTTCTCCTCAAGAAAAATTTCTTAGTTCTTTTACCATGAGATTCACCCACCCCCCAAGGTGACCATATGAAACTTGGTAACCCCAACAATTTATGATTCTCAATCATTAGTCATTAGTAGGCTACACTGAAGCAAATGATTCTGAAGATAAATTAAATTAACATCTGAAGCCTTAACAGAAGACCAGCTGAGCATTTGACAAGTTATTTGTCAAAAAGTCACTTGACTATGCTTTTTCTTCTAAAGTAAATTAGTGTCAAACCAACGAAATTTCAAGGGTATGTTTGGATAGAGAGTTTAGGAGGAAAAGATATGAGAGAACTTACTTTTCTTTTTAGAATTGCGAACACTTTAAAATATTTTTTTAAATCAATTAAGTGTGATTGAACTATTATATAATCATTAATCATGTTGTTATTTTTTTTTAAAATATAAAATGTTTATCTAGATACGTACTTAGATCTCCCAAACCCTCCCAATTAAGTTCAAGTTATCTTCATTTTGTAAAGGCACTTCAATTTTATTTGATTAAATAAATTAAACAAGAAAACAAAATGAATGCATCCTGGGCCTGGACGACTCTGTACATCATGGGTTTAATCTAGGCCCAATTTCATCTCTCGTTTTAGAAATTTTTAAGTTAATAAATTTCTAAGTCCGAAAATAATTATTTGTTGACAAATAGTTGATTGTTTTAGGAGAGTGCTGAATAAAATGAAAAGTTATTCTTCAATAAAAAATCAGAAACTAATCCATATGCAGATTACATACTAAACTAAACTCAACTAAAAGTGAACTTAATCTCTATCAACACAGCATTTTCTATATATACAGATTGCAGACTAAATTTAACTCAAGGCAACATGGTTAAAGGACTTGGCTATCTGTTAACTCTACTGTATTTATCACTATTTAACTAAGTTTATATTTTTACCATCGTATTATTTTTAGTAAAATTACTGACGATAGAGTCACAGACTCACATTATTCATTGTCCCAAGAGAAATAAAATGGTTACCTTCTTTTTCTTTTGATAATATAAAATGGTTACTTGTGTTGTGAGTTTGCAAAAATCAAATGCAAACGGTGAAGGACACTGCCCTACACATTCTATAACCACGTGTATTTCCTTTCTCTGCAAAGAATTATACTTCCTTACACACTCGACACTTGCACACATCACATTCTTACATGTTATAAACTATGATTCCTTTCCCTTCTCGACTCACATCACCTTTTGTTTGTCTACAAGTTTTGAACTCAGCCAAAGAGAAAGTCATTCATCAAACAAATATCATGAAGGTACGCTTATTTCATTCAAGACGCTGCTATATATGTGTGTCACATTCCATTATGAATTTGTCACCATTTTGCTTGAAACTTTGAAGTGTATATATATTGAATATGTTTTCAAGTCTCTACAAAATTATTGATTTTTAAATTTAGTCTCAACATAAATTTGGTCCAATATTAGTCATTTTAAAACTTGTTTGAAAAAAAATAGTGTTTTTAGTTTTATATTTAGTCACTGTAAAAGCAAAATAAGATTAAAGTTAGACTAAACTTAAAAGCAGTGAACTTCATAGGAATAAAAAAATATTTAACCATTTTGTAAAAAAAATAAAAATTAATCATGTATTTTTTATTTTTATTTTTTGAAAACTCGGTATCCGATCCAAAAACCGACTAATCTGAGGGGATCAATCCCATTTAATCATGTATTATATATTGTATATTATATAATATGCGTCCATGTGTTACCTATCATGTATTAAGGAAACTTTATCCTTTCAAAAAAAAATGTATTAAGGGAACTTTATATTATACGCTCATCTTGAAAACAAGAAGAATTTTATGCGAAAATGTAAATTTGGAGAATTGTCCAGGCTTTAACTAAAGAGTCAATGTCAATCTTGTATATATTTTGCAGAAAGTTCAAACAAACTAACGATTTTTTCCTAACTTCTTTCAGTAAAACTTGCCTTAGAAGTTAGCATATTCCAGCAAATTAACCGAGAAAACATTGAATTGCTGTTTTTCTGGTTTGAAACATCGTTTGCATCTGAAGATTGGTTTTCTATAATTAGAAGAAGGAGAAACAACATGTAACCATTTGGTTATGTCTCAAAATGAGTTTATAGTATGTGCATGAACCCAATTGTTTGGGTAAGTCATATAGGAGAGTGTACCTTTTCTTTGGCAAAGTCTTGTCAAAGATGGTAAAAACTGAGTCAAATTCTCAGAAAGAATGTAAAGGAAATTAATTCAAGTTGTCAAGGGAAAAATATTGTTGGGATTTCGGAACTAGAATGCAACACGTCACTTGAAAATCGTTTGAAAAGCACAAGGTGTTTCAACTTTGGATTTGCCTAAACAAATTTAGAGGTAATTGTGATTTGTTAGCAAAGCAAAATGTACTCCTTCTGTGGACTCTTGAGTATATAGATGAAACAAAAAGAAAATAGGTAAGGTAAAGAAGTTCTAGATAGTGTAGAAATAAATAGTTTCTTCGACTTTGAGCATGTGAAATACTAAAAACACAGATACACGACACAGACATTGATAATAATTTGATCAAATATGCTCATGGATAAATCCAAAAGAAAAGGGGTTGACCATTGGTTTTTACATTTAGTCTTCACATTTTCAGTATTTCACATTTCACATGTGATTTTGTTGTGTCTTGATCAGGCTCATTCTAACTTGCATAAGAGAAAGTCTACTTTGATTGCTGATGGGAATCATGCTGCTTTTAAGGTGTGTATATATATATATTTCTATTTCTCTTTCTATTGATATCACAAGCTTATATATATATATTTCTATTTCTCTTTCTATTGATATCACAAGCTTATAGGAATCAATGATCTAAGTTAACTCCTTGTATATTAGAAGACATCAAGAAAGGGAAGCTATGTGGAGACTCTTGACAGAAAGGTTATTCTCTTTTACTCTTGTTTTGCCCATTAGCATTACAATGTAATCAAAGGCTGATGCAGGTGTATATAGCGGAAACGGTATGGACATGCAAATCACATGAATTGATTTACTTTTAGAATTGTCCAAGTGATCAAGCAAAGAAATAAAACATTTTACATCAATAAACATTCTTTCAAAGAAATTCCTTGGTAGTGCACCTTCCTCATTATCATAGCCTGCAAATTCATGATTTTCATTTAACAGCAGGCAGAAGATATCTTTACTAGAGAAGAAAAACGCAGTGAAGATGACGATAACAACGAAGCCAGTGATGACAACAATGAAGAAAAATCTGGAGGAGATGATGATGTGGCTGATGATCAACAAGAGGAAGGAGAGTACTTACTAGGAAACGACGGTCCTACTGCAGTTACAGAAGTATACATTTTCAGTTTATCTCGTGGAAAATTTTGTCATATATACATTCTTGCAATGTCATCAAAAACTAAAGTTATACTTGGGAATACTTGATGCTTTCAAAATACGTTAGATAACATTTTTTTCTATTCTTCTCACAGGACGGAATTCGCAAAGGTCTGTTCACAAAAGATGCAGATGAAGAAAATAAGACTTCTACTCGACATTTCAGCCATGGATGTCATTTAGTTGAAGGAAAGATGAACCATGGAATGGAGGACTATGTTTTAGCTCAACACAGGAAGCTCAATGGATGTGATTTAGGACTGTATGCAATATTTGATGGACACGCAGGTCCTGATGTTGCAAAATATTTGCAAAACCATCTTTTCCAAAATATACTGAGTGAGGTATATAATTTAGTAATCGATATATTATATATTTCAGTCTACACATTATTATTCTCACTTCCATTTGATTTCTTAATCCTCCACGGATAGCCTGATTTCTGGGAGAATCCAGTGCATGCTGTTAAGAAAGCATGTAAAGCTACAGACAACGAGATTTTAGAAAACATAGCCGATTGGCGTGGAGGATCAACAGCTGTGGCAGCAATACTAATTAACGGAGTAAAGCTACTAGTTATAAATGTTGGCGATTCTCGAGCAGTATCATGTAAAAATGGTCTTGCAAAACAGCTTACTGTGGATCACGAACCGGAAAAGGAAAAAGATCTGGTTGAGAGCAGAGGAGGTTGTGTTTTTAAGAGACCTGGTAATAACGAAATAAATTGAACAAAATCTATGAATGCATAACTTCCTTCATCATGGAATAATTTTTTTTTTTTCATACATGAACATAAACTTACTTTTGTATACTTAGATACTACTCTTAGAATTTCAAGTCTTGGCATCACACCTATTTTTGCTGAATAGAATTTTCCAATAATATAACAATCAGAACGAAAAATTACAAGTTTTCAACTTGAAGTCCTCGTCTATAACTCGATATGCGTCATTTTTCCCTCCATTTTGTTAAGGGGATGTTCCAAGAGTGGATGGCCAGTTAGCAATGACAAGAGCATTTGGAGATGCAAAACTGAAGGAGCACATCACTGCAGAACCAGATGTGATGATCAAGAAAATTGATGAGGACACTGAATTCATCATTTTTGCAAGTGATGGTCTATGGAAGGTACGAGGATACTTCGTTTATGCTAGAATTAATGACAATAAATTGTGTTAAGTAATTACCAACTTAAACATTGGGTTCACTATTGCAGATGATGACGAATCAAGAGGCTTGTGACTGTATCAAGGATGTTGATGATGCTAAAAAAGCAGCTACAAAGTTGGTCAAAGAAGCCAAATCTCTTGGAAGCTGTGATGATATTTCATGCATAGTTGTTATGTTCTAGCTTACATGCTCCTGCATTTTATGCATATTTGTCTTGTTTTCTGTAATATTGTTTCAAATTTCTTTAACTCAAGCAAATGTCTCTTTAAAATATTTTCGTGGGTCATGTACGTATATCTTAAAGCCACTGCATTGAACTTCATTTATAGCAATTCTCTTGTACGTATATCTTACGAACAGTTGATATTTAAAAAGTTATATATACAACTTTTTGATCAGTGCTGATGAATACGCGGAATGAATATAAACCAAAACATCGCCATTATCTGTATAATAATAATAATAATAATAGGATTCTACCATAAAAAACCAACATGTGTATTTTTTTAAACTTCATGTCACCCTAGGGGAAGACCCTAACTTTTTAACCATCCAGCTCCACAAAATATCTCACCACATGTATCCTAGCAATTTCAGACTCTATGAACTGTCAAAGATCAGAAGTCACAAAACATGAACTAACCAAATCTATCCCTTAACTAAACCTATCCATACTTCCTTCCCTTATTTCCTAGCATCCATTCTATTTTGGTTGTCTTCTTGCAAGCCCAGCAATCAGAACTATACAAGTCTCATTCTGTTAGCTTCCTTTAAAGAAAAAAAAAAGTTATTCCTTTTTGCTATTCCATTCCCATATTACATTATAATGGTTATCTATATCAGTGTGCTTCTGGACTTCATCTTCATGACTCCATTCTCTTTTGAACACAGCAATCTGTGAAGCAAAACCTGGTTCAACATCAGCAAAACCACCAACCCCACTAAACTCCACATTGTAATTGTGCCGTGCAGCTAAGTCAGATGCCCACTGGTTGAACTGTTCTCTGGTCCACTCAAATTTGTGGTCATTATTGCGAAACTTGCATGACTGTAAGAGGGTTTGCCCGTCCAATTCTTCTTGTTCTTGGGTAGGGGGATTCGCTTTCTGTAGCACTACATTGTATTCAAAATTTGGTGTAGATACAATAAGAATCCTTGGACAAAAACAACTTAATGCCACATTCCCAAAGAGACAAGCTTGATCTTCATCCATATGTTCAATCACCTGCATTATATAAGCAATTTATATCGGTTTATTCAGTTCCAAGATAATCAGAGTTTCTACACAAATGCAGATTTATAGGTTTAAACATCATGGACGAGTAAAATACTGTGTCACCTCAAGAACATGACAGTGGTTGCATGTATAAAGTATGTTCCAGCAAATTGCAGCAGAGGTATTTCCAAATGAAAAGAATGTAGAAGTGCTTGTTCACAGGCTAAAGAGCAAGACCACATCAGCAGCATTATCCAGTTTTTAAGCCTAAAGTGTTTAAACTAAGATATGTTAAAATGAATGCTAGCAAGCATGGGTTTATGTAGAAGTGGTTGTTTACAGGCTAAAGAACGACCACATCAGCAGCATTATCCAGTTTTTAAGCCTAAAGTATTTAAACGTGTAAAAATGAATGCTAGCAACATGGGGTGGGTTTATCTCCTCTAAAGTGAGCTAAATTTGCATGCATGTGGTATCAATTTCTTACTAAAATTTTCACGAGACACTTCCATATTTGCAATTTAAACGGAAGAGCTAAATTGAATTTTTTTTAAGTCACATGATTTCTCCTAATTCAAACATCACAATATGAAATCGTCCGATACAGTGCAATTTAAAACATCAAATTCAAGTTACAGACAGTGAACTAAATTATCATATGATAAACATAAACATGTTACACGTTCAGCGCCAAACAAACCATGCATCATAGATGATTTAATACAAGGAATAAAGAATTAATATATCTTGATTTAGGACACACCATATAAAAAATGTTGATTTAAGTCAACATTTTATCAAAAAAATGAAGTCAACAATAATAGGAATAAAAAATGGATTAAGAAATACCTCTAAACAAGTACCAATATCAAACCCATGCAACCTGGAATCAAAATTTGTAATTGAACCTTCGTAAAGAATAACTGACTTTATGTCAATTCTTGTCACACCAGCATCTGGATTTGCATCTAATTTTGAATTCAGTACCTGCACAATTTATGCACACAAAATCAAGCAGCTTACAGACAGAAATTTCACATACATACAAGAACAAAATTATGATTTCAGCTTCCAACACAAAGCACTAGAAGGTCCTATAAGACCAAGACCTCCAAGATCAAAAGGCTGCCAGCATCAACTATACATCCAACATAAATTCATTACTTTGAACAATATTTCCACACTGAGCAGAATTCAAGTCAGTAAAAATCAAGTCAAAGACATCTACTCAAATACTAAAATATCTGCATCAGTTAAATAAGGCACATACATGATACTCAACATAATAATGACAATTGTATGACCAATTACTTTTCTATTTTCAAAAGTTATGGGCAGCATTATTGTTAGGACAAGGATAAAGATGAGTTTGTTAGGATATGAGGTTAGAAGTGAGTTAGGGAAGTATTAGGTAGTAGGGCAGTTAAGATTATCGTGTATATGGTTTTGTGTAGAGAAGGGAAAGATTCATATTTGTTAAAACGTTTGGTGAATAGAGTAGTAGCTCTATTGTAGAGAGTGGGAAACCCTTGGAGGAGAGTTTTCTCTCTGATTCTTTCTTATTTTCCCACTAAAAGTGTTCTTTCATTAATTCTTTTAAATTCAATTCTTGGGTTCCTAGCAATTATGCACAAAGACTACATAATACAAGATGGACATAATAAACACCTCAAGATCTTGATAGAGTTGGGACAATGATAGGACACCTAGGCAAAACACATTCTAGAAGATTGCAGAAGCATAGGAAATGAGAGTTAGTTGGCACTTTCATTGATTTTAGGGAATATTCTATTATAAAAGGGAGGGGAGTGTAGTGAGGAACGCATTGAGATTGTTAGAAGATGGTTAGGAAAGATTTCTCTCTGGTTAGGAGCATTGTGCTCTGGTAGGAGTGTTCACACTCCGGTTTATCCTTTCTTTTCTATTATTCCACCATTGTATAGCCTTTGAGCTCACCTTTATCATTCAATAAAAATCTGTTCCGTTATCTTGAATTCACGGTCAGACAAAAGGCATTACTTTGGCATATTAAGGATCAATCTTGTGCAGACAGCGCTCCCTGGTATTATATATTCCAAACAATAGAAGACACTTTTTTTATTGCACATCTAAGCCTAAACCCTAAGTACTCTACTTAAAAAAACTAAAATGCAAATTTTGAGATAGGAAAGTGCATGTAAACCTTTGCAGCCCGTGTAAGACCCTTTTGTGAAATATCAACACCAGCAATTTTCTCCAGCGAAGTTGTGTAATTTAGCAATGCTTCCAACAAGCTTCCAGATCCACATCCAAAATCAAGCTGCAATGAAGGAGAACCTTAACTCACAACTTGGACCTCGGACTAACAGAAGAAAATAAGTTGAGGAAGTTAAGCGTACCAAAGTAGTAGCATGTGATTCTAAAATGTGTTGCACTGCAAATTCCACTCGTTGCTTTGAAAGTGGAGGACTAAAAAGAGCCTGCTCCATTCTTTCCTCTGGAGGTTCTGCAACTTTGGTCAAACTTATTTCATACTCCACACAGCAGGCCTCTGAAAAATAAGAATATAAAACCATCGACACAATTTGCAATTTAGAATCAGCAATTTAGCCACTTGCAAAATAATGTACATGTGTGGGTGTTTAGGGGGAGGGTAACAGGAGAAAGTAACTCACTAGAAGATAAGGACGACATTTTGGCTGAATCACCAGCTGAAGCAAAAATCAAATCAGAAGTGAGCAAGTTCGTGTTGAAATAAGCATACTGGCCAACAGACATCTGCATCACAACCTCCTCAATGTATGAAATCACAGCACCAACCCCAATCTCAAACTCAAACTCATTGTAAGATTCAATAACTTCTTTCATATTTTCACCCTCCGCAACCAAAGATACTGAATAACTAATACAAGGTAAAGATCCATTGCATGGACAGACACCAGAGTCTGGACCTTCAATCTTTAAGTTGCAAACGCCATTTACTAACATGTCTTGTACTGAATTTGCACACATTGGCTCAAGTGATTTATTACACTGCATTGCATAAAGATGGCAATTCTGAATGGATTGACCAATTACAATCTCTCTGAAAAGGTTTTTGGAAAAGACGTGGATGCTGAAGTTTCCTGCAGTCTCATAGAGCCGTTCAAAAGGAGCAGTTACACTATTAAAATACTTGTTCAGCCATGATAGAAGTTTCAATGAGGCATTCTGAATAGCATCATTCTGCTTCTTATAACAATCCTCAGGGGAACACAAAAGTATTACTTCCGCACACCGAGAAAGCAACTTTATTTCACATTTAAACATCTCTGAATCTGATTGCTTTGGACATCCATTTACAGAGGCCCCATTGGCACATTCAATCACATCAGTTCCCGAGCCTGCAGCCTTAAAACATGACTCTGATGATTCAGTTGGTATTTTGAGAGGATGATTTATAATGGAAAAGAGAGGTTCAGACAGGCGATGCTGGCGACAAAACATACAAAGTATATCCCTGGGAAGGGAACCCCTCCAGTTAACTCTTGTGGTAAATCTTGAAGGCAACTCAGCTGTGAGTAGTGCCTCTCTGGATAATTTGTAAATGCCCCCTGGAGTCTTCCCTAGAAGCATCCTGTATAGAAAACCTAGCAATCACTAAATGATGCAAAGTTGAATAATTTTACACAAACAGAAACTGACAAATGCTCATCTAAAAGAATTCAACGGATGCAAAAATGGATGGGAGGACAAAACTAGTAGACGCCTCCAAAAAAGCATCATGCAAACGAGAAACAAAAGTTGGAAGATCAGAAAAACCTCCTAGTTAAATAATCTAAGTTTTCTACTTTTATTATGAACATTCAGTTTGCAGCAACATCAGAAAGGTCCCTTTATCTTTCTTAACCTAAGCAACCGTGGGATGTCTAATTAAAACCCGGAGAAATTATTTATTAGATAGGTTTTAAACTATGACGAGTTAATAGGAAATCTACTCACAATTATCAAAAACAGCAAGGCTTTTACAGGTTGGTCTCCCAAAATAAAAATACTTCAGTTGGCCACAATAATAAAGCAAAAATGCATGACATAATAACACCTTTTCACCAAGTATTAAGTTTAGCCAAGAATGTAATATAAGGTTGACCATTGTACTATTAAAATTTCAATAAACGTTTGAATTTAAAGAGACCTGTAATATAACCGAACAGTTACATCCTCGTAGAAAAGATCTCTAGATTTCCGTGTATATCCGATGCATGCTAAGATTGCATCACCAACTATATCTTGCCCAGACAAGTATCTTGCCCTTGCATTTAGAGATCCTTCAAAATGAATGGTTTCTTTTCCATTTCCCGATACAAAAGACCGATCCAGTAGATATGATTGTGGAACAGCAAAGAACAGTCTGGTCTCTGAAGAAGCTTTGCCTATATTCCTATTGGAGCCACAAAGATCAAGAATAAGTTAGAAAGCAATTATCTAGTTTAAGAAAATTCTTTGTAAATACATCATACCTTGAAATCAGAACATTGGCACTGTCTTCTAAACCAAGTTCATTTGCAATGATATCAAGGTAGTATTCTCTTAAAGACATACAGAGAGTCACAGATTCAACATATTTTTCCATTGAACTAGGAACGCGTATGGCCTCAACCTGAATGCATTCTTGTGAATCACCCTCTTCCATTAACAACTCTATAATATCTTGCGGATATGGACTCAACTTTCTAATCCAGATATGTTGTTCAGATGTAACAAGAAACTCATTTAACTTTGTAGCAGCTCTTACTATATATGGAAGGACCAAAAACGGATTTGACTCTACCTCAGGATTAATACATTTACACAAACTAAAAATCTTTGCATCACAGACAGCAATGGCAGAAATAGGAATTGATCCACAATGATCGCTCTTCGTCCTCAAACTATCCCGAATGTGACCACTGAGCGGATGATCAGATATAAGAAACTGTATAGGTGATGAATGGCAAAGAAAAATGGTATCAGACTGAATTTAAATTCACTGACAAACACATGTAATATTGGAAAATCATGAAGTCCTAAAAAATAATACTTCCTTTTGACTAATTTTTCAATGTCATCACCAGCAAGGTGTAATTGTATACCATATCTTACTAAAAGATTACAGGAGAAAAAAACTAAAAGAAAGTAGAAAGATAGAATTCATAAACTTGATGTTTTGAACCAATGAATGTCCAACAAAGTACAGAGATCAGACCAGTTCTAAAAGAATTATTTGCTTGATATCAAACAATCAGGAATGAAGGGAATAAGAATACAGTAATTTCTAGTAGTGTATCCTTAATGTTCACTGCAACAAACATTGATGTTCAATAACTTGAAACTAACTACAGACTAAATAGTACACGGCAACATCAGTGAGGAATCTGTTCTCAAACTTCATCGCCAAATGTCTTAATTATCAGCTCAACCAAGAACTGGCTACTTACAGACCAATCTAGCAGTTAGGAAAAAAAATCATAAGGATGGCCAGGTGAAACAGAATTAGAAATCTGAAGGATCATTGGATCATCCGGCTAAACACAACAAAATGATTTAGGGCGAGTTTGTAAAACAGCTTACTTAAGCACTACTTAATAGGTTTTTATCATATAAGATCTTGTATATAACCTGTTTTTACAATAGAAGGTGTTTATCATATATGCGAAAAACACAAGATAAGCGCTTATAAGCCAACTATCATAAACTATTTCTAAAAACTATTCACACACTTGCATAAGCGCTAATGTCACAAGATAAGCTCAAATAAGCTCTTCCAAACACCTCTTATTACATAAAAGGGATTGTAGTGCTCTTAATATACTTTATTTTCATAACTGAAAGTAGGCATCATTCAATACACAGAAAAAATTACCTACTTTTTCTGAAAAGATATAGGCGATTCGAGCAACTAAACTTTCTTGTGCTTCCTGAGGAGTAAGATCAGTGGTCTCTGTAATGATACCAATCTGCAGGAGAGTAATAGTTGTAATATTGTGAAAGTTTAAATGCCATAATCCTCTCAAAACAGGTCAACACTTGAAATAGCAGATATGATACAACACAAAGGAGTTCCTACGTAGCAGTAGCAATTTAAAAAATAATATGCAGATAGGAAGCATGCATATTGAATAAATTGTTACTGTATAATCGGCACTAGGAAAAGATCCATTTGCCTATCCTCTGTATTTAAAATATATAGTTTGCAACAATGAGTCAGTATAAAATTCAATTGAAACCCACATTAAAAAAAGCCTCTAATACAAATCATAGTTGACACAAAAAAACAAATCATCAGAAAATTTTAAGGGCTTGAAATTCCAGTGAAAAAATTGCCATTTTCATTGAGCCCATCTGATCAATATTTGACAATCGTTTGTTGGGCTGAATGAGGACAACAGGAAGGAAATGAAAGTTTTTTTTTCTGAAGAAGAAGCCAAACTAGCCCACCGAAATTGACACCAGGGAAAATCGAACCTGAGACCTTGAGAGGAGCACGCTCCAAGGTCCCAAGCCAGCACCACCAGGTCAACCCAAGTGGGTTGGAGGAAATGAAAGTTAGTAAATGTCTGCCATAGCATTATAAGTTATGTAACATTTCAAATGCATGACTGTATTACTGAAAAGACTCAACAAAGTAAAATTAACATATAAGTGTGTGTTTGGCATTGACATCTCCAAATGCAAGAAATCAAACTCAACTTTCTACTTGGGCATTATCATCTTTACAGCAGGACTAAAATTACAAATAATCATCAATAACTAAATGTAACCAATTAAGTATTTTATCAGTTCAATTCTACCACTTCTTGGTAACTATAAAGATCTTGTTTGAACCAGTAAAGAAATCAACAGGTAAGTAAAAGGATAATCGAGTACAAGCACAATGATATTAATTATTTTCAATAATTTGCTTTCTGATTGGAAATGAGTAATACCTTCTCTATAGCCATCTCCGCAGCAGATTGCTCTGCATCCTTCTTTTTCTTAAAGGTCCCCGACACAACTGTAAGTTCTGGAAGCTGCAATGTGCAACAGTAAAGAGATGGCCCCGTCTGAGGAATGCTTAACCCTGGACATTCAATTTGACAGACCTCTTTCACTTCCTCTACCACATAGCAAGCATTTTTTCCAAACTTTTGGTGTATTATAGCCTTCGGTGTAAGGGCTGGTTTTTTCGGGGCAGCCACAGGACGTTCTTTTGTTGCCATGAGAAAGCTCAGAACATTTCCAGCGTATTCTTGAAAATCAACCATAAAAAAATATATCATCCAAAAACTATGAAGCACTAACAAAAACACAGACACTCTGTACATGACACTGACACTTTGACATTGGTAAAAATTTGAAAAAAAAATAATAAAATTAATTGAACGTGATCACATGTGTCAACTAATTAATTACAAAGGTGGCTAATAAAAATCTAGGAATGAACTTATAAGAAGAATTAACTAAATAAAAACTTGTCAAAACAAAAAACTAAATAAAAAGCTAATTTATCTTTATCAGCATTTGAAAAAAAAAACTCAATAATAAAAATGAAAAAAATTGTAACTTTAAGAAATTTTGTACCAATATCTTCAACACACACAAAAACCAGAAGAAAACGCTTAAACCCTAAAACATAGAAATGATAAACAAACAAAAAACTATTTAAGTGAAATAACTTTTCAGCAGGATAATGCAAAAAGAGGCATTTTACTGTGCTAATCTCTTGTAAAAATGTTAATTTTGATAAAATAAAAATGATATGAGTGAAATTGAAAGCGAGTGTGAGTGGAAAAGGGAAAAAGCAAGAATCGGAAAGTTGAAGAATGTAAATGAAAAATGAGAAGAATGAGAGCGAGAGAATGTACCTTGTCCTTAAGGTTTGTTGTTGAAGAATGAATGTGTATGAAATTAGGGTTTAGAGAAAAAGAAGTAGCAATTTATTTATAGAATAGAATTAAAAAAAGAGCGGAGACGAAAGAGGGAAAGTTTTAATGTGTGTTTAGTTCACTCAGATTCTCAGACTTGGTCTCACGGCTAAAACGTACTGTCCCGATTCCGTAACGGAATCATTGCTGCTAACTTGCAAGTTAAGTCTTGTCAAAAAAAAAACTTGCAAGTTAAGTTTTAACACATAAAAGAATCTAGGCTTAAATATGTAAATCGTCCCTGTAAGTTCGTGTGTTTTTGGTTTTCGTCCCTGTATCTTTTTTTGTTGCGAAACAGCCCTTGTATTTTGTTAACTTTTTGGAATTGGTCCCTGCCGTCAGATTCAGTCAAAAAAAAGCCTAGTTGGCTAACGGACGCTTACGTGTCAGTTGCTGAGATGGACAAACACGCTTATGTGGCATTAAAGCTGAATAGTGCTGATATAAGAGGGACTAAAACCAAAAACGAATATTTACATAGGGACTAAATTAAAACCAAAAAACGTAATCACCAAAATTTGAAATTAAAAACCCAATTTTTTCACCTTCTTCATCTCTTTGTTCTTTCTTTCTTCTTCATATCCTCCTTGCCCAGCTTCTCATATATTGTGCCCTAAGAGGAAAAATCTACTTCCTTCAAACAATGTCTTCTAATTCCATATCTCAATCATCAACAAATTCTTTGAATTATTACCAATAATGCTTAATCCAAATTAAGCTTTGTTAATGTAGAAAAACATTTTAAATATTCAAATGCACACATTATTAACCCATAGAAACACAAGTGAGAGAACATACGTATCAAAACCCATAGGAAAAAGATCAGACACATTTGGAAAGCTAAATTTTCTAGGAAAAATTGAAGAAGTGGGATATGGATGATTTAGAACTGCATCAATCACGGACTATGAGCTGGACTCGGCATTAGTGAATGAAGTAGCTGAAGAAACATATCTCCATGCTTGGAATATCTCCTTGTTGCACACCCATGTTTGTGTTATGAGTATAAGCCATGCTTGGAATATCTCCTTGAACAAACATATCAGCCTTACTGAACGATGATCCACCGTGATTAAACACGTTAGTGAATGGCATAGCTGAAGCACCACCGACTTTTCCTTCAGCACCAAACATGCGAGGAGAACAACTTGAATATTCAGGTTTTGATACGGTCATTACCCCATTGACTCCTTGTTGCATACCCATGTTTGAGTTCTGAGTAAAACTCATGCTTGGAATAACTCCATGAGCATGCATATCAACCATACCAAATGATGATCCTTTGTTATTAAACAGATTAGATAAATTGGATTCCACACCATGTTGCTGATTTTTTGAGTTCAAGCCTTCTGGAGTTTGCACAGACACATGCTGGATTCTTAAACAGATTAGATAAACAGCATATGCTGGATTCTCAAGTACTGTAATATAAAAATGACATTTAGAGCCAAACTCTTTGATGATTGAGATATGGAATTAGAAGACATTGTTTGAAGGAAGTGGGTTTTTCCTCTTAGGGCACAATATATGAGAAGCTGGGCAAGAAGGGTATGAAGAAGAAACAAAGAACAGAGAGATGAAGAAGGTGAAAAGATTGAGTTTTTAATTTCAAATTTTGGTGATTACGTTTTTTGGTTTTAGTCCCTATGTAAATATTCGTTTTTGGTTTTAGTCCCTCTTATATCAGCACTATTCAGCTTTAATGCCACATAAGCGTGTTTGTCCACCTCAGCAACTGACACGTAAGCGTTCGTTAGCCAGCTAGGCTTTTTTTTACGAAATCTGACGGCATGGACCAATTCCAAAAAGTTAACAAGATACAAGGGTTGTTTCGCAACAAAAAAAAGATACAGGGACGAAAACCAAAAACATGCGAACTTACAGGGACGATTTACATATTTAAGCTAAGAATCTATATACTATACATTTGAGGAGTATTTCAAAGGAATATCCTCAAATGCATTCTCAGCATGACACGTGACACTACCAAGCAATTTGGTGAGTTTAACAATTAATGAAATTAATGTAATTAATAAAATGAACTTCTGTTATATTTTTATTTTCATAATAATAATAATAATTAATAAAATAAGTTTCTATTGTAATAATAATAATAATAATAATAATGTGACACAATTTTAATATCTTATATTTTATTGAATGCCAAACAAATATGGATGAAAATAAATATGTTAATTCATATTTGAATATTTTAAATGTTGCCAAATAAAGTTTGTAAGAGACACGAACAACAAAAAAAAGGAAGTCTTAAATCATGTAAAGCCAAACAAAAATAAAGAAAAATAAATAATTTCTCTAAAAATAAATAAAACTGTTATTTCTCTAAAAGGTAGGAAAAATAAAAAAAGTGGAAGTTTTAATATTTTCTCTAAAAATAAAGAAAACCGTTACATGTAAAGCCAAAAAAAAAATGAAGAAAACGTGTAAAGGCAAAGCAAAAAAAAAGGTATTACAAGATGTCTTAAATTATTTGGTCAAAGATATTTGTTTCAAATTGTAATTAAACCAATTAAATGCAATATGATCTCATTTCCTTGACCAAGTAAAGAAAAATGTATCTTCTTTAAAATAAAAAAAACTTTTACATCGACGGCCAAAAAAAAGAGGAAGTCTTTATTCCCCTAGGAAGTCTTTATTCCCCTTCATGGAGGGTCATACGTTTTGTTTTCCTTTGCTGAGTATACACTTTTTGCTTCCAATTAATTCTTCCAATTTCATTTGTTTTGCTGACTTAATCATTTTAATTCTTATAATTATAATTTCTTCCTTAATTTCCTTTTGCTTCCGCTTAATTCTCTTGAAAGTGTCCTAATTTTATTCCCTTTTCCTTGCAATCTTCATGCGTCCCTCAATATATTCTTACTCTTTTTATAACCATCACGTTTATTTTTCTTAATTGAGCCTTGACTCATTTGATTTTGATAACGTATCTCTTTCCCTAATTTCAACATCGTTTTCTTTTATAAACCATTCCCACCTTCCCACGAGCCACGTCCAAAAATAATCAGGAAAATAGAAAGAAAAATAAATAATTGTGGAAAAATAATTGTGCTTATTTTACCAAATTATCCTGTGAACAATACTATAAATTAAACTTTTGGCTTCACAAAGTTTTCACATCACAATTTCGACTGTCTTTCTCTCTGTTTATTTTTTTTCTATTGTTGTTCTTCTTCGCTCTTAACAATCCAAATGACACCGAAAATCGATTTCATTTCTGATATTTCCCCTTCGAAAGAAAATTGGAATATCAGGGTTCGAGTCGTTCGGATGTGGTTTGTGAGAGACATGAACAAGACAAACTACCTTGCTCATTGGAAATGATTCTAATGGATAATAAGGTTGTTTGACTCTATTCACTTTGTTATGTTTTTAGATTTATTTTTATACAGTAGATAGTTTGAGTTTTTAATTCTTTTAACTCAATCAATATGACACCCGAATTCATTCCCAATATCTCTCATTCGCATAAAGAATTTTGGAGTATATTGGTCGAATCATGTGGTTGATTTATTTAGATATTTTATGGTTCCTACTCTAAAGTGAATCCACATTTTTTTTAGGCTTAAATGCACTTTTCACCCCCTATGTTTCAAAAAGTTGTGATTTTGGCCCCCTTTAAAAAAAATGGATTATTAGACCCTCCAACTTTGGCCCCTTTTGCAAAAGTGGCCCCACCCCTCAATTTTGACCAAGTCAACGTATATGTGGCAGCTGACTTAGCTGAGTCAGATGCCAGATGTGTATTTAATTAATTAAAAATTTAAAAAAAATCCACCTCATCACTCTCAAATAAAATAATTAATAAGAGAAATTAAAAACACAATTAAATAAAAAATGGTAGATTCATAAACACTTGTTCATATATTCATCCTTAAATCCAGAAATTGAAACAAACACATCACAACACCCTCTTCCTTGAATCCATAGCCGGAATACCCATACAAACCACTTCCGATCCAGACCAAGCACCACCACACCCTCTTCCTTGAATTGATTCATACCACCATACCAAACCATTCCATAACCGACACCTTTCTTCTTCTCAAATCCAGAAACCCATTTTTGGTTTAGTTTGTTGGTGCTGATTGTAGAGGGCCAACTGTGATTGTACAACTTGGATTCAAAGCCAAACCCTTTCAATCCAAACCACTATCTTTTTCTTCTCACTTGATGTTAGTGTTATGAGTGCTTGGATTCAAATCCATAAACCCTTTTAATCCTGCACACCCCAAATCCTCTTCTCACACCCTCTCCCAAAACCCCATTCGGTTTCTCTTCCTCCTCCTTCTACCTGATCTGATGTCTTCACCTCCGAATTCAGACTTGCTACCAATACTCTTACCGAACCGGTTTGGGATCCTGTGAAGAAACGGGTAATTTGGGATATTGTGTTGTTTTTCCTAACCCTAATGTGTGAATGAGGGTGATGAGATAAGCCAAATAAGGATGGGAGAATGGTTAACTAGTGTTTGGGTTACGGTTTTCATGTTTAAAAACGGTGTGATTGTTGATTTTGATGGAGAAAGAGGATTTTCATGGTTGAATGTTGGATGGAGAAGAAGAAGTTAATGAAGAGATGGGGAGGAAAAAGACAGGGACTTTTTAAAATTTTTAATTAAACAAATACACACATGGCTTCTGACTCAGCTAAGTCAGCTGCCACATATACGTTGACTTTGTCAAAATTGAGGGATGGGGCCACTTTTACAAAAGGGGCCAAAGTTGGGGTCTAATAATCCATTTTTTTTAAAGGGGGCCAAAATCACAACTTTTTGAAACATAGGGGTGAAAAATGCATTTAAGCCTTTTTTTTATTAATAAAAAAATCGGAATTAACAAATTCATAATTTCTCATGCTTGGCACGCCTAAATTATTTTCAATAATATCATTTCATTACGTATTTAATCTAAATTGGATGTAAATTCATAATTGTATGTAAATGACGTTGATATGCGTTTTAATGTAAAATGATACTTGACCAACAATACGTTTAATATTACCGTGATTGTAGACCGCAATATTTTATGTTCGATTAGTTTTACAATTAAACTTATACACGAAAACAGCGAAACGAGCCTATCATTAATTAGTTCTGTTAAAATGCAACCTAAATAAAAAAAAAGGAAATTAATTCAATCTATGCATTAGTATTTCAATAATTAGCATTAAAAGATTTATGGTGTCCATCACATTAATCAGAATGTTCTATTAAAAATGAAATGTAACATTAGTAGCGAGATTCAGTATAAAAGTATGTATAATACTGGATAAAAATAAATAGATACCCGGTAAAAATATGTTTTATTGTAACAAGCAAAAAAAACTAATATTAAATATATTGAGAATCAATTTATTCCTTTATTTGTGATATGGAAAAAAATAAACAGATATTTCTGATTAGTAATTGTATTATTTTATTATTGTCATTAATGATTCAATCATAATTAATCCATGTTTAATTTATTGAGAGAATACTGGATTTCCCTTATATTTATACGTTTTTTATTTATTGTTATTTTTAAAATTTTTAGGGTGAGCGAATTAACGCAACTGTTAGACGCACTCTCATATACAAGTATGAGAAGGAACTAAGTGAAAATCGGGTATACTCTATTGGAAATTTCAGCATTGCTGCTAATGTGGGGTCTTATAAGACAACAAGACACCCATTCAAGATTAACTTCCAATATGGTACCATAATCAAACAATGCGATGAAAAGTTGGTTCATGCTGACATGTATGTCATAAGTGATCCTAGAGAGATTTTTCAATCCGAGTATGACACCGATTATTTGATCGGTAAGTTGGTTTTTACATTTGTTTGAAATATTATTTTATAAGGTTTATTCATGGTGTGCTCTTTTGTGTTTTCGTACATTTTTAATTCTAATACATACAAATTTTCAGATGTCATGGGAATGTTGAAGGCTGTCGGCGTTGAAAAGTCATATTCTCGCAATGGAACTCAGTCCAAGATGGTTCCCATTGAGTTAGATCATGATGGGTATGTCAATCTTTATTATTTTATTATTGATAATTTATTTTTTAGATTTTTGACGAGATAAAATTTGTATGTCTAATTTGAAATAAATGGTGTATTAGGTTTCGTTTCAAGGTTACTTTGTTTGGTCCTTATGTCGATGATTTGAATGTTTTTCTTGCATCTGGTGAGACCGATAATGTTGTCATTGCTATCCTCTTGACCAAAATAAAAATGTTTCAAGGTATGATTATATTTTATGCGTCTAAACATTATTTTTTTTAGCTTTACCAACATGTAGTAAATGTTTTGTTTATTTATGATTTCAGGTCGGGCGACTATTCAAAATACCATTTATGCCACAAAGATAATGTTCAATCCAACTTTCTCGGCTGCCATTGATTTAAAGAAAAGGTGATATGTTTATCAAATTATCGTTGGTGCTAACCATATTTTTTATTTCTTTTTAAATCAATATAGTCTCAAGTTTTGCTAACTAAAAACAAACGAAAAAATGAAACACATTGATCAATTGGTGTCGCTGTAGTTATAACTTTAGTCTCCTTTTGAAAAAAAAAGGAACAAAACATGTAAAGGCAAAGGAAAAAATATCACAAGATGTCTTAAATCATTTGGTCCAAGATATTTGTTTTAAATTGGCATTAAACCAATTAAATGCAAAAAAAACTTTTACATCTACGGAAAAAAAAGAGGAAGTCTTTATTCCTCATCATGGAGGGTCATACGTTTTGTTTTCCTTTGTTGAATATACACTTTTTGCCTCCAATTAATTCTTCCAATTTCCTTTGTTTTGCTGACTTAATCATTTTAATTCTTATAATTATAATTTCTTCCTTAATTTCCTTTTGCTTCTGTTTAATTTTCTTGAAAGTATCGTAATTTTCTTCCCTTTTCCTTGCGACCTTCATGTGTCCCTCAATATATTCTTACTCTTTTTATAACCAGAAAAAAAAAAACTTGATTTAGTGATGTGGCATATTTTTTTCCTTATGAATCTAATTATGGGGATCACTTAAAATCTTGAGATGTAAGTATTTGTGGTATCGCTTATGAATCTAATTATGTTTGTAACATATGTTTGTAGAATAGTCAAAAATGATGATTCTCCCTCACTGGGTATCTCCAAAATTGTGGATGCATCTAAGGTCAGTGTTGAGAAAGACTTTCTTAATATGACTCCAATGACTACCATTGAAGGCCTTATGTTTGTGTGTGTAGGATTATGAATGGTTTTGTTTAATAATGCATATTTGTGAAATATTACAGTCTTGACAATACATAAAAAAATGTACATAACTAATAGTATTTATTTAATGTACTAATAATAGTGTCATTAAAGCCTTTATTTTTTTGGCTATATAGAATATATTTTGTTGATTTTCATTTGTATTGATATTTTTTTTATTTTTTTTTGTGAAATTCAACTTATAAATCGAAAACATAAATAATAGTATTTATTTAATGTATAATAATAGTGTCGTTAAAGCCTTTCTTTTTTGGTTATATAAAATATATTATGTTGATTCTCATTAATGTTTTTTTTTTTAAGAAATTTGTGAATTTCCACTTATAAATCGAATGTTGCAAAAATTGTTATTTTTTGCAATACGAACAAGATTTGATTTAAATAATAAACCTTGGTTATGTTTTTTTTGGCTATATGAAATATATATTGTTGATTATATTGGTGAATTCTATTAAAAGTGGAATGTCGCAGAACATTACCATTGATTTTGATTATGTCTAATTTTTTAAACATTGTTATTCATTATAGTTATAATCACAACAATTTATTGCTTTCGATTTCTAAATCCGTGAATGGTTTGTTTTTCAGGAGAAACCTTTTGTGGTGTATGGTACTATGAATGTTATAGTTGATGACTCTGAGTGGTGGTATATTGCTTGCGTCTGTAACAAAAAAAGTATACCTGATGAGCGGATGTACTTTTGTTCAAAGTGCAATAAGCATGTGTTGAATGTGACACCGATGTTCTTTTTATTTATTTATGTTAAATAGATACTTTAATTCATTTGTTTGTTTGTGTCGTGCATAATCCTTTTTTCTTTTTTAAATTATGGTTAGGTTCATGATCAAGATTAGAGTTATTGATCACACAGATTCAGCTACTTTTGTGTTGTTTGACCACAATGCTGCTAAACTTTTTAAGAAGTCGTGTGCTGAAATGCTCGAATCTGGTGGAATGGTACATTTTTTTTATGTGTAATAGTATATTTTTGTCGATGTAAAATATTTTTTTCATAGTTATTCCATCAATTTATTGCCCTTTAACCATTTCATGTTTGATTACTTATATTCATTAGGGAAATGATGTGTCTGGTGTTCCTAAAGAAATCCTCAGTTTGGTGGATAAATCTTACCGGTTCACTGTAGAGTCAAATTTGAATTATTCTGCTATGTACGAAAAGTCGTATCAGGTGAAGAAAGTGGCATCGGGTCCTGTTTTGGTTGACAAGTTTAAGACCAAATATAAAGATTTGATGGTAGTATAAGATAGATCGGTTCATATATATTATTAATTAATAAAAAGTTGTTTTGATTTACATATCTTAAGTTGTAGGATGATATAATGATTTATTTTGACTAATGTTATAGGAGAATGTCCTTGAAGAGGACGTCAGTGTGGATGATGGTTTTGCTCCTGATAATGTTAATAAGTCAGATGACAATGTGGCTCAGGTATACATCGTTTGTATAATTATTGTATGTTGACGTGTAATGTTCTTATATTAATGTATATTTTGGTGTACTATGCATATGCTAAACTTATATATTTTGTTTTTCAGAATCTGATGATGAAATTCAGTGAACCTTCTGTTGAGAGCGTACATGGGACGAGTTTGGTGCAAGATGTTGTAGATCTCAGTAAATGTGATGATGTTTGTGCTCCGGATAAACAGGACGTGGCGCTGTCCAAGCGTCCCATTGTCGATTATAATATCAGGAAAGATGGTTCGTCCATCCAATTTGAGTTGAAGAAGCGTATTAAGACAGAAAAGCTTTGATTGCTTTGTTATGTTTAGTCTTTTGACCTTATGTTTTTTTTTAATGTTGTTGGACCATATTTTGTTTTCCTCCCTTTCCCCTTGGTTTGAGTAGATTAGTGTAAAATAGTTAGAATATTCCACTATTAACCTAAAATAATAATAAAAAACAATCGGCAGCGGTGTAGCACATACTTTAACAATAATTATTTATACTCCGAATATACTTTAACAATAATTGTTTATCTGTTATATTAAACATTTTTTAACAATAATTATTTTAAAAAAAGTTTAACAATAAAAATATTTTATACTCCGAATATACTTTCTTTTTTTTACAAAACTACGAATATACTTTATTATTTCAAGCCTAAATACCATAATCCTTATATACAATACATAGTCATTTCAACAACTAAACAACATTACGCAATCTAATTTTTTTTATGTTGGATTAAATTCATAATTATACTTATAAATTTTATATAACAAATTATGACTTTAAGTCGTTTGATAAAAAAATTTAATTAATTCCCCGTGCTTGGCATGGGTCTCACACTGGTTTTTTTTAAGTATGAGAATGGATTATAGTTTTAAAGGGAAATCAACATATAACACGTAACATATCATTGAAATTTATTTTTCTTACTCAATACGGATTTGTCATGAATCAATGATAAATGTGTGTTTAACACCTCTTGACATGAAGAAATCTTGTTGTTGAAGCACATCTAATCAATCCACATGAATATACCTTCTTAGATGATCAATGTTAGTCAAGTCAATCAAAGCTTCAAGTAGGGTTTTTGAAAAAGTGATTAATTTATTCAGTACAATGGGATAACTGGCAAAATAGTTGGTTATCATGTTGCACTTAGCTCCCATAATGGACAAGAAATTTAGTGATTGCATTACCTAAGACATCTAATCAGTGACTATTTAGGATTTTATAGTTTAAGTTATTTTTAGTGTTAATTAATCCTTTTGAACTAGCAATGCTTGTCGTGGATGTTTGATGATGTAGAAAAAGGAATGGCTCTGAGATACGAGAAGTTGTAGCGTGAATGAAGATTGTTTCGCTGAAGATTTGGAAAGATGCAGCTCCCTAGATCGCTAATCGGGTCATACAACTAGTACGGACCCAGAGGATCACGTCTGACCATTGCTTAATGAAGAAGAATATGAGATGGCTCAAACAATTGGAATCCTGAGAATAATAAAGGAATATGTCAGGAGTGATATGATAAAGACATCTCATATGTAAAATGACCAAAGGGTACAACTTGTAGTGGTTGGCCTTGTACTATAAAAGGACAATCATGCGTTGGTGTCAAGGGTCCAAAAACTTTTAATAGAATTAGAGAGGTCAGGTTTCGGCTAGGGTTAGCAGCTTTAGAGTTCTTATTACATCTCATATTCTCCATAGATGAGCATGGTTGCTAGATTCTAGAGGTTTAGAATTAGATTACTCCTTCATGCTTTTAGCTCACCACTTTCCTTCACTAGCATTCAAACGAACACAGAGTGTCTGTCTCTCCGCTCTTTTTATTACGTTAATGCGTATAAATTACTAACAACATTTTTCTATGAAAATTTGATTAAAATTATTTTCATTTTGATTAAAATTATAGGTATAGATGATAGATATTTTGCACTTTCAAATTTGTAATAAACTATACTTTTTTTAGGGGAAAGAAGGAATCAACAAAATATATTTATCTTTTTCAATGATATCAACAACATAACTAATATAATATAAAATCTTATCTTTTTAAATGACACCAACAAAATATCATTTTTATAGTCAAATTTGTTTAAGGGTATAATTAGAAATGAAAAAATCAGTATAAAACCATGTATTCTCTTTATATATAGTATAAATATTTCATCACGAGGCCTAAAGATATCTCTCTTGTTATGCAGGAGGGATAAATCTCATCTAGGTCACTTATGTCCTTCAACATGATTCGTCAAGCACCTATTAACTAAATTTATAACTATCATGTTAGAAACAACTTCTAAATAGCAATAAAGCACTTGAATCCATATCTAAGAATCATAATGGTTTCAGGTCTAAGAGCGGTATACATCGTTATCACTATGAGAATAACTTATGAAACTTTCATAACGTACTATGTAGTATTCTCATGGTCGGTCAATTTAGTATAAACATAACTCCTAATATTTATACATATGTATAAACTTAATATATCACATCCATAACCCGTTAGATGTGGTCATTAGTCTATATACATAATAGTCTCTACATTTTATTATTATCTCAATTCATATTAAAGCTTGACTGCGGACAAATGTTCCATTTGTTAATGTAATCTCACGATTAAGTCACACTTAGCGTTTCATCACTCAAACTCTCTATTCAAGGGACTTTATTAAGGTGACAACTTGGGTACCCATCAATAAAAGGTGGGTAACACAACCCATACTGAGTTGACACCAATCAAAATTATTTGTTTGTTTTCTATTATTTTTAAGGCTTAATTGCAGTTTTGGCCCCCTAAGTATCACGAACTTGCGATTTTGGCCCTCTATTAAAAACAATAACAAATCAGCCCCCTAAGTTTAGTCCCTTTTGCACTTTTGGCCCCAGGCCAATTTTGACCCAGTCAACGTATAGGTGGCATCTCACTTAGCTGAGTCAGACGCCACCTGTGTAATTTTTTAATAAAAAATAAAAAAATATCCAACTCATTGGTTTTTTTTTTTCTTTCTTTTCTTCTTCTCTTCTTTCCTGAAAACACAGATTCATCATATTCTTCTTCAAACCTCTTCTTCTTCAACCAAAAACAATGTTTATGTTTCCTTCACAACAACACAACATCCCACCTGTGTACTTTCGTTTTCTTCAAATTCATTCAACAGCGACAACATATCAAATGATTACTATGGAAGAAAATAACCACTCCACAGTCTCCGACGCCTAATTCCGCCAGAAAACCAACGCGACGCTGACGCAGGTGCCAAAATTTCGAAATCGGTGAACGAACTCAACGATTTGTCAATTTCAATTCAAGCTTCCAAGAACAGGTGCGATGAACTTCAAAATCATCTCAATTTCATCGAACACACCATCGATACCAGAACCAAAGAACTCGAAGCCCTAGGAACCCACACCACCACCACCGCAAATGTAGCCACCGATAACGGTAACATTGTTCCATAGGAACCAGAATCGAAACCGAAATCAATTGGTGATGGATGAATCTGAAGAAGATCCGGAAGAAGAAGAAGAAGAGGTAGAAGAAGAAGAGCAAAAAGATGGATGAATCTGGAAAATAGAATGGGGAAAATGGGGAAAAGATTGGAAAAAAATGGTTTTAATAGAAATCACGTGTTCCTCCTTCCTTTTTCTTTTCCTTTTTGATTTTTTTAATTATTGGTTGTTTCTTCCATTTTTCATTTTTTTATTTGTTTTTTAATTTAATAAATACACATTTGGCTTTTTTTATTTTTTAATTAAAAAATTACACAGGTGGCGTCTGACTCATCTAAGTGAGATGCCACCTATACGTTGACTGGGTCAAAATTGGCATGGGGGCCAAAAGTGCAAAAGGGACTAAACTTAGGGGGCTGATTTGTTATTGTTTTTTATAGGGGGCCAAAATCGCAAGTTCGTGATACTTAGGGGGCCAAAACTGCAATTAAGCCTATTTTTAATGTTATATAAATACATTGTTTTGATTGGGCCAACTCAACATGGGTAGTATTACCCACTTTTTATTGATGGGTAAACAAGAATTTCCCCTTTATTAATCCTATAACAAATACAATAAAGAACGTCTTATATTATTTAATAATAAAAATCATGATACATGACATTACACCAACAAGTTCATGGACAAACTTGAAGTATTTATCAATCAAGTTAGTCTCTCGATTAATTTAAAAGTATATTGATGTTATACACAGCGAAAAGATTTGTCGCGAATTTATCATGGTAGCAATGAGAAATCTGAGTAGAGTGGATATTAAGGAAGGGCAGAGATATAAATGGAAGCCAATACTTAGTGCCACATTTATCGTGTTAGAATTCACGTTGTGCAGCTTTGCGATACATAGCATTATTCTTTTTATAGTTCACTTAATAGAAGAGAGACATAGTAATCTATTAATAGTTTAAAGTTTAAGGAAAATGCTATAGTGCTTATTAAACAAGTAAATATAGTAATAAAATATTGAAATTTGTGTAGTCAATTCTTTAAAATTCTCAAAAATATCTTTTTGATACAAACCTTTCTCTTTTAGGTTTCTTAACTGGCATGGCCTTTAGTTTAAAAACTAAATTAAAAATGGCGACAACTTGGATACCCATCAATAAAAGGTGGGTAACACAACCCATGCTGAGTTGGCACCAATCAAAGTTATTTGTTTGTTTTCTAATACATTGTTTTGATTGGGCCAACTCAACATGGGTAGTATTACCCACCTTTTATTGATGGGTAAACAAGAATTTCCCATTAAAAATTTATTCTTTTTTTGTTATATTTGTTCCCTCCACGAAATCATATTTGAGCACATACCATCTTAAAATTTGAGGTTAAACTCATCTTTACAAAACCAGCTTGTGAGCTAATTACTCCCTTTTATAAACACATGTTCATGTATCTTTTGTCTGATGTGAGACTCTTTAACATTCTCAAAGACTAATGTGGACATCTCTAAAGTGGAACATGTTAAATTTCAATCAAACTTCTATCACAACTATTTTTTTTTCCCGCATATTTGAACTGGTGTGACATTTCATGTCATAACCTTAATCGGTGTTGCATTATAAGAACTATGAGAGAAATTAGTCCCTATAACATACATGAAAAATGATAATTTAGTCCGTGTAAGAGATTAAAAATCTCTAACAACTTTTATCAGATGGTATTTGACTAGATTCTGGTTTAGAGACTTATGTGTCTCATTTTGTTTTTGTCAAAGACTAAACATAGTTTTATTTTTTTAGGAACAACCTGTGAAGCTACATGTTAAGATCAATGTGTTTGTATTTTGTGAAGCTACATGTTAGGACCAATGCTAATTTGTTTTTTTGGACCAATGTGTTTGTACTTTTGTGAAGCTATATGTTAGCATGACCCAAAGTATTATGTACACAAATCACTATCTTTTGATCAATATGTTTCACTCTCATTTGAGTTATCGAAGCTCTTTTATCATATTTATCCTAATACTCAACATTTTAATACACTTTGACCCATAACATATGAACTAAATTGAAGTGTTCGTGAATTTTGTTTTTTGAACAAGCTAAAAGAAATTACATTAACATTGAACAAACATTGACTCTCGCTTTATTATAGGTGTTTTTTTTTTGCCTACAAGACCTATTAGAACTTAGCTTCCAATAGATGTTCTCATCTATTTTTAAGGAAGGCATGGGCCTCTTCAACAATTTCCAAAGAGAGATATTTGAAGCAACTTCGAGACATAAGCAACATTAGCCACTCATAATTCTAAGTATTATTAAACCAAACTTGGTTTGTACATATCCACAACCTATAATTTGTGATGTGTAAAATTAAAAATCAAAAAAATTTACAGATATATTTTCGTACTAAATGGAAATCGCAGCTATAGGGTACACACCAATCTTATCACATAGCCATATGATACAAGAAAAGGTGAATTAAGGCAAAAACTACAAACACACTTGTTTTTCTCCTACAGCTAGCTGAATACAGAGAGAACTATATTATTCAGTAGCCCTTTCCAATCTTGTCTTTATTCCTCTTTGATCAATCATATATTACTTTGACACCGTCCATGAAACTCCACTTATATTACTATTTATATGTGTCCCTAATTATCTAAAAGTATATTATTTATATCCATAAAAAATGAAGAACGAGTAGAATGTCTGAAGTGTTGGTATGGGAGTTGTTCTGCCACCAATAGGTAGAAGAGACCCATTACTCCAGTGTGCTCCTTGCTGCTGCTGTAGTTAGACTCTAGAGTTAAAGTTTCACCGTTAACTATCTTGACAGAACCTGGTCGAGGATAACAAGTGGACATTCCTACAATGTAGCCTGTCTCATTTCCAGCTTCATTTCCATTTCCGTAACTTGGTATAGAAGAACATATAACTCTGCCATCCTGAAAACATGATCCAAATATTTCAGAAAACAAGCCACTTGCCACTACACAATGTTTAACTTATTGATCAAAAGTAGAAATGTTGGAACAGCAACCTTAGTACAAAAGTAAACAGATACGAAAAAATGCAAACAGAAAACACTCGAGATTTGATCATGGCGTTCGGCCAATTGTGTCTACTGTCTAGTTTAGTATACTACGACTTCTGTTTAAATATTGCTACAGTTTGGTTGACAAGATTACCCCTGAACCATACCCATGCCAATCAACTCAACAAAAAAAAACATAGATAGTCCTCAATTGCCAATAATTCACACCATTTGTAAATTAAAACATTTGTTACCCTGAATTGAAAACTACGACATGGAAAGACTAAGGGAAAAAAAAGTGCTAGTCTAGAGTCCCTTTTAAGGGGCAGAATCATTATTGGTTAGACCCTTCCATTATTGCTCGTGTTCTATTGGTGTTTTTTAATTTCTCTTTGTTGTTTTTCCTAACAGTTAAAAGGTCAAAGTCTTAGCCCTGAGCTAACACCAAGTATTTAATAATGAATGTATGTTGTAACTATTGCAAATTACCTGTCCATATAGAGTTGATCCAATTAATAATGAATGTATGTTGTAACTATTGCAAATTACCTGTCCATATAGAGTTGATCCAATTCCACCTGAATGCTGATGAGCTACAGCATAGATCACATAGCCACCAGTTTGTAGTGGGAGACTTGTCCTCATCACATGAACACAACCATTTCTCTCATTATGATCTGTGATACAAGATTCAACTTGATACTCAACCTGAAACAAAGAAATCCATGTTGCTCACTAAACACCCAACAAAGTAATATACTAGTGTTATGTTTTAGAGTTAAATTGAGACAAACAAACTACGAATATGGATTCGCTAGTCAAGAGACTCTACATTCACGCAATCAGCACGTCAGCAAACATTAGACTAAGATCACACTGTCCTAGATTCCAAGTTAGGTATCTTGGATTTTAAAACAATCAAAATCAGTACATTGACTGTGTGAATGCAGGGTATTCTCCCAACTAGATGGAATCCATTTCCACAAACTACTAGTTTCTTGATGAATTCATTTACCTTGCAATCATGATCTGAGTTCAATCCTTTTGAATCATCTGATGGTTTCAAACTATCAGTAACATCGATTATATATATCTTCACAGGCACAATAAAATCATCCCAATCAACCCATTTTACAGTGTATCTTAGGTAGAGACTTCTCTTTGGCCCCTCAAAACCTTCCTTCAATTTACACTGTGTGTAATCATAACAACACAACAAACCTCCTTTATAATCTGACCTAATCGACCTTCCATGTTCATCGACTGTAACATTATAAAGATCACACTTACATTCAGTGCACCCTAACTTATCTTCTGCGCCGCGTGTATCGATGGCATGAACATTAACCAACCATTTCTCCTCAAACCCTTCTGGAATCTCTTCAGGATTACCTATCTCTATACCGAAAGGATCTGGAATATCTGTTGCTGTTCCTCGTGTTTCGGATCCAAGACCAAAGTACTGTGGAACAACATTTCCCTGGTATATGCCACTGTTTCTCACAAGAACATGATCAGTGTTTTGAAGCATCATATGGCTATCATTTTGTGTGTGTGCAACATGTTTTCTTTGATGATATCTTCCAACAGCCCAATGATGAAGATAGGTTTCATGGAGAGGTATAGGATTACCAGCTTCATCAACTACTTCAGCATTGAAACTCTTGAGTGCAATATGACCTCTTGGAAAATCAATATCATAATAATATCTATTGATAACTGATCCAGGTCCTAGCTCGAATTTCGGGGACAAAAATACAGATGATTTTATCTTATTTTCAGTCTTAAAAAAAGAACTTGAGCATGGTGTGCCAAACAACAGCACAAGTATTGCTAGTGAAAATACAAAATCTCCATATACAAACCACATGTTGATCTGTCACAAAAATGTTTATTAGAAGAAAGGTATTATTTCATAAAATTGAATGACTTGTGAACCAAGTGATTGACTGGGTGACACAATATTTTTTGCTAGAAACCGGAGGGTTAACACCAAAATTATTTTATTTTACTAACTAGATAATACAAAATAAAGAGTAATTTTGAGGAACATAAGAAACAACAGGTAGAAACAGGATTGCGTACCTGAAAAGAGAGGGTCTGGAATGACGATAAATTTAAGAGAGTATCGTTATCATAATAAATTTATTGCATATGTATAGATGAATGAATGAATGAATGAATGTGTATAGAGGCAGCCACCGTCCTTACATGAGAACGTTTTTCACAGCCTTTCATTTTTTATGTGAACAAAAGGGAAAGTAAAGTCCGAATTAGCTACTCCTACTCGTCGTTATTTGCATGTTTTTTTTTGTTCTTTATTGAATTCGATGCATTCGCATTTGTGACACGCGTGGCTTCCACTCAAATTTATATAATGAAACATAAATGAATTTTTAACACAAAATTTTGAAGTCTGCTACAACTGCATTCATTTTTCGATGCTGAATAACACACATATTCAATCTTCAACGTAGTCCCTCTGTTCCTTAATATCTGTCACTTTTGACCAATTCACTACAACCAAGGCAAATGTTAAATACTCCTTGGTTTCCTTTTCTACCCTTATTTATTTGACAGCATGCAACAAACTTTTTATGTCCAGCACGTTTTATTTGATGAATGTCAGCCGTTTTAGGAAGGAGTAGTAAATGCAAGGCTAGCTAAATGTACATCATGGGAAGCCCAAACGGTCTTATGTCCAGCACGTTTTTTTTTTTGTTAATTTTTCACTAAACCTTCCCTCCAACAATGGCCTCGGTAACATGGTTATCTATTGTAATAGTGGAATTGGAATAGGCTATCATACTATAGACTATGCAATTAATGATAAGTTGTGATAATTGAGAGGTTAAGGGTATAATTGACAAATTACAACCTTAAAATCTAAAAGTGATACTTAAATAGAAACAATTTTTTTTTGTAAATGTGACAGTTAAAAAAAAACGGAGGGAGTAATAAGCAAAAATGAGTCAACATAAGTTGATGTATTTGATACAAATTTTAAATCAAATACATTAACTTTTGTTGACCAATTTTTACTTATATTTCGGGACGGAGGGAATATGCAATAAATTAAACAAAAGATGATTTTTTTAGGGAAATGTTAACGAGTGTCCCAAACACTCTTTAAGGGTCTTAAATAGTAATTTTTTTATGAAAATTGTGTATTTAATGTATTGGAAATTGAATTATTTGACTTTTTTAAAGAATAATTTTCTAATTTAAAATGTATAACGAGTGTCCCGGGACACTCTTTAAGGATTTCAAATTTAGAAAATATTCCTTGAAAAAGTCAAATGTTACAAATTTCAATGCATTAATTACACATATTTTCATAAAAATTTACTACTCCCTCCGTTTCAAAATACATGTCCATTTTGGAGAAATTTTTTGTTTCAAAATACATGTCCATTTGATAGTTTAAGGATACATTTTGTCTATTTTACCCTTGCCTACCAATTAATTGGATTCTAGATTTTCTCTACAATAATTATTTTCTACTAATAAATGTTGACCCAATTTTAAATGGATTTACTCATGCACTCTTCCAAGAAATGACTATTGAACTCTCCCAAGAAATGACCAAGGGTGTTTAAATGATGAACTAATTTGTTTAATTAATTTTAGTATTGGTATTGAGAGTAATTATGAGATGGGGTAAATAAATGTAAAATAGAGAAAATAAAAGACAAGGGTATAATAGGAACTTTTGTGTCAAACTAGCTTGTCCTTGGTTACTGCAATTTTTATAAAATGGACATGTATTTTGAAACGGAGGGAGTAGTAAAGGTTCTTAAAGAGTGCCCCGGAGACACTCGTTAACATTTTCCTTAACTTTAAGATGTATTTATTGTGCAAAATTTTTTTTAGTCCTTATTTAATATTTGTCTTTTAATATTAGTTGATAATAATACTCTCTCTCCCAAATTGTAAGAAAAAAAATTAAATCACACTTATTAAGAAAACTAAAACATAAGAATTTGGAGTATATTTTTTTGTGTTTTCTTTGGAATAAGTTTTATAGGAAGTTGTAAAAACAATTTTCATTGGTTATTGGTTATGGAGAAAATAGAAAAGAGAGAAAATTGAATGTAAGTTCTATTTAATTTCACGAGAATAAACAAAAGTTTTTCTTAGAAAAGATGATTTTTTTAAAAAAAACAAGATTAAATAAGATAAAAGTTTGTCTTTTTTGTTTACATTTTAAGACATAGAAAGTGAGTTTTTTTTTGCTTACATTTTGGGAAGGAGGGAGTACTTCATAAATTTTTATTGGGGTATATCCATAAAAGCATTCAAAAAATTGTAACAATCAATGATTGTATTATTTTTGATGTTTCCGTTTCAAAATACATGTTCATTTTAGATAAATTTTTTGTTTCAAAATACATGTCTATTTGATTGTTTAATGATACATTTTGTCTATTTTACCCTTGTCTACCAATTAATTGGATTCTAGATTTTCTCCACAATAATAAATGTTGACCCAATTTTAAGTGTCTTTATTCATGCACTCTCCCAAGATTAGAGTATAAATAATGGAGGGAAGTTTTTCAATTGAGTTTAAAAAAAATTTGATAACCGAAGCATGCAATTTAGTATTGGTATTGCCATTCAGTATTGGTATTTGTATTGCCATTTAGCATGTCCTTTCAATACTAACCGAAGACATTTAGTATTGGTATTGATATTGCCATTTGATTGATTTTAATTAATTTTGGTATTGGTATTGAGAGTAATTATGAGATGGGGTAAATAAATGTAAAATAGAGGAAATCAACGACAAGGGTATAATTGGAACTTTTGTGTCAAAATAGCTTGTCCTTGGTTACTGCAATTTTTCTAAAATGGACATGTATTTTGAAACGGAGGGAGTAATTTTTCTTCTTATATTAAGAACCGGAGGGAGTAGAACAAACGATTTAACAAAAGGCAAGTAATAATACAATTAAACTCTCCTTCAGAAAAAAAAAATACAATTAAACTCAGTTTGTAAAAAAAAAAAAAAACAATTAAACTCAGGTTAGCCTTAAACATGACAACCAATTTTATAGGCCAACAAATTGCTTTTCTAATTTGAAGTGAATTTTATTATTTGATCTAGATTAAACAACTCATTGGATTGATGATACACTTTTAGCAAGGGTACTAAAACTTATATCGAAATAATAAAATTTATAAGATTCGTATCCACAAGGTCTGTTTCAATTTCTACTCGGTATTGTCGTTATTATTAAGGATGTTTGTAACATGGGAGTGCACTGAGGCAATTGGTTTGGTTTGCAAGATAAAATAAATAACAAATTAATTATAAAATTGATAATGAATTTATAGGAAATATGACCAGGTCCTTCGAATCATCTGTTCATCACGAATTGGTAATATGAACCTACACCATTTAATTGTTTCTCTAGTTTACGATAATTAACAAAATAGCTCAGGTCAATCCCTTGACTTAGAACCCTTTTTTCTAATTATAATTCCCTAATCTCTTAGGTGAACCTATAATCATCAAAGATTTTAAAGTCCGTTAATTTCAGAATCACAACTTAACAATTTTCTATCCCTAGATTGTCCGTTAAGTTGAATCGTAAATAGATCAAAGTTATAAGCTGGTGTCAACAGTCATATAATCTCTAATTTCAATTATATTAGGTCAGAATCATAAAAACATTACACACAATTTCTATTGAATAAACTAGAATAACGATTATAACTGATGTAGAGTTTACAGATTACATGGCCAAAAAGCTAGAACAGAATCATCTCAGACCTAACCAATTGAAACTTACCGACTCATGGGTAATGCACAAATAAGTAGATTAAAAGAAAACAACATTACATGAATTTGGGACTGACTATGAGTTGGATGGCAAGCCACCACGAAATATGTAATTCTCGGCTCCAAATGTGTCTTCAATCTCTAAAAAATCAGAATCGACTGCTTTAGAAACGTGTTTGGCATTTATAGACCGGATTCTGGACGTAAAAATCGTACCCCAATGTCAAGAAATGGTGGCCCGATTTTGCATTAAATTCAACATTAATTCAAAAGCTCCTCAAAATCGTGCCCCCGATGTCTAGGGGTGGACAAAAGCCCGCAAACCGAAAATATCCGTCAAAACCGACCCAAAATAAGAGATTCGGGCGGGTATAAACGGGCCTACGGGTCTGATAAAGAGTAAATACAGTTTACATCGGGTTCACATGGGCGGGTCCGGGTGAAAAAGGTGAGACCGTCGGTGACCGACCCGCCCGTGAATATGTAGTTTTTGGGGACAATTAATTAATCATGTAGTCTGTCAGACTACTACTAGTACACTGCCTTTTCAGTGGGAGGGATAATGAATGCTATATATTATTTTTTTGAGATTTTTTAATAGGACAATTAATGCATATAGCTGCACAAATCAGACTTTTTGTAATGGGTGATACTCCACTTGATTTGAAACAATTACTGTATTTATTATTATTATTAATTAAAACGGTTAAGTGGTTTACAACTGTACTACTAGTATCTTAAAAAAAACTAAGTATTGTAGTATTATATTTATTCACATTTACTATTTCTTTCTTTTTTAATTTGAAAACCTAGAAGGCAGAAGCAAACAACTCAGTAACTCACTCTATCTCAGGTTATGGTCCATTCTTTGGAAAAAATTGTATCTCCTTCTTCTTGATTTCGTTTCTACTATATGGAACAACAGTGCAAGAGCATAATAATGGCCCTTTCCTCCTTCTCAACCTCAACCTCCTCCTTCTTTTCCTTCTCAAATCTCATAGTTTTTGTTTTCTTGGATGATGTCTTGATGACACACATTTAGATTTGATAATGTTTATCCTGGGTTCTTCTTTTGGATCGTGAATCTTTCTCTTTTTTTCTGGGCTTGCAAATGCAAATTATTTTTTGGTTGTGAGTTCTTACCCGCATAACCCGATCCGTATGACCCGTAACCCGTGTGACCCGTAACCGTCCATCCCGAAGCATAAAATGGGCAGAGATGGGCCTATGTTAGACAACCGCGGTTTGGGATGGATCGGCGTTTCGGGCCCGAACCCGCCCGATGTCCACCCCTACCGATGTCAAGAAATCGTGGCCTGATTTTGCATTAAATTCAGCATTAATTTAAAAAGGTCCTCAAAATCGTGTCCCGATTTGCTGAAATCGTGACCCGATTTTTGACGTAACAAAACTCCTCAATTTGGCTTCAGATCGTGCTCCGATTTGCATAAATCGTGGCACGATTTTGTACTTCCTTGTGAACTCAAATTTTGTCCTTTTGTAGCTTCTAACTCATGACAAATCACCTAAACTCCACTAAATTGAACAAAAACTACCAATAAAATGATATATGACTTTGTGTCATCAATTGACCCTGACGAACACCATATACTTCCGGTAACAAGGATGCTAAGAGAGAAGATTAATTGTGACAATGGCTATATATTTAGTTTTAGATGCATACATTTAATTTATGAGGTCATTATTATTTATTTGTATTCGATAGTGAGTGGAGCCATTAGTTTCTTTTTTTTAGGGGAGCCCTTAGTTAGCTACGTTTACATTGTACAACTAGGTTCTTTCACTATTGCTGAGGAACATGGCAATGAAGGCTTTGTTTGGTAAAATAGCGGATAATTGATAGCTTATAGTTGATGGCTGATGACTAAAAGCTTATAAGGTGATTGAAGTGTTTAATAAAATAATGTAAAAAGACATTCTTAATTCATTACAATATTTATATCAATTTAAAACTTAATGATATAAATTTATTAATTTAATATATCTTTTATATATTCTTAAATAAATTTTTATTCACCAATTCTATTTATTTTTATTTAAGAGTTTATACTTTATAAAAAATTAAATATAATAATGAACACTTACCAGAATGTACTATCTACACGTTTTTTTTTGGGAGGTGTATCTACACTTGTTGTTGTTGTTGTTGTTATTATTATTATTATTATTACTATTATTATTTTGAGGTGTGTTATTTGAACAAGCATTTGTGTGACAACTTATGGGACAACCATAAATTTATAAAGAAAAGTGGATATTGACACGGAAACCAAAATAATAGAGAAAAAGTAAAAACATAATGAGAGTATGAAGAAAAAGTTGTCACAAAAATAGTTGTACAAATATCATTTTTATATTATTTTTAGTAGATATATCTATTATATATCAAATATCTAGTTTTCGTATAAAAGTATATACCAATTTTTTTTTTAAAAAACTCATTTAACTATTAAATTAAAAACCAAATGTACCGATACATATTTGATTTTCAAATGTAACGTAAAAATTATCTTAATGTTTTATTAAAAGTTGAAAAATGTCAACGATAGCAACTAAATGAGCTTTATACCCGAGACATGGTTCTCCCACGTTAACTTGGATCTTAAGCAAACAACACACCAATTTTTTTTAGCAAATAAGCCAATCATGGAGGGAGTATACCGTTGGGAATTAGGTGCACCAAAAAATACCTAAATATTAATCTAGTTTGACGATGAATAACTAAAAGTGTGAATCTTGTGTAAAAAAAAAAGAAACGAAAGTGTGAAAAACTAGTGATACAAACATAACAAGTGATATGATAAACCAAAAATCAAGAAAGGGTAGTACCAAAAAAAAATGATGGTTGTTCTTTTGCCAACCCACATATGCCTAAGTTTTTGGGATATTTTTGCAATTATAAAGAAAAACTTTTTTTTGAAATAAAAGAAAAACTTCGGAAGAAGATAACTCTGATCAAATATTAAATTTTTTTGGTCAAAAATAATTTTTTAATAAATAATAAACTGAATGCCTGAAAAACAACTAAAAATTCTCGTGAGTTTAACTTAGTTGGTAAGGACAATACATAATATATGTAGAGGTCGGGGACATCCCACTTATTCTCCTTACAAAATGTGAATTTCTAGCCACGAGAGAACTTGTAAAAAAAACAACTAAAATGGTTTGTTTCTTTTCTATTTAAAAAACTAGCGTAGTAACCCGTGCTAAGCACGTGATAGCTCGTCGTGACTAAGATAATGACTTTCATGTTTTAATATGTATAAAATTAAATACAGTTTTGATGAATAATTGTTGGTATGAATAGTGACATTTGTAACTAACTTTTAAACTTATTTTTTAAAGTACAAACCAACTATAAAAAATTAATACAATATACCACGATATGTGTATCATTTTTTATATAAAAATAAATGGACATCAAATGAATGTTTTAGCCAAAATTTATTAGAATATAGTCTAATTAATGCTTATATTTAAGTTTTTATTTTGTATATGTCTAATTTAAACATTTTTTTGGGACAACAATTTATTGTTGGAGGAAGATACTCATAGTAATTGAAAATAGTTGTTATGATTTCGTGTATAAAAAGAAATATATTTATTAACCTACAAGTAATTAGTCACCTCCACACAATTTTAAGTAATTAATGTAAGAAATAATTTTGGGACAGTGATATAAGCGGGGATATATTATGGAAAATGCTTTTTAGCACGAAGCTTAAAACAAAAAACCAAGAATTGTACTTGCCACTACCCCATGTTTTCCTCCAAAAACTAATTTAGGGGGTGTATTGGATTAAGATTTTAAAGGACAATTTTTGTTTAAAAAAGTCTTAAGGATTTTAAAAGACTTTGCAGGATTTTAATGACTTTGATGATTTTAAAAGACTATTGAGATTTACAATTTGGATTTCAATGGATTTAACTCATAAGATTTTAAAGGATTTCAAATGATTTTATGGATTTCAAAAGATTTCAAAAGATTTTATGAATTTTTAAAGACTCATTGAAAAAAAATGATCATAACACACTATCTTTCACAATATTTTCAATACACATTCTTTTATTTATTTTACTTTATTTTTTTATGAGGGAGATAGAGAAAGAGAGATAAAGAGAGAGAGGGAGAGGAAGAGAGAGAGAGAGAGAGCGAATAGAAGGGAGAGGAAAAGAGAGAGAGAGAGAGAGAGAGAGAGAGAGAGAGAAGAGAGAGATAAGGGAGGGAAAAGAGAGAGAGAGAGAGAGACGAGGAGAGAGAGAGAGCGAGAGAGAAGAGAGAGAGAGAGAGAGTAGAGAGAGAAGAGAAGTGAGAATAGGAGAGAGAAGGAGGAGAGAGAGGAGAAGGAGAAGAGAGAGTGAGGCGATAGTAAGAGAGCGAGACGGAAGAGAGAAGAGAGAGAAGAGAGGGAACAGAGAAAGAGAAATGTGAAGAGAGGGAGAGAGGAGCGAGAGAGAGAAGAGGAGAGAGAGGAAAATCTTTAAGAAAAAACACATCCTAAGAAATCTCATGTTTTCATGAAAGACTTTTCATGCTAAAATTTCACTAAAAAAATCCCACCAATCCATCAAATCCAATTTAGTAACACAATCCTTCGAAATTTGCATGATTTTGAATACCACAAGACCTTTTTTAAGTGATAAAGAGTCTTGATTGAATACCACAAGACTTTTTTTAAATAACAAAGAGTCTTGATTGAATACCAAAAGACTTTTTTTAAGTTGCAAAGAGTCTTGATTGAATACCACAAGACTTTTTTATGATAAAAAAGTCTTTTAAAATCTCTTAGAATCCTAATTCAATACACCCCCCTTAATATTTTTTTTATTATTTAATTAGAAAAAACTGTCACATGAATGTGTGTTATCGTGGAATTCGTTATTTGGTTTTTCGTGGTATATAGCAATATCCATATATTGTTTGAGGATCGCTTGTTTTTAATGCCAACAAATACAATTTTTCTTCTTCTTATGATTAAGGTAAGAGAAAGTATAAGATCATTTTCAAAGTTTTATAAGTATTATTTCTTTACAAAATGCTCCTTTTCAATTTATCATTGAAAAACATAAGTTCTTTTAATTGATTAAAATTTATTTTCTTCAAAAAATTGAACAAACCTGACTCGCTATGCCTATCATAAAGCAAGAAATGTAAAATTTAAATAAGAGTTAAATTTCCCCTAAAAACAAAGGGTTAATTTTTTTTATCCCTATAAAATTTCAAAATTCGTTTTTAGTCTCTATAAAAATTTTCTTCAATTTTTGATCATCCAAAAATTTTTCGTCAGCACTTTTGGTCATTGCTTTTAATTCAGATCATGTATACCTTTCACATTTTTGAATGAGTCTTTTCACAAATTTTTTAAACATTATGAGAATCTCTCCCAAATTTGCTTTTATTAATGATACAAGAAAGAGTGGATTAAGCCAAAATAATTACACACTATGCATCACTAGAACACGTACGGCATTAGAAAAATTGATGCAAACTTCAGACTTATCTTTATCCTATAGCTGGCCAAATACAGAACGTTTTGAATTATTCAGTCACACTCAGACTTGTCTTTATTCCTCTTTTGATCAACCATATATTACTTCGCTACAATCCATAATACTCCACATATATAAGCAAATATGTGACTAATTATATAAAAATATTTTATTTACATTACATCCATAAAAAATGAAGAACGAGTAGAATGTCTGAAGTGTTGATCTGGGAGCTGTTCTGCCACCAATAGGTAGAAAAGTCCCATTACACCATTGTGTTCTTGGCTATTGCTGTAGATAGACTCTAGAGTTAAGGTTTCACCATCAATTATCTTGACAGAACCTGGTTTAGGATAACAAGTGGACATTCCTACAACGTAGCCTGTCTCATTTCCTGCTTCGTTTCCATTTCCATAACTTGGTATTGAAGAGCATATAACCCTCTCATCCTGAAAACATAATCCATAAATTTCATAAAACACACTATTATATAACAAAATGACACTAATGACAATTTTACACTTAACCTCGAGAAAATTAAAAACATATGTCTCTTGAGGTTGCAAGGTCAAAGTATTACGCAACACTAAGTATTTAAGAATAACATTAAGTTGTGTATGTATCTATTGCAAATTACTTGTCCATATAGGGTGGATCCAACTCCACCTGAATGCTGATGAGCAACACCATAGATCACATAGCCACCAGTTTGAAATGGGAGACTTGTCCTCTTCACATGAACACAACCATTTCCCTCCTTTTGATCTGTGCTGCAAGATTCAACTTCATACTCAACCTGAAACAAAGAAATTCATGTTGCTCATTATAATACTCAACAATGGACTAGTGCTATGTTTTAGTGTTAACTTGAGATTTAGACAAACAAACTAAAAATATGAATTCCTTGCAGTCGAGAGACTCTATATTCTCGCATTCAACACAGACTGTTGGATCAAAGATCGGACGGTCCTAGATTTCAAGCTCGATATTTTGGATTTTAATCAAAATTTGTATACTTTGTGAACTGACTGGTCTTGATCCAACATTCATTGATGCATTGACTGCGTGTTTCTTGACGAATTCATTTACCTTGCAATCATGGTCTGAGTTCAATCCTTTTGAATCATCTGATAGTTTCAAACTATCAGTTACATCAATGATATATATCTTAACAGGCACTATAAAATCATCCCAATCAACCCATTTAACTGTGTATCTTAAGTATAGGCTTCTCTTTGGACCCTCAAAACCTTCCTTCAACTTGCACTGTGTATAATCATAACAACATAACACACCTCCTTTATAATCTGACCTTATTGACCTTCCATATTCATCAACTTTAACATTATAAAGCTCACACTTGCACTCAGTACACCCTAACTTATCCTCCACGCCGCGCGTATCAATGGCATGAATGTTTACCATCCATATCTCCTCATACCCTTCTGGAATCACTGCAGGATTACCTATCTCTATACCAAAAGGATTCAGAATATCGGTCGCCGTCCCTCGTGTTTCAGAGCCAAGCCCAAAGTATTGTCCATTTTTATTTCCCTGGCATATACCACTGTTCCTCACCATAACATTATCAGAATTTTGAGGCATCCTTTGGCCATCATTTCTTGTGTGTGTGATATGTTTACTTTGATGATATCTTTCAACAACCCAATGATGGAGATAAGTTTCATGGAGAGGTATAGGATTTCCAACTTCAACTACTTCAGCATGGAACTCTTGAGTGCAATATGACCTCTTGGAAAATCAATATCATAATAATATCTATTGATAACTGATCCAGGTCCTAGCTCGAATTTCGGGGACAAAAATACAGCTGATTTTATCTTATTTTCAGTTTTCACAAAAGAACCTAAGCATGTTGTGCCAAACAACAGCATAAGTATTGCCAATGAAAAAATAAAATCTCTTGGTATAGACCACATGTTGATCTGCCAAAGAAAATATTTATTAGTAATTAGCTAATTATTGACCAAAAAAATATTAAACAGAAGACTGTGAAAAATGTATATTGTGTTCATAAAAAGAGACTATTAGTACAACAAAATTCTGCAATTAAATGAGTATATATATATAATGATAAAAAAATAATCTTGCAAAGTACTAGCCCTCCAAAGAATTGAATAATTAAGCTTAAAAAATAAACAAACCAGATAGAGTTTTCAAATTGCATAGAAGAGAAGATTTTTAAAACCTTAATTATGACATATATAAACTTATAGCCAAACAACTTTTTCTAATAAGAAAAAGCTATAATTAGTAATAGAGGGAAATAGATTCTTTGTGCAGTCTTTTCATGCATTCATGCAGTCAAAATGTTGGTGGCTGTCTAATCTAGATCTAACGACTTAGAAAATGCATATTTTAATATTTACTCTATTATTATTAAACACCGAGTTGGATTTTGGAGCGTACAATTTTGATCAAACATATTCTAATATGTGACTGTATGAATGTGTGTACCTGCCGTCCGCAGCAAATCTAGGTCCAACAATAAATGATGGTTATATATAGAAACTTGAGGCAAAAGGGTGGAGTGTTGTGCAAGTGTATGGAGTATTAACAATTGATCAACAGCATGTAGAACAGATTGCGTACCTCAAATTTTGATTGTGTGAGATGGTATGTATGATTCAAATAGACTCACATGTATATATAGATGAATGGGGTTGAATTGAATGAAAGTGTTTTTCTTAAGAACCACGTCCTCAAATTACTTTCACTCACGGGAAAGTAAAGTCTAAATTTGCTCCTCAAAGTCGCTTTTTATAAAAGGATTTGTTTAACATCTGCAACATGGTTATATTACACGTGTTAAAAGAACTAAAAGTAGCATCGTGAGTTTAGTTTAGTTAATAGGGACATTGAATATTATGGTTATATTACACATGTTAAGAAAATTAAAATAGTAAGTTTGTATTGGAACTTGTGAATTTTATATTAAATATATAACTTTTTAATAAATAATTATTGGTTTTCAATAAAAAGTTGGTAATTTTTTTATATTTATGGATGTTATGTACAATAAAAAAAGATTGCTCTTTAAAAAAAATACATTTTTATTTTATTTGGGGCTTATTTTTACTATGTGAATCGGACATCCACTTTAATTGGGACGACCCTGATAAGATCCGTGGATCCATAATGTCCTCGACCACTTTAATTTTAACAAAAACTAATTCTAACAATTTAAAGAAAAACTGATTTTAAAAAATCAGTTTTTATAAATTTTTAGAATTAGTTTTTGTTAAAATTAAATCTGTTTTTAAAAAATTAAAAACAATTTTTAAGTTAAAAAATTAGCTGTCTTTTTTTTTAGCATTTTCACTTTAATCGCATGTCATTTTATCATTTTTGTTCACTCATTTTATCGTTTTTGTTCACATTAAGATGAAAAAAATGTGAAGTTTTAGAAAATATAGGCAAAACATGTCAACGACAGCTAACTGCCGCTGATATTCTTCCCATCGGCAGTTAACTACCGCCGGATCCCATCGGCAGTTAACTGCCGTCGCGTCCTTCCCATCGGCAGTTAACTGCCGCTGAGGTTAAAAACGTAAAATACTGGTGTTTCTTAGCTTTCCATGAAGTGGGAAAAGCAACTTTCGGTCCAAATACGTCTTCTTGACCTGCACATAAATAACCCCAAGAAAAGCCCAAAAACACATGGCTCACGTCGACCGATCATCCCCAGGCGGTCTTAAGACATAGATTGAGGGTGCAAATAGCTCTACATAGTTGGCCCTCTAAAATATTGGGGTCTCAATAAATTTATTATATGTGTATACCCAATGGCTCTCACCCAATTATTTAGAAGATTTTTTTTAGACTGTCTGAATATCTCTTTTGACTAAAAAATACCCTCCAGAAGTTAAGGAGTTACCTACCGGAGGTGTTATAAGGGAGTTATCTCCCGAATTTTTTAGGGTGCCTAAGGGACATTGAGCTGTGAAATTATTTGTTGTTTAAAATGATGAATATTTTTTTATATTTATGGATGTTATTTACAATAAAAAAAAGATTGCTCTTTTAAAAAAATTACATTTTTATTTTATTTGGGACTTATTTTTACTATGTGAATCGGACATCCACTTTAATTGGGACGACCCTGATAAGATCCGTGGATCCATAATGTCCTTGACCATTAACATAATACAATGATCGATGGTTAGAAACATTGACGCTCGCTTTATTATAGGTGTTTTTTTTTTTCCTACAAGACCTATCAGAACTTAGCTTCCAATAGATGTTTTCATCTATTTTTAAGGAAGGCATGGGCCTCTTCAACTATTTCCAAAGAGAGATATTTGAAGCAACTTCGAGACACAAGCAACATTAGCCACTCATAATTCTAAGTATTATTAAACCAAACTTGGTTTGTACATATCCACAACCTATAATTTGTGATGTGTAAAATTAAAAATCAAAAAAATTTACAGATATATTTTCGTACTAAATGGAAATCGCAGCTATAGGGTACACACCAATCTTATCACATAGCCATATGATACAAGAAAAGGTGAATTAAGGCAAAAACTACAAACACACTTGTTTTTCTCCTACAGCTAGCTGAATACAGAGAGAACTATATTATTCAGTAGCCCTTTCCAATCTTGTCTTTATTCCTCTTTGATCAATCATATATTACTTTGACACCGTCCATGAAACTCCACTTATATTACTATTTATATGTGTCCCTAATTATCTAAAAGTATATTATTTATATCCATAAAAAATGAAGAACGAGTAGAATGTCTGAAGTGTTGGTATGGGAGTTGTTCTGCCACCAATAGGTAGAAGAGACCCATTACTCCAGTGTGCTCCTTGCTGCTGCTGTAGTTAGACTCTAGAGTTAAAGTTTCACCATTAACTATCTTGACAGAACCTGGTCGAGGATAACAAGTGGACATTCCTACAATGTAGCCTGTCTCATTTCCAGCTTCATTTCCATTTCCGTAACTTGGTATAGAAGAACATATAACTCTGCCATCCTGAAAACATGATCCAAATATTTCAAAAAACAAGCCACTACACAATGTTTAACTTATTGATCAAAAGTAAAATCGTTAGAATAGCAAATCTGGTACAAAAGTAAACAGATATGAAAAACACAAACAGAGAACATACGAAATTTGATAACGGCGTTTGGTCAATTATGTCTACCGTCTAGTTTAACATATTACAACTTGTGTATAAATACTAAGGTCAAGTTTACAAGATAACCCTTGAACCATACCCGTGCCAATAAACTCAACAAAAAGAAACATTGACGGTCCTGAATAACCAATAAATCACACTATTTTCTTGTCAGCTAAACATTTCTTACTATCAATTGAAAACTATCACATGCAAAGACTAAATAAAATAGGTGATAATTTAGTAGTTTCTTTTAAGAGGAAGAATCATTATTAGAAAATGATATCTCAATTATACAATTGTTCTCGAGGGGGTTTGAACTTTGTCTCTTGAAGTCACAATGTCAAAATCATACCATTGAGCTGACACCAAACATTTAAGAATGACTTAGTTACCTGTCCATATAGAGTTGATCCAATTCCACCTGAATGTTGATGAGCTACAGCATAGATCACATAGCCACCAGTTTGAAATGGGAGACTTGTCCTCTTCGCATGAACACAGGAATTTCCCTCCTTATGGTCTGTACTGCAAGATTCAACTTGATACTCAACCTGAAACAACAAAATCCATGTTGCTCACTATGTACCCAACAAAGTAATGGACGAGTTTTATGTTTTAGAGTTAAATTGAGATTTACACAAACAAAGTACGTGTACGGGTTCCCTGCAGTCCAGAGACTCTAAATCCATACAATCAGCACCTCAATAACCGTTGGATCAAGATTGGACGATAATAAATTCCATGCCTGTAGTATTTTGGATTTTAGAACAATCAAAATCTGTATATTTTGCGAATTGTCCGATCCTCATCCAACAGTCACTGATGGATTGATTGCGTGAATACAGGGTATCCCAACTACACGGAGCCCATTTCAACAAACGACATGTTTCGTAATGAATGCATTTACCTTGCAATCATGATCTGAGTTCATTCCTTTTGAATTATCTGACAGTTTCAAACTATCAGTAACATCAATGATATATATCTTAACAGGCACTATAAATTCATCCCAATCAACCCATTTAACCGTGTATCTTAAGTATAGGCTTCTCTTTGGACCCTCAAAACCTTCCTTCAACTTGCACTGTTTAGAATCATAACAACATAACAAACCTCCTTTATAATCTGGCCTAATAGACCTTCCATATTCATCCACTGTAACATTATAAAGGTCACACTTACACTCAGTGCACCCTAATTTATCCTCTGTGCCGCGCGTATCAATGGCATGAACATTAAGCAACCATTTCTCCTCAAAACCTTCTGGAATCTCTACAGGATTACCTATCTCTAGACCGAAAGGGTCCGGAATATTGGTCGCTGTTCCACGTGTTTCGGATCCAAGGCCAAAGTACTGTCCAAGAGTATTTTCTTGACACATGCCACTGTTCCTAATAAGAACATTATCAGAGTTTTGAAGCATTTTGTATCCAACATGTCTTTTTTGTGTCACATGTTTACTTTGATGATATCTTACAACAAGCCAATGATGTAGATAAGTTTCATGGAGAGGTACAGGTTTCCCTGATTCGTCAACTACTTCAGCATTGAAACTCTTTAGTGCTATATGCCCTCTTGGAAAGCCAATATCATAATAATATCCATTGACAACTGATCCAGGTCCTAGCTCAAATTTGGGGGACAAAAATACAGCTGATTTTATCTTAGCTTCAGTCTTCACAAAAGAACCTGATGAGCATTGTATGCCTAACAACAGCAGAAATATTGGCAATGATAATACCAAATCTCTTGACACAAAACTCATGTTGATCTGTCAGGAAAAAAGTTAACTAATTGTTGATTAAAAACACACCAAACAGATGATGCAGATTGTGAAAATGTATGGTCTTCATAAAACTGACTGATATGTAAGTACCATAGAATTAGCATTTAGAAATGAGTATAGTGATCAAAAGGTACATATAGAGGTATACAATGTATTGTAAAGTAGGACTCTTAGGAAGGATTTGAAGAATTGACTTAAGCTAGAATAAACAAGTCAGACAGAGTGTGCAATCTGCACAAGTATATTTAAAAAAGGGCAAGAGAATAGTTTGAACACAATCATGGCCAAGATTTTAATGTTAAATCAGTCACAACAATAAATACAACTGTTGCAGCTTCAGTTGCAGTCACAACAAGACATTGAATTTTCTAACTATTAGGAATTGTGATTGGCCTAACACAACCCCACAAAACTGACTTGTAAGATGATGAGTGTCTATCTTTATAAACTCTAGTCTATCAGACGTAATCTTTAATCTATGTGGGACTTGTTTTTTTCCAAAATATTGGGTGGCCCGAATCGATATGCTCTGATTTCATATTAGATTTTTATATTAGACATAACTCATCCTATCAAAACCGCAAAACCGGTTTGTAAGTTGGAGGTGTCTATCTTTATAAACTCTAACCTTAGACGACGAATGTTATGAATACAATTGTGGTGGTCATAGAACAATTTTAAAACATTAATTATAACATAAACTTGTTGCTTATGAATTAGCATTAGATGCTGATTATAGAAACGTGAAGCAAAATAGTAAGATTGTAGAATACCATTCAAGTATATGATGAAGAATATATAGATGAAAGTAAAAAAGTTTACCTGGATAAATGTTTAGGGATATAACAAGCAATAGGCAGAAACAACGTGTAAAAGAGATTGCGTACCTCAAAAAGTTTGACGAAAACTTATAGTGTGTGGCTCGGTACCATTCAAAGCAAATTCAATTATATTATATATAGATAGATTAATAAATGGAAGTGTACTAAAGAGCCACCTCATTACGTGAGAAAGTTCTTCACAACTGTGTTACGTGAAATTATTTTATTCCAACTGTCACAAATATATGTTACGTGAATGACTCAAATTTATGATCGCAAATTTCTAAAACTATTAGAAGGGAGTATTTTTTTGTCTTATTAACAAGTGTTTCGGGATATTTTTTAAGCATTTTAAATTAAGTAATTATTATTTAAAAATGTCAAAGTTTTCGATTTCTAATGCACTTTATTACACAAACTTTTATAAAAAGTTTTCATTTAAAAATGTCCCTTTTTTTAATTATTATTTAAGGACTAGAAGGGAGTTTATTTCTAGAGTTTAGAACACATGATACCGATTATTATGATAAAATATATGTATTTTATATAGCATTTCATCTCATACGAAAAAACAAAAGATATATCAAGATCACGAAACTTCAATTCATGGTTTAATCTTAAAATTTTGTTTTAAATATATCTATAGAAATATAAAAGTTAGTATTCGAATGGTAAACACATCTTAGAATTTAGAAGAAGAAATTCTTAAATTTTTAGATAATTCAACTAGTTTGAATTAAAGGATAAAAAATTGAAGATTCTAGGTTAAAATATAAACAAAAAAATAAATATTAATCTAACAATTAATTATCGATACAGCAAAACATAAATTTTTGAGAGGAACTTTAACAATTGTTTTTTTTTTAACAAAACTTCAACAATTGTTTAGTCATTGATAATTATAGGTAATTTATATATGCCCTATAAAATAATTTAAAACATCCAAATGCGGATAAAACACGGAAACCAAATTCTATGTATTATGTTGTCCCTTTTATATGCTTGGTCAGCCATGACGTATTAGAGCGATAAAGAAGTAGAGAACATAAAAACAATCTTTTGAAAAGGACAAGAAGTCGAATCATTTTTTCAGGGTGCCGTTTACAATGCACAAATATTAAATTTGTGCATGCCTAAGTATGCCTTTTTGTTTCTGACAACAATTCTAGACCATTGATATATTAATATTTTATATTAATGGTTGAGATGTTTTACCTGCTACTTTTAGATGGCTTTTTGATAAAAAATTTGAAACAAACAATGTGACCCCATCATTTCATTTATATTTTTTTAAAGGTAGTATTGGGCTCTCCTTTGTATCTTAGCATATAAGTGTGATGAGCTGGTCATTTGGAACCCATATTTGTAGTGATTATTTTGTTAGATTAAAAGTTAAAAAAAATTGTGTGTAATAATTGTGTAATATTTTTTTTGAATAAGATGAAATTCAGTTTGGTTAATAAAAATAATATGAATAAATTGGTTGAATTATTATTCTGATTATTAAAAAAGGATTTACCAAAGTTTCATGTATTTATGGATTGTAAAAAAAACGTTTTGGATGGGATTAAGGCACCTAAAAAATATGAAGGTGGAGATTATGCAGTAAAAAATATTGGTTTAAAGATTGTAAGATGAACATAAACAAAAATTGTTGTTTTAAATCGGATAATTTATTGGAGTACAAATCATCATTTTATCTTGTAGCTGAAAATAAATAATAAATTTTTTAATGGTTTGAAAATGAAAAATTAATCCCACTATTTTTTATAGTTAAGATCATATTTTTGAATCACACGTTAATGTTTTTTTTGTGTCTTGATGTTTTTTTTATAGATGTGTTTGGTCCTTAATATATTGTTGGTTGATAATAATAAACAAGAAGGAATGATGTATAGTAAAAAAAAATTGTGTGGAACGTGTAATGAAATTTAAATGTATATTTTAAGATGAAAAACTTGAAGGGATAGATATGGAGTTAGGGTTAGACTTTATTTGATCTTCCTTTTCAAATTCATCATTTTTCTAATTTTCACAATTTCATTCCTTCTATTAGGGTTGGACTTTATTTGATCTTCCTTTTCAAATTCATTATTTTTTTTTAAAATTCCACAATTTTGTTCCTTCAATTAGGGTTGGACTTTGTTTGATCTTCCTTTTCAAATTTATCATTTTTTTTCTTTCTAATTTATCCAATTTTGTTCATTCTACTAGAGTTGAACTTTATTTGATCTTCCTTTTCAAATTCATCAGTTTTCTAATTTCCACAATTTTGTTCCTTCTACTAGGGTTCGACTTTATATGATCTTCCTTTTCAAATTCATCATTTTTATAAATTCCACAATCTTGTTCCTTCTATTAGGGTTGGACTTTATATGATCTTCATTTTCAAATTCATCATTTTTCTAAATTCCACAATTTTGTTCCTTCTATCATGGTTGGAATTTATATGATCTTCCTTTTCAAATTCATCATTTTCCTAAACTCCACAATTTTGTTCCTTCTATTAAGGTTGGACATTATATGATCTTCCTTTTCAAATTCAACATTTTTCTAAATTCCACAATTGTGTTCCTTCTATTACGGTTTGACTTTGTGTTGATCAGACAAAAGTAAGTATTTTTATATCATATCCACAGAGACTAGTGCGATATCGCAAGCCGTTCAATAATTGTTATCATTTTAAGTTAGGGTTTATAAATTGTTTCATATAAACTACTGGACTTTAAAGCGATAATAAAACGACGAGTAATAGGGCGTAGAAACGTTGGGATCGGAGTTCATCAATCGAGCATCGAGTATATTCTAATGATCATGCATATGGATTCTAGCTTTTTAGCGAAATTATCACGTATCCCTCAAAACATCATTCTTGTCTAAATGACGTCGTGAGATCGATCGTATCGTTTAATCGATGATTTCCCAATCTATTAAACGATCTGAAAGCTTTACGTTCCGACACTTTATGTGATTATCAAAACCCAATTCCATGTCTAGAATTTCTTATTTTGATAGAAGATTATTCTAAACCTATATTCAAAAGTATTTTTCAATAACATTTAAATCAAGCATAAGAATGAAAAGCAAGAATAAACTCAATATCACATAAGGTGCTAGAATCATATAATTAAAAGATCAAAAAATTACATCTAAGCTATATTAAGTACCTCCAATTCCAACAAGGAAAGTTAGTTGGTCATTGTAATGACAACAATACAAGAGTGGAAATAAAGATGAAGATCCAAAGCTAAGTCTTGATTTCCCAAAGAATCTTAGTTAATCCACACTCAATCCCTCTTGCTCCTGGAAGAACAACTCTTTTATCCCTATTTTCTATATAAAAATGTATCCTAATAATACAACTTTTTTATCCCTATTTTCTATCTAACAATATATCCTAATAATACAACTCTCCTAAAAAGTGAGCTGAATGGCTATAAATATAATCTGATTTTTTCATAGCTCGCTATAGCGACAGGCTGGTCGTTGTAGCGATCGAAGCTTTCTTGGCCATTGGGTTTGCTCCACGTCAGCAAACGGGGTTTAAACCGTCTTTGGTCGCTATAGCGACCAGATTCCTCGCTGATGCGACGAAAGCTTGATTTCTCCCTGCCTAGGCGTGCTATAACGACCAATCCTCTACTGTAGCGAGCAAGCCTTAACCTTTCTTCATGTTTCTTTGCTCAACTTCATGTCCTAACTTGTTATTTCCTGCACAAATGGATGGGGTAAGACATAGGATCAATATTTTGGCATTCCATCAATAATTATGAGCTTTTCCTATGATAACTTGCAAAACCAGTAACTAAAGTCCTTAAATTATATATGCATTTTAACTAATTTCTGGCACTTATCACCCTCCCCAACTTAAATCTTTGTTTGTCCTCAAACAAAGGACTCAAAAAAGGAAATGTTTACAAACCTTGGACTAAAATACAATACAAGCAAAGAAATGAAAAGTTTTCATATCGCATAATTCAAATGTGGATTGCGCGGGCAAGTATGAAGTTTCTCATTAACCCAAATATATACTGTGAATGTGACATAAGTCCTAAACACAATTCATATCACACAATGCAAGTCAATAACATAATTAACAATGAACCACACCTAACACACTTCTTTGAAAGTAAATGAAACAAATTGAAATCATGTTGTGAGGGTTTTGAACACACATCCAGCAATTTTGCTAACATCCTGGCGAAGTTATGTATCCATCCAAATATCATCTCAAATGCACAAAAGCACAGATCAAAAGGTCTTTGAGGGTTGTAATTTGGCTTGGTTTCAAAAGAAATATCATATGTGGGAAAAATTAAATTCAATTGGCCAAGCATAGAGGACATTCTTTCTATTTACACAAAACAAATAGCAAACTCCCTTCCTCCGAATTCTCTTTATCAACCCTTGGTGGTATACAAGTAGTACTTTGATCTTTGACAACTTTTTCTCATTATTATATTTTTCTTTTCTTTTTCTTTGTTGTCAAGATCAATTTTCAAATTTCACCATTACTTGACATAAATGCAACACCTCCCTTTTCTCCCCAACTTATACAAAATAATACCCTAATTGAATGTTCCCATATCATCAGGCAAGGGACTAATATACATGATGGTTTAGGGTTCAAAATGAAGGTGAAAATATCAGAATCCAATAGTGATTTAACTATGAACTGAATTTTGAAAGACTTGGGCAAATTCATTAAGCATTGTGCTTATGAATATTGACAGTTCAAAGTTAAGGATTCTGATTCATTAGGCTCAAATGGGGTTATCAAATACTCACTCTCTCACTGGGTAGGCTTTCTGTGGTCAAGTGTTTCTTCTCAATTTCAAAAAGAATGCCTTGATCATTTCTGTGCTTTCATCTAGTTCAAAACGATTATCAGATTTAACATAAAACAACCGAGTGAGATAATGAATGCCGGTCTCCTGCATATAAGTATAGCATTTGAGGATTCCTCACATTTATGCTAGTTCTAAGTGGTTCACATAATAAGCATGTTATCGCGGAGAACTGAATGAGAAAATTTTTGTGCAAAGTACTCGTTTCAAATTCAAGTGCACACCTAGAAAAGCAAGAAACAAGTACCTTAGCTTTGCGCAAATCAAACAATTTCTATCATTATCATTATCATGCATCTGATGGTGATTCATTAATCTTTGGCTCATTCAACATTATTGAACATAAATAATAGTGCATAATTAAACATAAGTTCATCATAATAAGTTAATGGGAGTTAGTGGCATTGAAATCTGTAACAGACATATTTTTCTGTCATCACTAAAGTGGACTGCTCATCACTATAGCGAGCGTAGGCAGGACGAAATGTTCAAATTTTTGAAACTTGTCGCTGCAGCGACCAAGTTCTCGCTGTAGCGAGCATGGCAAAATACATAATTTTCAAAAAAATTGAAATGTACCACATTCCCTTCATGTGAAAACGTATTATAAGGATTACAATGCAATTAATAAAGCATAAATACTTACAAAATTGGGTTGCCTCCCAACAAGCGCTTGTTTTACGTCGTTAGCTCGACGCCTATTTCGTTAAGGTGGCCAAAATGAGATGGACAACACATCCTCTTTTGTATTCCTTTGCTTTGGAAGGAATTCCATGAACTTGAAGTAGAACTGGTGTGGAGTCCATATCCTCCCTAACCTTTGTTTGCTGAACAAGGAACATATGTGGTCTATTACACATTCAATTTCTGCCTTGCTCACTTTCATCCTCTTCTTTTCATATAATTCTTCTTTGTTAAGTAACCGTTCCTTTTTCTCTGAAGCCATCACTTCTTCGTTATCAACAGTTTTGGCCTCTTTAGTATATGACCTTTTTTGAGGAAATTCTACTTCGTGTGGTATCTCTATTTCTTCCACTATTTTCATTATACCACATCCTTCAAACATTATCTCTTCCTCAGTTTCATCAACATCTTCTTCAACAACCTCTCTGAATTCATGAGTGGATTGATTGTTGGTTTGAACATCCAAGAATTTTGGTGGAAAATCTAATAGAACTTGCAAAATCTCCAAATGGCTTGATAATTTCTTCAATCTTTGGTTGGTATTTTGCGTGTTGATCATGGATTGTTGTATGAACACATTCAAAATATTTTACATTGTTGACATTTGTTCATCTTCATAAGGATATTGTTGATACTGTTGATAAGATTCATACTCGAATGGAGTATAGAAGTTGATATAGTCATGATCGGCCATGATTTCGTTTATGTGGAGAATCTGAAACGAGTGTAACTAACAAGAAATTTTTCTTTGTATAACAAAGAGGGTTAATGCAAACAAAATTTTACAGTGTACAAAAGAAACGAAGAATATTAACAAGATATATACATATGCTCAAAATAATACAAATTGTTGCGATGCTTAAAATATCTAAACACTAGTCCCCGACAACGGCGCCATTTTGTTGATCAGACAAAAGTAAGTATTTTTATATCGTATCCACAGAGACTAGTGCGATATCGCAAGCCGTTCAACAATTGTTATCATTTTAAGTTAGGGTTTATAAATTGCTTCATATAATCTATTGGATTTTAAAGCGATAATAAAACGACGAGTAATAGGGCGTAAAAGCGTTGGGATCGGAGTTCGTCAATCGAGCATCGAGTATATTTTAATGATCATGCATATGGATTCTAGCTTTTTAGCGAAATTATCACGTATCACTCAACAACATCATTCATGTCTAAATGACGTCGTGAGATCGATCGTATCGTTTAATCAATGATTTCTCAATCTATTAAACGATCTGAAAGCTTTACGTTCCGACACTTTATGTGATTATCAAAACCCAATTCCATGTCTAGAATTTCTTATTTTGATAGAAGATTATTCTAAACCTAGATTCAAAAGTATTTTTCAATAACATTTAAATCAAGCATAAGAATGAAAAGCAAGAATAAACTCAATATCACATAAGGTGCTAGAATCATATAATTGAAAGATCAAAAGATTACATCTAAGCTATATTAAGTACCTCCAATTCCAGCAAAGGTAAGTTAGTTGGTATTGTCATGACAACAATACAAAAGTGGAAATAAAGATGAAGATCCAAAGCTAAGTCTTGATTTCCCAAAGAATCTTAGTTAATCCACACTCAATCCCTCTTGTTCCTGGAAGAACATCTCTTTTATCCCTATTTTCTATCTAAAAATATATCCTAATAATACAACTCTTTTATCCCTATTTTCTATCTAAAAATATATCCTAATAATACAACTCTCCTAAAAAGTGAGCTGAATGACTATAAATATAATCTGGTTTTTTCATAGCTCGCTGTAGCGACGGGCTGGTCGCTGTAGCGATCGAAGCTTTCTTGGCCATTGGGTTTGCTCCACGTCAGCAAACGGGGTTCAAACCGCCTTTGGTCGCTATAGCGACCAGATTCCTCGCTGAAGCGACGAAAGCTTGATTTCTCCCTGCCTAGGCACGTTATAGCGACCAATCCTCCGCTGTAGCGAGCAAGCCTTAACCTTTCTTCATGTTTCTTTGCTCAATTTCATGTCCTAACTTGTTATTTCCTGCACAAATGGATGGGGTAAGACATAGGATCAATATTTTGGCATTCGATCAATAATTATGAGCTTTTCTTATGATAACTTGCAAAACAAGTAACTAAATTGATTAAATAATATATGCATTTTAACTAATTTCTGGCACTTATCACTTTGTATGATCTTCGTTTTTAAATTCATCATTTTTCTAAACTCCACAATTTTTTCCTTCGATTATGGTTGGACTTTATATGATCTTCCCTTTCAAATTCAACATTTTTCTAAATTCCACAATTTTGTTCCTTCTATTAGGGTTGGACTTTATATGATCTTCCTTTTCAAATTCAGGATTTTTCTAAATTCCACAATTTTGTTCCTTCTATTAGGGTTGGAATTTGTATGATCTTCCTTTTCAAATTCATCATTTTTCTAAATTCGAAAATTTTGTTGAAGTAATATATTCCAGACCCTAACCCTAGTTGAAGGAATAATATTTTCTAAATCCATCATTTTTCTAAACCCTAACCCTAGTTGAAGGAATAATATCATTGAAAATCAAAAGTGGACACAAACTAAGTCAGGCCTTGGCTGAAATTAAACCAAAGTTTGTGTTGCAATATGTCATAATTGGATTAAGAACGAACAAAAAATTATAAAAATGTATTATTTTAAAAATATTTAGAGAGACAAATCGAACAAACATCTTACATGTTAACGTTTGTATTTTTATTTTAGTTAAAAAAATATGGTGAAAGTAAGTCATGTAAATGATACACATTACAAAATGCGAAATATATTTTAAAATGGGGGGAGCATAATTTTCCACAAAAAAAAACGAGAATATGATATTTTAAAATATAGTTTATCCCCAAGTAGAATAATAATAGACGAAATTACACCAGAGGTCCTTTAAGTTATTTAATTATAACAAATTTGTTCTTTTAAGTTTTTTTTGTATCACTTAAGTCCTTTATGCTAATTAATTGTAAAAACTTGATCATTTAAGTTTTTTCTGTACCAATTAGGTCCTTTAAGTTATTTAACCGTAACAATTTGGGGTATTTTAGATCTTAAAAATGTAAGTTATTCATGACCTAAAAGTTACAATTAAATAACTTGAAGGACCTAAGCGTTACGAAAAATACTTAAAGACTAACTTGTTACAATTAAATAACTTAAAGGGCGTAAGTGGTAGAAAAAAACTTAAAATCAATTTGTTACAATTAAATAACTTAAACGACTTCTGGTGTAATTTAGCCAATAATAATAATATACTTTTAAACAAGTGATTTTTTTAAGTGGTGATGGAAATCGTTTTTTTTAGGAAACAAACTCAATTCTTTTCATTATAAATCATGGACCAGATACATGACGGTATATCAGTGTAGAGGTGAGAGTTAGTATTGCATGAGGCTGCCTTTGTTAGTTCATGAGTTACCTTATTAGCTTGCCTCCGACTAATCTCAATATGAGAGTTTTAATGTGCTTTCTTGACAAGTTAAAAAGTAAAATTCCGACGTGTTCATCCAAGAAACAAGTCAATGTATGCGTTGTCCCTTTTCTCAGAAATATCATGGAATTTAACAACGTTGGACATTGTCCTCGAATAGCTGAAGAGGGGACTCTATTTTGTGTGTCTAGCTTAGAAAAGTGTATGCATTTGTTGAAACAACTTTCTGCCTTGCAAAGAGCTTGAAGTTCGGGTTTTGAAAAAGAAGTAATGTGCAAAGAAACGTAAAATGTTGAAAGAAAAGTGAATGAAGATTAAAAGGCTTAAAAATAAAAGGCTTAAAAGTAAATGTGCAAGTAAAATAAAGTACAGAAATGTAAATGTGGGAGAAAATTAAAGTGCACGAATAGTAAATGTGCAAGAAACTAAAGTGTCGGATAATATAATGACTAAAATTTAAACACAAAAAAAAAAAATTGCATACTACAAGTAATCTATGATCGCTTTATGTGTTAGATTTAGATGTGATTTATGAAAACATTAAGCAGCCCTCATTACAGTGCCCCATGACCTTTATTTATAGAAAAATATGGTAATTTCTATGGGCATGCATGTCTGCCACGTGCTCTAGGCTAATATCCTTCTTGGACACTGCATAGTTTTGCAAGGTCGACTTAGTTTCGACGTGTGTGAGTATGGGTTGTAATTGTTCTTGTCGTCGAGAATTCTGCTTGTTGTGTAAGGTTTGTTACTTTTTATTTATGTGCTAAGTCCACAAGTCGTCTCCTCCACTTTACATGCACTTGATTGCCCCCTCTTTATTTTTATTTAGGGTTAAATAAGTTTTTCATTCTTAAAAATACATAGAGTTTTGATTTTAGTCTCTAAAAATAAAACAAAATGTTTTCATCGTCCCAAAATTTCCTATTTTATTTTTTGTACATAATGGTCATTTTATGTTCATATCAATGTCAAACTTATGATCCTTTTATGTTTAAAATATGTCCAAGTTATAGCAATCTATTATATCAAACTCACCTATGTCCGTATTATTTTGTTCAAGAAATGTCAAGGATATTTTAAAATTGTGTCCATTAAGGACTAAAAATGAAACTAGAAATTTTGGGACGAGAACATTTTGTTTTATCTTGTATGGACTAACATCAAAATTCAAAATATTTTTAGGGACGAAACATTGATTTATTTTCCGGGACCAGTTACAATACCCGATTTTCTAGCATTTCAGTTACATGCCGTTAGTTGTCGAAAGGGCTTTGACTTATTTGGCACACAACTATTTGGGTGATTTGAAGAGCTAGGAACAATAGAATCTTGAACAATGAGGTTTGTGCAGTGGAGGATTTGTTTCACGAAATAAAAAATTTGTCTTGGAAATGGGGGTTGAAAAGGCTTAAGATTCCACCATCTGTGTACTATGAGTAGCATTGGAATCCAAGGGATTGTCTATTGAGGTAGAGTGTGTTTGTGGTTGCCATGGCTGGCTGTTTTTTCTGCAGGCTGCTTGAGATGTGGCTGTTGGTCTGTTGCGGCGTCTGGCCTATTTGGGCTGTTTGCTAGGTCTGTGTGCAGCGTTCCTTGCGGAACTTTGCTGTTACGCATGACAGTAGGTTTTATTTTAGCCTTTTTATTGTTTTTGCGTTCGGTATTGGGGAGGTTTCTGCATGTATACGTGCTTTATTGGCGCGCTTGTATCTCTTGTGTGAGTGAGTGAGTGCTGCATTTTTTAATAAGATTTTGCCGATTTCAAAAAACAATAATTGAGAAACAGTTATTATGGTTTCAGTGATATTTTGAGTTTCTTCGTTGCTCTCTTTCACAATGCCTCACAATTCTTCTTCTTTCTCTGATTCTTTCATTCCCACAGTTGTTACATGGTAGAACAAACTTCTAGCATAGCCATATGAAACAAAAAATAGTGGATTAAGCCAAAAATACAAATTTGCTTTTCTCCTATAGCTAGCTGAATACACAGAAGTGTAAATTATTCAGTTACCCTTTCCAATCATGTCTTTATTCATCTTTGATAAATCAAACATATTTTAAAATAATACCATCAATGACACGCCACTTATATTATCATATATGTAACTAATTATCTGAAAAATTTACATCCGCAACAAAAGAAGAACGAGAAGAAAGTCTGAGTTGTTGGTATGGGAGCTGTTCTGCCACCAAAAGGTAGAAAAGTCCCATTACTCCAGTGTGCTCCTTGGTGCTGTTGTAGTTAGACTCTAGAGTCAAAGTTTCACCATCAATAATCTTGACAGAACCTGGTTTAGGATAGCAAGTTGACATTCCTACAATGTAGCCTGCTTCATTTCCTGCTTCGCTTCCATTTCCATAACTTGGTATAGAAGAACATATAACCCTCCCATCCTGAAAACATAATCCACAAATTTCACAAAACAAGCTAATATACGGATACAATGTTTAACTTCTTGATCAAAAGTATAAGAAACATCGATAGTACTAAATTGCAAATATATGACACCATTCTCTTCTTTATTGAACAGATTGAAAACTATTTCCTGAACAGATAGAGGTGATTATATACGATAAAAAAATTTCATATTGTCTCAATGTCGGACACGTGTTACACATCTTTAATCTTAAGTGTCAATGCTATATTGGGTGTAAATATGGAATCTCTCTTAAGAGGCAGAATCATTATTGATTAGATCAACAACAACAACAACCAAGCCTTATCCCACTAAGTGGGGTCGGCTACATGGATCAAATTACGCCATAGTGTTCTATCATAAACCATATTTGGATCAAACTCATTGACCTCTAAATCATTTCTAATGGTTTCTCCTATAGTTGTCCTAGGTCTTCCTCTACCTCTTTTGACCTGACTCTCCTCCATCTGATCTACTCTTCTTACCACGGCATCTACGGGTCTTCTCTCTACATGCCCAAACCATCTAAGCCTATTTTCTACCAACTTTTCTAATCCTATCCCGTCTAGTTTTACTGTTCATCCAGCACAACATCCTCATCTCCGCTACACTTACTTGACTCTCGTGTTGGCTCTTAACCGCCCAACACTCTGTACCATACAAGACCGCCGGTGTGACTGAAGTCCGATATAACTTTCCTTTCAACTTAAGTGGTACTTTCTTATCACACAAAACACCTGAGGCTCTTCACCATTTCAACCACCCAGCTTGAATACGATGATTTACCTCTGCTTCTATTTCTCTGTCATTTTGTACTATGGACCCAAAATATTTAAACCGTGCAACTTGGGATATGATATGATCTCCAACTTTCACCTTAAAGGTAGACCTACTTGGGTATGATATGATTTAATCATTATTGATTAGATCCTTCCAAGTATTTAAGAATTACTATAATATGTATTGTAACTATTGCAAATTACCTGTCCAAATAGGGTTGATCCAATTCCACCTGAATGCTGATGAGCAACACCATAGATCACATAGCCACCAGTTAGTAGTGGGAGACTTGTCCTTTTCACATGAACACATCCATTTCCCTCCTTTTGATATGTGCTGCAAGATTCAACTTCATACTCAACCTGAAACAAAGAAATCTATTGCTTGCATTATACCCAACAAAGTAATGGACTAGTGTTATATATGTTTTAAGAGTTAAACTAAGATTGAGATAAACAAACGATGAATATGGATTCCCTGCAGTCGAGAGACTCTACATTCAAGCAATCATCACATCAGTCACCGATGAAGTGACTGCATAAATGCAGAGTATTCTCCCAATTACTCGGAATCATTCCACAAACTAAATGTTTCTTGATGAATTCATTTACCTTGCAATCATGATCTGAGTTCATTCCTTTTGAATTATCTGATAGTTTCAAAGTATCAGTCACATCAATTATATATATCTTAACAGGCACTATAAAATCATCCCAATCAACCCATTTAACCGTGTATCTTAAGTAGAGGCTTCTCTTTGGACCCTCAAAACCTTCCTTCAACTTGCATTGTGTATAATCATAACAACATAACATACCTCCATTATAATCTGGTCTTATAGACCTTCCATATTCATCCACCGTAACATTATAAAGCTCACACTTACACTCAGTGCACCCTAACCTATCCACTGTGCCACGCGTATCGATGGCATGAACATTAACCATCCATTTCTCCTCAAACCCTTTTGGAACCTCAGCAGGATTACCTACCTCTATACCAAAAGGGTCTGGAATATCTGTCGATGTTCCTCGTGTTTCGGATCCAAGGCCAAAGTATTGTCCAAGATAATTTCCCTGGCATATGCCACTGTTCCTCACCATCACCCTATCAGAACTTTGAAGCATCCTGTGGCCATCATTTCTTGTGTGTGTGACATGTTTACTTTGATGATATCTTGCAACAACCCAATGATGGAGATAAGTTTCATGGAGAGGTATAGGATTACCAGCTATATCAACTACTTCAGCATGGAAATCCTTGATTGCTATATGGCCTCTTGGAAAATCAATATCATAATAATATCTATTGATAACTGATCCAGGTCCTAGCTCAAATTTGGGAGACAAAAAAACAGCTGATTTTATCTTATCTTCAGTCTTCACAAAAGAACTTGAGCATGGTGTGCCAATCAGAAGCAGAAATATGGCCAATGAAAATACCAAAACTCCAGATACAGAACACATTGATCTGTCAGGAAAATATTTATTAGTTAATTGACTAATTGTTGATTAAAGAAATATCAAACAGGTGCAGATTGCAACATATGTATTATTTTCATAAAAAAAAATCATACAAGATAGTACTATAAGAGAATCATGCAATCAGAGCCGATTATAATGATCAAAGTAGTCTTTAGGAAGACTTTCATGAATCGAGTTAACCTTAAAATAAACAAGGCAGACAGAGTTTGCAAATTGCATAGGCACAACAATATTAAAAAGGGCAACATAATATACTGTGGGATCCATTCACCAAATGAATTAACTACACAAATAAGCATGAAAATACATAATTTGAACACAATCATGATCAAGATTTTAAATCACAGCCACGTTGTAACGCGACAACATTAATACAGTTGATGCTGATTCAGTTGCAATCACAAAGAGATATTAAAAAATTTAATGCTGTGTCTGCAATTGTGATCAATGCAAAGAAGAGAAGATCATGGAGAGGCTTGAGTTACGTAACTTGTGTACCTCAGAAATATAGGTTTGTTTGACGACAAAACAAGGTATTCAAAGTATAGAATCACTTGTATTTATAGATGAATGAACGAATGAAAGTGTACTAGAGAGCCACCTTCTCACATGACACAATCTTTTATTTCACACTTCAGTATGCTTCTTTTTAGAACTAAGATGGAAAAAAAAAAAGATGGAAAATGAGATTCTAGTATTCTACTTTGTTGGTAAATTGACAATTATCAATTGAGAACTCTACCAAGTCAGGCAATCAATATCCATTATTAATATCGTTTTTTATTGTTATCCCAAAGTTGGTGCTTATTTAATCCAAAAAAAATAAAAAAGTAGTTAATGCTTAACATTTCCGACGATGAGGTTTCTGATCATTCTAAAGTAGAAAATAAAAGTTATCCAAAAAAATATATATAGAAATAAAAAATAAATGCAAACAATCCCTTTTTTAAGATCATATCCGCAAATTTGATACTATTAGAGCTCGTTTGGTGCGCATGATATGATAGAGACATGATAGGATAAAGAAATTGATAAGGATAGGATATGATTGTGACAAGATAACATTTATCCTATCACGCGTTTGGTGCACACTTGATAAAAAAGATGATAGCATTATTTTATTTTATCCTGCGTTTGGTGCACACTTTCTATTGACATGATAAAAAATATATTCTATTTAAATTACGAAGTTCTCCTTGTGAAACAAATTCATACTTTTTATGAAGAAAAAAATAATTTTCATATTTTTAATTGACAATAAAAAAATAATAAGTAATTAAATAATTTCATATAATTGCGAAAAAAAATCACCTGCACTACTAAAAATTAAAATATTCAAACAAAAAAGTACCACTAAAATAAGTAAAAATCAATAAAGAAATATATCGACAAAATGAAATTTGTATCAACTTTAAATTGTCATACGGATAAGTAGCAATAAAACAACGAAGCAACTGAACAATGATAAAGCAACAAAATATTGTCAAGCATTTTCAGTGAACAATACAAAAATTATTGCGCCAATGACTTCACAAAGGCAAGACAAGCAGCAACATTAGCACAACCCCAAAATATATGAAGACGGTGTGGCACTGATAAAAATTTGTCTGCAGCAGCAAAACGCTCTTGTTCTGTTAACTCCATTTTCTCCAATTCCGCCATAACATTTCTGGAATCATCAATCACGTCTTTGCCGAAACCTAGACGATTTGCAGCTTCACACAATCGTTCTGAGCTTTTTCAAGTATACTCCCAAAAGTCTGTCCTAGCTCAGATATACTCTGAGCAATTATATTCGCTCCTTTGTTTCTTTTTCTGGATTGGATTTCCATTTGGTCAATCTTTCTTTTAGATTGATTAATAGAAGGCGACTGTGAGATTTCTTCTTCCTTCTCCTCGTCATTAAGTTGTTGTTCTTCTTCTCTATCGATCTCCTCAACATTGTCAGCAGAAGGAGCAGCACCTTTACCAGTAGCACGATCTTTTCCAAAAACATGACCAAGTTTGTCAAAAGGTGGGATTGGAGCATACCTAAAATCTTTTGCATTTGGGTGACTCTACACAAAAATAAAAAATATATGTTTATAAGTAATCAAAAGTAGCAAACAAAAACATTAAAAATATATATTAATAAACATTAACCTTTACATACTCCTTCCAAACTTCATCACTTTCCACCTTAATCATTTTTGTCTCTTCATTTCAACCAAATCCACTTTCGTTTAACATATCATAAATTATTCCATAAAGTGTCCTTAGCCTCTTCATAGCCGATTCAATATGCGGTTTTACTTTAATACCACATCCAGGAAACTTCTCCTCCAACTTTGTCTCAACTGTTTTTAGGGTATGTGATTTGAATTGTCCGTTGTCACATCTTTGACCTTTGTTCACAGCTTCAATTAGTATATCAAGTAATGCTTCATCCTCCAGTTCAGACCATTGTCTACGATCTCTCTTTCGCTTGTTGGTTTGTTGCATGTTGTTCTCAGATTCCATTCCTATGATATTACCAAATTATCAATCACAAAAACACGACCAACTACCAAAAAAATATGCAACATTTAAACAATATTAATGGTAAAATTAATCAAAATACGGTGCTCATTTAGTTTCAGCACAACCTCAAGTCACCATGTAAAAGTGGAAAGAAATCAAATCAGGAAAATAGACAATCAAACCAAAAAAATATACAATCAAACCATAACAGTGGACCATTTTCAAATAGATCCAAGTGTGACTAACCAAATGGTCCATTTTCAAATAGATCGTGTTGGCGCACCAAACAACGGATTGAGTCAGGATAAGATATTATAATCATATCTTGTCTCCTTATCCTGCGCACCAAACGGGCTCTTATAAGATTGTGTAATCAATGTATATTAGTGTTTTTTATTAAAAAAAATGTATATTACTACTTTATTTGAAAATGAATCAATTTGAAATGGAAACCAATAAATATACGATTTTTAGCATTTTCTTTTTAAATGAACCGATTGGTAGCATATCAATTGGTAGCATTTAAGATACACAAATAAAAAAATTTGTGTATCATACCCCAAATGCAATATAAGCCATTGATTTATAATTTAAAACTTCAATGGTAATGATTTAGAAGGATAATTTGTTGTGAGAAGTAAGAGATTCTTTTGCCTGACTAAAAACATGTGGGACCCACTGATCTACCCCACATTACCCCTCTCCCTTCCTTCTTCTCATCTTCCTCCTCCAAATACACTTATCTACAAAATTTATCGCTTCTTCTCTGCTCAATTTTAAGGCTATAATTTGAGTTGCATTTGTTTCTTGGGCAGCTGTGTTTGTGCTTGTTCTTTTCTCCCACTCTTGAACACCTTGCTTGTGCTCGGATGTGGCTATTTTTTTATTCATTGGTTTGTTTTGCTGTTGCAAAAAATATTATGCAAATGTATTGTTCATCATTTAGCTAAATTAACTTCATCTTCCAATGATACTATTTAGATGGAGGAGTGTCCTTGTGACTCGTTTGTTACATTACTTGCTTAATGAATTCATTTCTCGCTCAAATATGAATGGTTGATGAGTTGATGATACATTAGTTGCTTAATGATACATTAGATGAAGGAGTGTCCTTGTATTGCTTAATGATACATTAGTTGCTTGATGAATGGTTGATGAGTTGATGTTGATGAAGGTGCTGGGTTTGAATGGAAGATGAATGGTGTTGATGATGAACCACGTGTTCCTTCTTTTTCCATTTTCTTTTTTGATTTTTTTTAATTAAAGAAATACATGCCTGGCTTTTTTATTTATTTTTAATTCAAAATTATCTACGTGACATCTAACTCATTTAAGTGACGAGCCACGTAGGCGTTGACCCACAAAATCAAGGGGGCTTGAAGGTTGCAAAAGAGGAAAAAACTTAAGGGGCTAGAAAGTGATTTTTTTTAATAGGGAGCCAAAATCCCAACTATGACAAAGTTAGGGGGTCAAAAGTGCTTTTAAGCCTAACTTTTTATTAAAAAGTTATAAATTAAGGTTAAATTTTCAAGACAAAATAAAAAGGGATGTTCAAAGGTTCAATCGATCGCTCAATCGCAAGCAGCAAAAACTACACGTGAAAGTGAACACGAATCAGGAAACGACGTTTATTGAATTTATTCCAAAACAAATATTGGGATAGCACAATTTATTTAATTTAATAAAAGAAGAAGCAAAAACTATTATGAATACCATCCCCCCCCCCCCCAGTTCCTAAGTCCACACGGATATGCACCTGTGCTTGACTTCCTTCTAGTTTTCTTCCCATGTGTTGATTCTTTTTTTTTTTTTACAACATTGAGATGATGGATCACATTGGACATGAAAACTGCTTCATTAAGCTCCCCATTAAAACCCAGAGCAGAGGATATCGGGATGAACTGGCATGTTAATCTTCCTTACAGCATATATCGAACTGCATACCCAGAAAAGGAGGGAAAATTCCACTGGATCAGAGACAGAAAAGGAAGTTGCAGAATAATATAACTATAAACAGGAAATAACACACCACATTCAACCCATTTAGGAAATTGTAGTAATACATTAAAATGAGAATTGATGTCCGCAATTCACTTGTATAATTTAACAGAACATCTACTGACAGGGCCGGCCCTTAGGGGGTGCAAACAGCTCTACTGAGCTGGGCCTCCAAAATTTGGGGGCCCAAATATTATTTTATATATATACTGCATGTAAATATTATATATATATAAATAGCGTGACATAAATATCAAACATATTGACATGGCCTAGTGGTAGTGCCGCGAGTTGTTATGCCTAGGTCCTGGGTTCAACACACAAAAATAAAGAACTAACAACTAATATTATAATTATTCTAAAAAAACATTATAAACCTTTTATTTTTGCTTTTGTACAAATTAAGGAAAATAACAACATAGAAGATTGATAAAGATATTCGTTTGAAATTGTATTTTTATATTATTGATTAGAATATTGATTTTTTCTGTGTTAGTTACAATAATTACTTTTTTTATCTTTACGGATCTTATATTCAATTTAAATCGATAATTGCTCTTTTAAAAAAAATTATATTTTTATTTTATTAAGGGCCTATTTTTTGCATGAGAGCCGAGCCTCCAATTACGTAGAAACGGCCCTGTCTACTGACCTATTTTACTAACATCTAATAGACAGTGGCAAAACACGCATTGAGATACCAAATGCAAAATCAGAAATTTTCTCTATCGGGACAAATGGCCCTTTGAAGTTGGAAGAATCTTAAACAAACATACCCATGTTTGTTTCAACTTCCAACAGAAGTGCAAGGAGCGGGAGTCAATGTGAGGGAAGTGGACTCAAAAACAAGCATTGCTCTCACTTGATTTGCATAAAAAAAACACCTAGATGGAACTGCAATAGTGGAACCGAGTCCGACAATACAAAAAGTCTCCAAAATGACATAAAAAATGAGCTGATACACTATTTTATTCTAAATACTAAATTTATCCATCACATTTTTTAATTCAGAACTACTTCACACTGATTTTTTATGCTTTTTTTTTTATATAAGAGCAGAAATGTCCGCACAAAATACCAATCCCTTTCTTTCAATTAGTCTACCCAACCAAGCAAGTAAAGAGAACACTTAACTTTTCATACTCGTATTCTTTTAAATTTAGTTGCTATGGTGAATCCATTTTTCACAGGATTAAAATCTTATACTCGTATCCTTTCCATTTATCTTGTATAAGATTTTCATCTTCATGAGAAAACAATTAAGAGTCTAACATTAGATGAGATAAGGCCTGAAAATGTGTTTATAAGTGGTGAGTAGTCTTTACTTCACCTTTTAAATTGGTTTTGTAAGAATTAAATCAGTTCAACCCAAATTCTGAGATGGTATCGGAGTTGGAGCTCTAAGAAATTGGTTTATCACATGTCTTTTGGGAGAAGAAGAATTTGATTTTCCAAACAAAGAATGATACTGCTTAATGCAATTATCATAAATTGTTTTACATGAATCTGTTTCGCAATAAGATATCAACTCAAGGAAAGCTACGGGATGGACAACCTTAAAAGTTATCAGATTTGCAAAACCAACAATGGTGGCGTGATGATGCAACTCTAGAGAAAAACATCTTGTACTTAACTATAACAATAAGTTGATCATGTTTACGACATATTTAAACATTATAATAAGGTTTATGTTAGGCAAGGTTAACCAATTATACCCTTCTACACTCTATTTACCCATGATGGTTAGACGAGTTATTGATGCATTTATTTCTTTCCGACCAAGATATTAAGTCATATCCATCTTTGTTATTTTCAACCTCTTCAATCAAATCCCCCTACATAGTTCAGACCAATAAACCTCATCCTCACTGAGACAACGAGCAATCACACAAAAACCACAATGTCCATCTCCCTCAAGGTCAAAAATAATATTCTCAATCATCTCGTTGGGAATTTGGAGAATAAAATCAAAATTAACAGTGTTGGAGAAACATCACGCACATTTTCAATACCATAATCATTCGCTTCGCTGAATCATCAGCTTACTGGAAAATTAGTCTTGACAATATTGTAGAAATAGATTTTAGGGACTTGGAAGAAGACATTGGGAAATTGACAGTGTTTTCTCAAGGGCCTACAATCCATCTCTACAAGATTATCAAAGACTAATTTCTCAATGAGTTGATGATTCCTTGAAGATAAAAAATTTAGTGCTGAAAGATTACATGATGTTTCGCCCACCCTACGAATTTTGCTTAAACTCTCCAGACTCGTAAGGAGTGTTGCTAATATTTTCGACTTTGAAGAGAAGAACATTGTAATGTTTTAGCGAGTGTACGTTATCACAGTAAAGATGAAGTTTATTGATCAAAAGTTTGTAGAAATTTGATTGAAGAGATTGAAAGTAACAAAAGATATACATGACTTAGTATTTAGGTGTCGTAAAGGAATAAATGTACTATGACATGTCTAACCATCAAGGAAAAGCAAAAGACTAAAAGAAGAAGCGGATGGTCATGTCTGACATGAGCCTTATTATAGCTTCTAAATATGACATGAACGTGATCAATTTTTTATTACAATAAATCACAACACATTTTCCGCTCAAAGGTGCGGCACCACACCTCCCCTTTTTTGCTTGGTGTTGCATTTGTGAAAGAGAAAAATCACTATATATAGATAAATTTTAAAGTTGTCGATCTCGTGCCTTCTATCCATCCTCGATGCATATCTAATTGTGATGAAGCGGTGCATTTATGGAAAACTCTTTATAATGATTACATAAAGTAGTATCATTCTAATATTGTCAAATTATTAAACCACTATATCGATGGCAAAATTCATTTTAAACTATCATACAATCATACATAGTCAAATTATTAAAAATGTTTGGATAGCCACAAAAAACTTCAATGTGTCAACACAACATTAAAAAATGCATCAAATTCAAACTCATCAACAATCCATTCAAGTTAAATGAAAAAACAGAGTCTGCAAGCATATGGCTAACAACATATCCACCTTAAAATTTCACTGTGTCAAAATCACAACGGACAATAAATTATCAATAGTCTTGCTTGCAAACCTTTTTAACGTGTAACACTAAAATAGCACATTAGCCCCCATTATTGAATCATCAATTTCAAATTTCTCAATATTTAACCATCAACATTTTCAAGCATGAGTGATAAAAGGCCGTTAAAAAGATAACTAGTTCCTTACCTTTGAATGTGACCCTCATCTTGAGAGAGGCTTCTGAAGCAATGCAGTCAAGTAAAGCTCTCCATGCTTAACACCACCAGCATCAGTCTTATTCCCCGTTGCCCACTTCACTTTCTTGTAACCCATTTTTGCAATCAAAGGCGTATACACTTTCTCAAGATCCACACCCTTACTAAAAAAATGATCCAACCACAAATACCCTCCACTTCTCAACACTCTATCAACATCAAACAACAAAAACTCCAACATCGTCACCGGAATCCACCGGTTCACCGCCCTCCCACACCGAACAATATCCACAACACCGTCAAACATCGGTAACCGCTGCTGCAACGGCACATGAAGCGGCACAAGTCCCCTTAACGCAACCGCCTCACTGTAAGGCGCCACAACATTCATCGTCGTTGTAACAACCGTAACATTCCGTGCCTTCATCGCCGCCGCAAATGAGCCAGTACCACCACCAACATCAAGCCCCAGCCTTAAAACCGATTTGGCTGATTTCGCGATCTGGAGAAGCTGTTGAACTGGGAGATCTAAGTCAGAATTATAGCTAGTAAACTTAGAGACTTCACGAGAAGGTTGAAATCCGAGATTAGGGTTTTGACGGTTAAAACAATCGAATGATTTACATGAATAACGATCCCATATTACAGAGGAATCAGGGAGAGAAGAAGGAAAAGGATTTTTGGGAAGCGAATTGGACGGAGTTAGTTTCTTGGGCGTCGGAGAGAAACAACGGCGGCGAGGGAGAGGATGACAACCGCGAAGAATTAAGCTTTCAGCGAGTTCTGAATCGGAAGGACAAATCGAGAACGGAGTGTAGGTCATGTACTTATGAAGAAGATCAGGGTGGTTGTGACAAGAAGAAGCAATTGGTGAGAGGTGTGAGTAGAGAAGTAGATCTGAAGGGATTGAGGATTTTGTGTTGGTGTTGGGGTTGGTGTTTTGGAGGCGCGTGAGGTGGTTGATGGTGGCGCGTATGGTGTGTAGTTGACGGAGGAGTTCATCGGGGATTGGTGGGAGTGGTTTTGGGGATTTAGGTGATTGGAGAGTTGTGGAGAGATGGTAGAGGGAGAGAATGTTGGTTGCTACCATTGCTATTAGGAGGAGAAGGTTTAGTGTCATGGTGCTGAATGTGAAACCCATTTGGTTTCTTTCTTTGCTTTTTCTTCTTCTTTTGTTGAAGCTCGTCTCAGAGTATATGAGTAAGTAACTCACTTATCTGTTTTGGTTAATTGGGATTTGAGAAGCTTGGTAGTATGATAATTTAAGATTAATAAGTGGGGTTTGTGAGTTGACCAATTGGAATTTCATGTGAGTTAGTTGGTGAGAGAAGTGAGCTGGTACTGGAGTAGGTGTGTAGTATCAGATGTGATCTATCTCTGGTGGTGCTAAACATTTATGATATGTGATGTGACTCTAAGCTAAGTTGCTTGATTTATGAATCATCATGATCTAGTACTAGGAGTAACTTATATATGTGGGACCAATGTTTATTAACTGTCTTGAACTTGATGATGTAAATCTAAACCTATTGGAGTATTTATTTATCTGGTGAAACAACGAGGACAAAAGAATTGGTTTTGGCATGTAGACACGGGTTTTCTTGCATCTCTTTTGTTTTCTGGTAGTATCATATTTGTTTTAAATTGTAAATTTTGTAACTTAAAAACGAGGAAGAATAAAAATATATCTTGGGTGAATAGAAGAAATAGGAGAAAAGGCAAAGGGCAACAGTATACACGTGAATCTCGTCAAGATGGATCTTCTTGTTTGAAGTGTTTATTTTATTTTATTTTATTTTTGGTACAAGGTTTGGAGTCTTTAATTCATTTGATTTCGTTAAAGTTCTATCTTTCGAAATTTTAGACTACTTGGAAAGTCTTTAACGTAAAGTCGTGAACTAGTGTTATCCGTGTTTGAAGGAAGGATGTAGTAATCAAATCAAAGTAGTACAAATTATTAGTATTTTAATTGCAAAGAAAAAGTTTTTTTTTTTGGTAGAATGAAAAGAAAAAGAAGAAGAAAAAAAACCTAAAACACGTGTTCAACCTGAGACATCAAGTCTCAACATTGATCTCAATTTCGATGGGGAAGTCTGTCAAAAGGTCACACCTAATTTTGAAGAGCGTCTGAGCTCGACCAAGAAATTTGCGCAATGTTTGCCCTCTCTAAGCTCATGTTGGAAAGCAATGTTAGAAATATGCTCATTTAACTCGGAAATCTTCACTAACAAAGAAGCATATACATGCATGTGAGTGATCCAGGTGTTGAAGAAGATTTAAGACTTCTAAAGAATCTGTATTGATTACCAACATCAAACTATGGTAAACCCCAAATAGCTCAGCAAAAAGAGCATCATCCTGCCCCTCGTTAAAAGAGAATCCAATCATTCAATTTCCCTTGCTGTCGCAAAGTAAACCACCAAAACCAATGTCACCGGAAGCACCACAACTTCCATCAATATTCAACTTAACGCATCCATCTTGAGGTGGGGTCCATTTAACAATGTGACGATTAATGTGGTGCTCGGAGGAGTGGATATTAACAGAAGTTAGGTCGGTACGCATAATGTCTATAAAATGAATGACATTTTGGGTTTTCCATTGCTTGTCGCCAAGAGTATGATTATTTCTGAAGCACCGGATCTACCAAATAGTTATTGCAAACATGTTACTAAAAGATCCTTAGTGTGTAACCATGTTTTTAAGGATGTGAAGCTGAAGAGATATGGATGATTAACACTACATATTTGTTGCCAATCTTCCTTCTTTGAAGTACAATCTCTAAGGCAGTGAAGCACGTCTTCATCATGTGTTCCACATCGTTGGCAGATAAGAGATGTTGCCAAGTTGCAATGATGTCGAAGCTTGTTCGTTGGGATCGCATTGTGCATGGAAAGCCAGAGCAAATGTCGCACCTTGGCCCGAACTGACAATTTCCAAATCCAATCTCAACTTTCATTATCATTCAACTATATAACGAGATAAAAGTCAACTATATGTTGTGGAGCAATAACACCTTCCTATTTAAGAAGCTCCACAAACCCATCTATCTTGAATATTATCATCAAAGGCCAAAGGAGGAGGGACTGATCAACAATCGTGCTGAGCTCGTTTGGAACAATTGTCATCAGTTTATTCCAATCCCATGATCCAATAAAACTAACATCCTTAAGCTGTAATTGAGTATCCGAAATGTTGACAAAATCAACCATGTGACAAAGCGCTCCTAGCCTCGTCCAGATATCAAACCAGAATGAGGAGGATTCATCACTGATGCAGAATTGAAAGCCTTGTCTCAAGGCTTCCGGTGCCTTTAAAATACTTCTCCAGATTAGAGAAATGTTTCCTTTAGCTTTAATGTTCCAAATGTCGCCACATTTTATGTACTTGTGAGATAAAACCCTCACCCAATGTTTCTGAGGATCATAAAGAAGGTTCCAAACTAACTTCTCAAGAAGAGCAAGATTAGATAGTCTAGTTTCCCTAATAGCGAGGCCTCCAAATTTCTTACAGGGGAAGTAACAGTTGTAACATCCGGTGGCTCCCAATGGGCTGGCCTCCCTATCTTTCAAGGGCCGAGATGTACTCATGGTCTTCTCCACCCCCCAAGTGGAGTTTCATGCCTTCCGTGGGAATCGAACCACGTACCCTGGAGGCTATAAGTACATGGCCAATGCATTCCCACTACCAATTGAGCTAGTAGCTCAATTGGTAGAAGAAATGCATTGGCCATGTACTTATAGCCTCCAGGGTACGTGGTTCGATTCCCACGGAAGGCATGAAACTCCACTTGGGGGGTGGAGAAGACCATGAGTACATCTCGGCCCTTGAAAGATAGGGAGGCCAGCCCATTGGGAGCCACCAGATGTTACAAAAAAGGCGCCTTTTTTGTAACATCCGGGATTCGGATCCGGGATTCGGCAACTAACGGCCCCCGCGATCCCCCGCGATGTACTCATGGACTTCTCCACCCCCCATGTGGAGTTTCATGCCTTCCGTGGGAATCGAACCGTGTACCTGGGGCCTAAGTACAAGTTCTTTGCATTCCCACTACCAATTGAGCTAGTAGCTCAATTGGTAGTGGGAATGCAAAGAACTTGTACTTAGGCCCCAGGTACACGGTTCGATTCCCACGGAAGGCATGAAACTCCACATGGGGGGTGGAGAAGTCCATGAGTACATCGCGGGGGATCGCGGGGGCCGTTAGTTGCCGAATCCTGGATCCGAATCCCGGATGTTACAACAGTAAACCGCTTAACTTTATTCTGCTTCCTATTACGAGGTGTCACCCCAAATAAAGCCCTTGGTGACTATATCGATCTTAACACAAATATTTTGTAGGTAAATATTGCATCTGCATAGTATAAATAGGTATTGTCGTAGTAACCGATTTGGCTAGGCAAACCCGTCCCACTTTATTAAGGAAATTTCATTTCCAACTTGAGAGTCTTTTATGCATCTTCTCTAAAATATTATCATAGAAACAACTTTTAATTGGCGAGTAAGGACAAACAAGCTCATAGGGGAAGCATTAAATAGCGAGAAGTTGCTCATCTAACTTAAGAAATTTCCCATTGACACCCTAAAAATACATTAATACCTCAAGCGGAAGTTAACTGTCATTCACCCTCAACGACAATTAACTACTGTTGGGTTCTGGTATGTAGAAAGAACAACATTCTTCACAGAATTGCTATTTTTTAATGAAAAAAACTTACATTTTTTTCATTTCTAATCATTCACTATATGGTTCACCATAAACTTATTCACCACATTCATTCATTCAATCATTCACACATTCCTTATATCAAAATCAATTCTACCTAAAATTATGCAAATACGCAAAATCAAAATCCGTTCTCCCAAAATCATTCAAATGTCATAGAAAAATACGCAAATACGCAAATGTCACAGCAATGTCATTAATTTACATCAAGAATAATAATGTCATAGAAAAACTATAATTTACGATAGCGAAAAGTCTAAAAAAAAAGTACTCATAAAACTACCGCCTCCTCCTTCGGGTTATCTGAAGCGTGGTTATTGGGTCATCTCATCTTGCATCCTCCTCAAGAGACCCTGGAAGTACTCCACTGAATCACCGTCATGCAGCCGCTCCTCCGTTATGGCGTAGACGGTTCATATGATCTGGAGTGTGTTGGGACGGTCTCTAGCACGGTCCTCTTCAATAATGACCTCCTCATTAGGCGACCTAGGAGGTGGTAGCTCAACAACCTCCGTAGGTGGGATCATCAGCGGATGAGAGACACTCTAGAACCATATAGTTTACCCCGCTTCAGTCTGCCACGAATCCACTGTCACCAGATTCCGCTTAGTCAGTGGTATGACGTGAATCACGAAGTCCTGGAAGGCATGGAGTATATGGGCTGAATGAAGGGGAGGTGCAAAGTCCGGATGTCTGGGAATGTTCTGCACACGCCCGTGCTGCCTCTTCACCCGCTCCCACAAGTGACGGTACTTTGTCCCATTGTTGGCCATAGTCCAACCAGAGTATTGAATCGGTTCATTGGTTCTTTGGATCTTAAAATAAAAAATCAAGAACCAAACTAAATTAGATCAGTTTAGGTTGGTTCAGTTCGGTTCAATTTTGAACCAAACTAGACAAGATCATATATTTCCTCGGTTTGGTTCAATTTGGTGCATAGAGAAAGGGGGTGGGAGAAGTTTTGTGCTATTAATTAAGGCTGATATAAGATAATAGGCTTAAGTGTACTTTTGGCCCCTTAACTTTTCAAATGTTGCGATTTTGTCCCCCTATTAAAAAAATAACAAATTTAATCCCCTATGAATTAACTCCTTTACAATTGTGGTCCTTTCCCTCAATGTCGACTGAGTTAATGCATATGTGACATCTCATAGGATGCCACTTGTGTATTTTCGAATTAAAATAATAAAAAATGCCAAATAACCATTTATAAAAATGAATAAATAAAAAAGAATTGAAAATTGAAAAAAAAAACCATAAAATTCATGCTCTTCATCACCTTTATCCAAAAAATAAAAAATCCAACCTAGAAAATTGATTTTTTTTCCTCCAAACAAAAGATCAAATCTAACCCTCACACTTCAAATTGGCACACATCGTTTGGCCACACGCTTAGCCGCTACAACAGCTCCAAGAAGAACACCACCAGCAACACCGGACCTCACACTTCTCGCGATATAAACCGCCCCAGTCCCAAGCCCTGCCGCCACACTATTCCAAGCATCATACACATCCCTCAGCCTTAATCCCATTCTCAATTCCAGCACACAGCAACCCAATAACCCCGACCCGGTTCCCCCAAGTCTGACCCGAATGTCCACACGTATTCAAAATACGATTTACTCGAAGCTTCACGGTGTCGGTTGATTTGAAGAATCAGATACCTTCGATGAGCCTGACTCCGGTGCTGGTGATTGAGCCGCGGAGGTGACCGCAACCGGTGTAGAAGGTGAGATTCTCCCCAGGAACGACGTTTACAGTTGGCTTCTTACATTTATGATCGAAGCTTTTTACATTTATGCTTTGGTTGTGAAATGCTATGGTGTGCATGAGGTGGCATATGTTGTACTGTTGAACCCATCCTTTTCTATTAGTCAGATTTTCAGTGTGATGATGATATTCTAACTCTTTATTTCCTTTTTCATTTATATTAACAAAGAATGTTTCATTGTTTTTTAGTCAGCACTAAATCACAAGAAGTTTCAATGTTTGATTTTCTGGGTTTTTTATTTTATGTATGAAGGTGTGATGAAGATGAAGAAGAGTATGAATATAATTTATTTATTTATTTTTATAAATGATTATTTGACATTTTTATTTTTATTTTAATTCGAAAATACACAGGTGGCATCTTAAGAGGTGTCTGCATTGACTCGGTCAAAATTGAGGGAAATGATCACAATTGCAAATGGGCTAATTCATAGGGACTAAATTTGTCATTTTTTTAATAGGGCCAAAATCGCAACATTTGAAAAGTTCGGGGGCGAAAAGCACAATTAGGCCAAGATAATAAAATAGAGATGGGATGCAACTACGAGTAGGTGTGTATGTAAGAGATGGGAGGGCACACAAATGATGGGGGAATTAGGGCTAGCTGTATCCAGCATATTTCTCATTAAATGGTAGTAACTTCCCATTCCATCATTTCCCTCTTTTTTATTCAATCTTTTCGTCAATAAAACACATCACATGCCCAATTGAGAGCAATGGTTTGAAGAGAATTAGAGAATGAAAGACGACATTGAAGAAGAAAATGAATCTCCTCCTCCTCCTCCTCCTCCTCCTCCGTCGAAGTCGAAATATGATTATTACGGAATATGCTTTGTTGGAGGTATGCTTAGTTCTGGCGCTACCCATCTCGCTATAACACCTCTCGATGTACTCAAAGTCAACATGCAAGTCAATCCAGAAAAATACAAGAACAATGGAATTCTCTCCGGCATTGCCACCATTTGGAAAGAGGAAGGTTCTTATGCTCTTTGGAGAGGTTGGTCTGGCAAATTGTGTGGATACGGTATTCAAGGCGGATTTAAATACGGTCTATATGAGTATTTCAAAAACTTCTATGCCGCCGCCGACGATCATGCATTGATTAAGCTTAATAGGAATTCTATATTCTTTCTCAGTGGTTTGTCTGCTCAGCTTTTAGCTGATGTTACTCTAGCTCCTTTTGAAGCTGTTAAAATTCGTGTTCAAATTCAACCTAATTTTGCAAAGGGTTTAGTGGATGGGTTTCCGTTAGTATATAGAAATGAAGGTCTTACTGGTTTCTATAGGGGCCTTGTTCCATTGTGGAGCCGCAATCTTCCCTGTAAGTAAGATCCTATCTTCTCTTATGCAAAATGTTTGTTTGTATGTTCATTGATCAATCATAGTATATTGCTAGATATATTATATTTTTGGTGTTAACCCTCCGGTTTCCATGGAAAGAGGCCCTGGTAATCCGGAGTTCGTCTTGAGGTAAGGATAGCCTGACCAAGAATTGTTCCACCAGGAACCAAACCTGGGTTCTCCCGAACAATTAATCCTTGATGAAGCTATTGCTAGCTACTATTATCGAACTCATAAATGCCAATGGAATTAGGCAGTTTTATCAATCATTAATTGTTCGGGTTTGTTCATATTTTTCGTTATGTAGTTATTCTCCTAATTGGTCAGAACGAGCTTCAAGTTTGCAGTTTTAGCAAGTTTTAAGGCTACATATCACACTGTAATACTGTATCAGTATTATTAAAGAAAAATTCTCCAATGGAAAAGACAGATTTTACCACGCACAAATTGCGATCCAGACCTTGTTGCTCTGGTTTCTGGGTCTGCCACCTCATAAAATCACAACCTTGATTTCCTTCTTTTTTTTTTGCGCCACACACCTATTGAAATCACAATTCCCCGTCGTTTCTGAGTTCCTTGTTTCATTGCCATCATTTCCTCAGTTTTTGCGTTTTTTTCTTCCTCAGCATCATGTTCACGGGCAAGCATGATATCATGTTTGTCCGTCTTAATGGAAAGACAGATTTTACCACACAAAAATTCTGGTTTTGACAATAGGCTATGGAGAACCACAGGAGGTGAAGTTCTGTTTGCAGTCACTCAATGCACTTATTGACTGGGGGTACTTGTAAGATGCACTCTAATACTTAAATTAGTGTTAGCAAGAGATTTTAGTGACAAAAGAGTATGTAGACGAGAGATGGATTGACCCATCTAGGAGGGATACCATTTTATATAGATCTTTTGACGGAGTTTGAATGGGATTGCTCCACTTTTGCTATTTGGAATCAAGTCTATGGGTAAGTTCAAATATTTGAAATATCTCTAGTTAAGTATTAGAAATCTGTTTCTAGGCTGATTTATGTCTTGGTTGTTGTTCATTACGAGGACTTGGCATATCACTTACTAACTTCTCTATTCTATTGTCCTTCTATTGATTTAAGGCAGGCTTCCAAGATCCTTCTTATATTTAAGCCTTGTTTTGAATTTGGGTCAAAACAATAATTTGGACTTGTGAGTGGTCCTTGTTATGGTAGAAACAAAAAGATTATACAATTTGATGCACATAGAACCACCTTTTTTAGTTTCCAATTCCATTCATACTATTTAGGTAACATTTCATAGAAAAGTCCTCATATTGGGCTAATTAGCATTTGAGCATTGAAATTGGGGATCTTGTGATGATAAAAAAGAGGTAGGTCATTGACTCTTGTAGCATATAGTTTCTATTTAATTAAATCAGACAACTTGACATTTTATGAAAAGTTATGATAGAACAGAGGAATTGTAAAAAGGGAAGGGATGATGTTATTCCATTGAAAATATGAAATTAGGTGAGATTACAAGTTTTCCAGAGCAGAATTGCTCCTCAGAGAAGAAAGAAAATTCTCTTTCTCTGTCTAACCTCTTAGGGTCCTAACAGAATGCAATGATCATGAGTGACAATCTCGAAACAAAAGCCCTTTATAGTTATTAAAATCAAGTACTTTTTAACACACATGTACCATAACCATTGCCATGTTGCACACTGTTAATGACATTTATGTTTTCTTAATCTTTGGTTTGACAGTCTCGATGGTCATGTTTTCAACATTTGAGCATTCAGTGGACCTAATATATAAAAAAATCATGCATAGAAGAAAGGAGGATTGTTCTACAGCACAACAACTTGGCGTGACGTGCTTAGCAGCCTATACAGCTGGTGCTGTTGGTACTGTAATTTCCAACCCGGCTGACAATGTCATGACCAGTCTTTATAAAAAAAAGGCTGAATCTGCTATGCAGGTAGGATTTCATGTTATGCCCTGATTCATTTGGAATATGAAAAATTAATCAAATTAACTTTATTGGTTTTGCTTACTTTCAGGCTATCAAGAACATTGGATTCATAAATCTGTTCACTAGAAGTCTTCCTATTCGCATTGCACTTCTAGGACCAGTTGTAACTTTGCAGTGGTTTCTATATGACACTATAAAAGTGCTATCTGGATTGTAAGTGACTTCTTTTTTTCAGTTTTTCTGTACTATAGACTTTTTTTAATCAGTTTTCCTGTATTTTAGTAGGCAATATAATTGTTTTGTGAAAATTCGAAACTTAAGTTTCAATGTGATCCGCTTGATGACTTATGATATAGAAGTTGAAGTCTGGACAATCATAATTATAGATTCATGTTGATATAGGTTGTGTTTCTGTTGTTGAGCTATCCTTTCAGTAGGGGATATATCATCCATGATATCTAATGGTAATTTGAAATATTTTAAATTCTTCAGTAATTTAATAAATTAGGGAAAATTATAATTCACCTCTATGAGATACACTTTTCTGAGAAAAACTTGTCTAAAGATTAAAGCCATTTTATTCATGTGTAACTGAATTTTTTTCTGTCGAATCTAATATTCCAGACTACGAGTGACATGCATATCATATGGCTCCACCATTGATGGAGAAACATAATATACCGTGTCATTTGTTCTAAATTTCAATTTTGTACTTGTGTATATGCATCACATTACCATAGAACAACTGACGAATTCAGTGCATAGTGCATACAATTGAACATCACATTAAGCACCTCTTCATCAAATCCAGATCTGAACTATATTTGCACCAAACTTGAACCGAAATTGAGCACTAAATGCAGAGGCAAAATCAGACCATTCCACTCACCATATTTCAGCACCAACAGGATCATCCAAGAAAGTTCTTCAGAAATGCATGTCCTGGTTAGGATTCAACCCCAGGTGCCATTAGTGGCCCGCTCATTCCAACACCATCAGTTAAAGATTTGCTCAACATTTCTGTCATATTTTGCCTGCTTTATCAGACTAGATCCAATAGATCCACTCCTTGCCTGAGATTTTAGGATTTTGTGAATTCTTCAACAGTTGATGGCGTGGAGGTTCCCATCACGGCAGGGAATCAGATTTGGAGTATAGGGCACATAGCTTCCATGTTTATCCATCAATGGAATGTTGGCGAAGTTAACATTGTACTTGGAAGTTAAATGTGCTTCGGACGTGAATGTCCGATTGAACTTAAATACATTAATTCAAGTGTCATGTTTTCAATTGAATTCAAATGTCTTGGGTGTTTAGTGTTAGGAAAACTTCTGAAGGGAGCTCTTTAGTGAACTATGTATCTCACCGTGGGTAAACTGTTATTTGTCTAACAAATTTTGACATCTTATTCCTAGTTTCATTAGCTTCCAATAGTTTTGTTTTGCATGAAGAGAATGTGTTTCTGGTACATTTTGTAGGTTTGCTTGTTTTAGTTTATACCCCACCATAAAGAAATTTGTGTGTTGTGCATGTTGTTTTGTCATATATATATGTCTCATCAAGCATGCTTAGTTTAATACTGGACCGGGGTTGTGTGCAGTCGGGAGGTAGTGACTGTAATGCAGTCAGTCACATCTGGACCGTCCTATCAAGATTGGACTGTTTAGATGTGCTGACTGCATACAGTCAGACTGCACTGAATCCAAATCCTTTAATATCACCGTTTGGTTTTATAAGGAGATTACATTGCCAAGTATACGTGTGCTCTCTATGCACACACTACCTTGGTTATGATGTGCATAACTGTTCATTGGTGTACAATTTAATCTTCTAATATTCTTTATGCCAATCAGATATTAATTCCCTTTTATGTCTGTTACACTTTAGCCCTACTAGTGGAGGACTTGCAAGAGACCAGAAGGAAGTTAAATTGTAGCTTGTGCTCAAGTATCTGTGGAGTGTGGTGGTTTGATCTTGTGGGTCTGATTTGTATTTTTAGTACTATTTATTTTTCATTAAAGTGAGATAAGGATAAGTTCGCTGTTCAAACCTGCATATACAGGCTTAAATAAGACTGTAAGAAGCAATAATATTTTTTCCTGTCCAAGCTCGTGGGGATTTGTTTGTTCAGAGTCCCTATATGGAAACATGACTTCTTTGCATCTGTACATGTAAATACAAAATAGGCTTGAATAGGATTTTGGTGCCTATGATAAACCAGTTTGATCATTTTTGTCCTTATAAGTTTATATATATATTTGTGTGTTTTCATCTGTAATTATTAAAAAAGTTCTTTGCGTTTTGGTCTATGTCGTTAGCTTTCCTCTGCTTGATAAATGCTAAGGTACATTTCCAACAAAATAAATAAAGGCCTTTGATGGTCGTATGATATTAAATTTAAAAAGAATGGCCTTTGATAGAAAATATTAGTGTACAATCAACCAAAACAGTCAAATCTTTCAACAATGCCACTGTCTTCCCCAAATCCAAATTTACAACAGCCAGTAAAGAAGGAATCGAAAAATAAAAAAGCCTCAAATTTAAACACGTTACCAAAATATTGGTTTTATTCCAACCTTCCTTGGGGGTGGCAGTGGCACCCATAGTTCCAAACACATCTACAACAACCTTAATATCAACAACATTCATCAGTAATATGACCTATCAAACTTTAAAAATAGTACCAATGCAGCTGAAGTTTCTCAGTGAGAGTAAGATCTACCCCATCTAGCTGGAACATGCAAGGAATAATCTTGCCATTACAAAGTGTCTAACACTTTATAGAGTAAAACATATAGAGAATGAAAAATGGTTAATAAATGAAATTAGAATGTGATGTGTGGAAATGGACTACATTAGTCTAATTTCTTGCAGTTTTAATCTCAATTTAAACCTATGTTGTACATTGATGATTGGATGATCGTGATTTTAAGTTGTATTGTAAATCAAATTTTAGAATTAAAACACAAATTTTTCTTTCTTAGCGTTGTGCGCGAACAACATTTAAACCCATCAGTAATGGTAAGGGATGTGATCAGCAATGGTAAGGGATGTGAAAGGCGTGGAAGATCAAGGTAAAGAATATATGTAATGTGGGTTGTTTGAAATGAAAAGATGTAAACACGTACTAGAATAACTAAAGAACAATGAAATATATAGTTATTATAGTTGATTTTATGCTGTTGTAGTTGTAGTTGAATTATGTTGTTGTAGAATTTGATTTAGTGAAAAAAATTCTAGTGTTTTATATTTCTGTCATCCATTGTTATAGAATCCAAACGAGAGTAATTTTGAAAAATATAAGAGCGCTTGAGAGGATGGGGAGGGGACATTCACGACTAATTTAGGAAATTGCTCTTCCCCCAACAAAAATTACTCACTCTCATACAATCTGACGAAAATATCATCAGCGTGACTTAAGTTACGTTGATTATACACCAAAGTAACTTAACTCAGCTCGCTCTATCAATGTGACTTAAGTCATGTTGAGTAGTTAAAAAAAAAATTATAAATTATAAAACAGAAATATTATTACACAATAGATTTATTATTATATTACATATCCATTCATTACATTCAACAAAGATTTATTATTACATTACATTGCAATTCATTACATAAATTAAACGATTTTTTTAAAAAAATCGATTAATCATAATGACCGGTCTTCTTGGGGTAGGGGGCCGCTAGACGAACCCGCCATAACCCCCTCTACCGCTAGCGGTAAAATCGATTAATCATAATGATCCTAATAGGACTCAAAAATTCTTTCGTCGATTAATATAATGATCTCAATCGCCGTCATAAAAAAACAACATAAGATCATTATGATTAATCGACGAAGGAATTTGAGACCGTTTACGCCTATAGTAAAAAAACTTAAAAAAAAATATTTTAGAGAAGAGATGGGAGATGGGAGATGGGAGAATGAATGAGAAGAAATGAGAATGGGAAAAAATAAAATAAAAGGTTTCAATTTATAGATTTTTTGCTTGAATTCTATTGGTCGAAGGAAGTAACGGCTCCTCCCTGATTGGCCACCGTCCAAATCACCATCCAACCTACGTGAGTTAACTCACGCTGACCTTTAACCTGTGTGAGTTAGCTCACGTTGTCCACCGTCTACCAGCGTGACTTAAGTCACGCATGTTACCGACCAAAATAGCGAGCGTGACTTAAGTCACGCTGGCTTCTGGTGTAGCAGGAAACAACAGTCAATGTTGTCAAAGAATCCATTAATGACCCCAAACCAATACACACTCATAATTGATCCAAATTACACCATTTCAACGACATAATCACACATAACCGCATAATCATACATTATCGATCCAAATTACACAAATTTGTCGTCAATCACACAATAACACAATCGATCCAAATTACACAAATTCGTCGTTAATCACACATAATTGATCCAAATTACACATAAACGATCCAAATTCATCGTTAACGATCCAAATTACACATAAACGATCCAAATTCGTCGTTAAATACACAATCCACAAATTCGACACAAATTCATTAAAATGCAACAGTGCATACGCAAATTCGAACACATTACACTATTACACTTTAATAAATATTACACTTCAATGGATCAGACACAAAGATGTAAAATAATATTTTCAACCAGTAGCCTAAACATGTAACCTACATCGAAATCATCACGGATGATATATGGATAATAAACCGTCTTCCAAAAGTCTTCCTCCTTATCCTCCCCCAAGTCCACGCATGACACATGTACAAATACATTTGATGTTCTTTGATTTTCACATAAATGGACAAAGTATGTGTCAAGTTGTGTCTTCAAATCATCCAACTTGTCAGTTGGGGTTAAATAGACCCTAATCGTCTTCTTCACGTGGGAGTATCGGACATGAGCTTCAACTTTGTCTTGGGACATGTTTCACTTCACAAAATAAATAAATAATTGAATAATTAGAGACATATAATTTTATAAAATGCGAGCAATAAAAATAACGAATAAAAATGTTTTATCCATCACAAAAAATGTTATATATTTATATAATCTTATTTACATATTGGCCACAAAAATTGGCATTACATAATCGACTGACCACAAAAAAATATGTCGGTGTAATATCGACAAAAAAAGGACGAACACTGACTAAAAAGTGTCGTGGCCTATCTAACTAGCTAGTGATAGTGCATAATCTTCATCTTCTTCAATTACTTCAAATTCTCCTTTTGGTTTTTCCGGAGTGGAAGTGTCGCAATATATTGGATTGAGTTGATTTGTTGGTTTTTTCGGCGGCTTCGACTCCTTAGACATGAGGTATTTAAACAAAGCTTGTCTATCCATAAATGCAAACTCCCATTGCTCCGCCACACCAATCTTGTGAATCTTCCACTCCATACAAGGTGGTGGTAATGAACAACCGTCTTTCAAATAAACATGAAGAAAGTGGTCGGGAATTAAGCCAAGACACAAGATGTGGGAATGCGGGTCAAGTGGTGGAGCACCTCAGATTGAGAAATATGTCTCACATATACCTCTTTCGGTCGAAACCAATTGAACAACGACTCTATTGTAGTAAGTTGCAACAATGTGACCCATATCCGGTAATGTCAACCACTTATCTTCGTATGCAATTCCACCACTATTTGTTGGAGGGTGTAAATCATTCAAGATGTATTGAAAACGCTTCTCTGAACCAAATATCGACATATAGTCACTCTTATTGTTTTTCAACTCTTGAATAAGTGTACTACGAACCAATACATGATTTTCCTCATCCATACCCATGTCTCTAGCTATGACCCGGAATCCATAATTACCATCTCCTTTAACATTCACAATATGTTCGATGAAAGGTTTCATGATCTTTGGGAAATGTATTATGTAAGGTAAATCCGGAATATACGGATTCGGGTGTCTAGTAGAGGTTGAAGCTTGTGAGCGGGATGAATTGTCTAAACGTGCACTTTTCCTCTTTGGAAATGTTGTCTTGGCATGTGAAGATTGACTATCGGGATTTTGAGAATCAACACGCTCCCATGTAGAGAGGATTCGACCCGCGGATGACTCTTTCAGTGTAGACCTCGCCATTTTAGGTGCTCCCTTGGTTACCACCTTTCTTGGAGGTGGAAACAACATTGTGTCTTCCAAAAATGCAAGTTGACGCATCACCTCTTTGATGTGGAGTTTCATCTTGTAAGGGGCTTTTTTGAGCCTTTCTTTAATGCCATTCCACTCCTCCATCACCGAAAAGTCATCATCAACCTCTTCTCCGCATACACTTAACATTTGCCAATGAGGCTCTATTTCATTCAATCAAATAGGCAATTTTTCTTTTCTCTTCATGACAATAATGCATGCATAAGGCAACTCGTACGATGTCTTTTGAACACAACCGCAATCTTTCTTGGGAAACCTGAATGTCTTGGAACGGTTTGCTTCATCAAAGATAAAGCACAATGTGGGTCTAGATACATAACCCTCCAACTCGGAGTACAAAACGTCTCATTTGTATCTATGTTCTAAGACGGTACGACTCCTCCCAAGACTTGCTTGTATCTCGGACAATTGGATAGCCAACATCTTGTTTATTTTATCCCAGCATGATGCCAAATCTCCCACACTACTCCTCCAGTATTTTTTCAATTTTCTATGAGCCGATTCAACAATGTTGGTGGTTCTACAACCAAGGTGCAAGAATTTATCTGTTAATGCCCTCACAAATTTTTCCTTAACGGTGTTCAATATTGTGGTTTGAACATAGTCAAGGAATTTTGGATATGGTTTGCATACATTTTTGAATCGCATTACCGCACTTACATATGCATCCTTCGTAGGAGATTCAACCAAATCTTTCCAAGCATTCATGATTTTGTCAACAATTTCACTTGCCTTCGCCTCTTTCACTTCCTTCACTTTTTTGCCATCAACTTTGACATCCTTCCGCTTCGCTTTGACTCTACAATGCGTGATGCACTTAGCCTTTATGTATACATACTTCCCAATATGAAAATAACAAAGTAAAGTGGCGGTTCGGGGAGAACTTTGGCAACAACATTCATCAAAGTATTGTCCCGGTCCGTGACAACCACCTTAGGCATATTGAGTTTTGAAGATAAAAGACTAATCAATGTCTCAAGTGCCCAAGTAAAGTTGTCCTCTTTTTCGGAGGCAAGAAAGGCAAAACCAACCAAATATGTCATGGTGGTAGAGGTGACACCAACAATTTCAAATAGTAGCATTTTGTACAAGTTGGTTTGTAAGTGGAATCCATGACCAAAACGGTCGAAAAAGTGTTAAGCATATTAATTGACTCCAGATGAGCAAAAAATATGTCTTCAAGATTTGTTTCCTCACTATTTGCTCTTGTGAAATAGGCGTATTTATGCTCCTCCAACTTCGATATCAAGAATTGCATCTCCGTCTTGTCACCTCTTGTTCCCTTTCGCCATCTTGTACGCGCATTGTACACTTGTTAGATAGTCGTCACACTTTCTTTGTTTTTTGCCTTTAAATCCGTTAAAATATTCCTAGGCAACGCCAAGCTCTTTGTCATGTCGATTACCCTCTTCTTCTCATCATCTTTAAGTCTTCCTGTAAGAATGTGACCGCCTAATTTTGGCTCAAACTCATGGTTGTGAATTCCACAAAGCATGGCCAACCACCAATCACTTGAATTCTTCTCAAAGTAACCACGGAATCTAAACGGACAATCACATTTTCTTGAGCCCGTGCCTTCAAGCTTCAACTTCTTCTTCGTCTTCGGTGGTTTGTATACACCACTCATTTCACATTGCAACGTCACCATTGGCTTCTTTAGACTAGATTTATCTATAGATATAATAAATCCAGCCCTTGCCGCTTGTCGACGAACCCAACCAAGCAACTCATATCGCTCTCGCCATCTTTCATTTGTAAAAAAATGAGGCGGTGTTTACTTCATAACAGCGAGGCTTTGCAACACTGGTAGGTACCAGTTTAGGTTTTTCTTCAATGTGAGCTTGAAATGGAATTTTGACTTTAAGCTCACATCAACGGTTGATTTGACATCAACGGAAGTTTCGTCGGAAGCTTCAATTATGTCCGGTTTCGGCTCAACGCCATCATCCACCATATTATCAACCATCACTATGTCTATTGAATAGAAAAATAACAAGGAAAAAATATAAAAACTTGCGCAACAAGTTAAGAAAGAAAAATAAAATTGACGCAAAATTTAAAATACTGGGCACCCGCGTGACTTAAGTCACGCTGAGCTAACACCTGCGTGAGTTAACTAACGTAGAGCTCCATCGTGAGTTAAGTCACACCGAGGTTGTGTACCAGACTACTAAACATAGCTCAAAAACCAGCAAAATCAAGAGAGGTTAGATGGTACATTACGTGATCTTTGACGTTTGATAAGCGTAGAAACTTGTTTCCTGACGATTTGCAATGATTTTGGCTCAAGATTATGCTTAAAAAATTCTCACTTTTGTATTTTTTTAGTGGTGAAGAGGGAAAGAAATGGTGTTTTGAAGTTGGAACAGTTGGATTTTGTCCCAAAACAATAATCCACGTAGCGTGAGTTAACTCATGCTGGAAAGCAACGTGACTTAACTCACGCTGCCTTTAGTGTGACTTAAGTCACGCAGAAGATTCTGAGCGTCACACATGGGTATTTTCGTCTTTTTCTTTGGGAGAGAGCAAATTTATTTTTGGGAAGAGCAATTTTCCTAATTTATGCATCCTAGCACACCAGATAGAGGTGGGCCGGGACGGGCCGGCCCAGCTTTAGTATTTTAGCCTTACAAATAAAGGAAAATCTGTATAAGTAAAAAGGGGGTGCAACAGAATTAATCTACGTATCGAAATACATATACATCAAGATTTTGGGTCGTAAAGAAGAGCTTATTCCAAACGCGATCTGTGGTGGTGGTGTTGCTTCAGAAGAATCAAAGGCAAAACCAAAAACCCCCATTCATTTCACATTCCAGCTAGGGTTTCTTCGTCTGCTAACCTAACCAAATGGTAACTTCCCATTCCATCATTTCCCTCTTTATTGTTCAATCTTTTCATCAATCAAAGCATTTTTAATCTTCGAATGGAAAAAGCGTCGATGATTTTTTTTATGAAACCATTTTCTTAATAGCAGATTTTACATGTTAGGGTGCTGTGGTGCTCAGAATCGTGTTATGTTTGAGCTTTTTATGTACTACTTTAATTATTAGGATGATTAAATATCAAATTTTGTATGTTAAGGTTTTATGCTAAAATGGTGTTGTGTTTAAAATGCTGATTTTTTTTTTCTTTCCGCTTATTTTTATTATAATTGTTGCTTATTCATGGTTTAAATTCAACTGGTAATTTCAGGCTGATCCCGAGCTTGAAGCAATCAGACAGAGAAGGATGCAGGAGCTTATGGGCCGACATGGCGCCGCGGTAAGCTATCCTTGTCATACTCCTATGTTTTGTTTATCGTTATTCTTTCGCAGGAGAGACTGAGACTTTGATTGTTATTTTGTCGATATTGCAGGGAAATCAACAGAACCCTGAACAGCAGAGTGCTCAGGAAGATGCAAAGAGGTTAGTTTATGAATATAGATTTCTCGGGCTGTTATTCTGATTATTCGACTCAGTTGTATAGATTCATTTAGTTTCAGGAACTTGTTCATCCACTTATCTTTATGATATGCTTATATGTTTTTTCCGTTGGAGTGACGTCAATTTTTTATTTGAATTGAAAAATAATTAATTTAGGGAGGCAGAGGAGAGAAGACAGATGATGCTTAGTCAGATATTGTCTGCTGAAGCACGAGAAAGACGTAAGTATATAACATAATCTTTCCTTAGATTTTATGTGACTTTTATCGATTATAGTACTCTTGTTTTTCCTTTTAAATCCTAGTCTGGTTTTTTTTTTTTTGAATGACAAATGTTAGTAATTAGTTGTTAGATTAGTTTTTCTCCTTTGTCCGGGTTTGAACCCAGGACCTCCAACTCCTTATCCCTTAGCTCAAACCAGTTGAGCTACCCATCCCCCCAAATCCTAGTCTGATCAATGATTGTTTTAAAATAACATGGTTATATATTATGTTGTACTTTTACTACTGGCTGAAGTTAGAAGCAAAATTTTGTCATTTGCCATTGCCTAATTAATATTTAAATTATGCCTTCAGTCAGGGCTTTAACAAGTATATAAGTTTATAGCGCACAGCTGCTAGCATTTTCTTGAACTTCCATATATTGTACTTGTATCATCGGGATTCTGTAAGATATTTTGACAAACCAAACTTAATTCATAGAGATTCTTCACAATTATAAAACATACATCATATGCCAGAATAGAATATATAAGAAGATATTAAGAAGTAACCAGTTTGCTCGTACTATCTTGTTAGGAACAATGTCTTCCATCAGACTTTATATCAAAGTCAATAAATAATATTAGTATAAATAATATTAGTATATTTGGGCGTTACTATGTACTCACTGTGCCTAAATAGCGTAGTTTTTACTCAAGGTACATTTGAAGTCTATCTTGGAAAAATTCCAAGAGTCTCTAACTCACTCTATGGTTTTGATCCAATAATAGAATAAAGTAACTTTTGTGATGTCTTTCTCTTTCTGATACTTCATACTTGTAGTTTGGTAAGTAGAAATTACTTGTAATTTATCTTCCTCTCTACCCCTTGTTCTCTTTTTGTCTCCGTGTGCATAGTCGTCTTTTCTAGGTAGTTAACCTATGAGTATATCGGGTTGGATCACAGGATAGATACCCTATGGTTGATCTTGATGCCTGCACGTCCTAGCATTAAGGGGCGTAGGATGATAGCATTTTGTTGGGGCTGGTATGCTTTTTTAAAGCCTTGCTAATCTGAGATGTATCTGGTTTTTTTAACAACAAAAATGGATGATGGATTTAGGAGGTGATAAGTTGTCTTATGAATGTACTCAATGTAGTAGGGTTGAAAATTTGATGGAATTATTTTGCCTCAAACTTACATAAGTATGAAGATATGAGTGTAATTGTCTTAGTTATTTGTAGACATGGTAAGATAAATCACATTTGCATTTTAAAATTATATATTTGAACATCGAAAGAACATGTTTTTTGCCAATGTACCTCTGAATTTTCCTATGAAAATATGAAGGAATGAAGTATTTTACTACATGGAGTTGGCTTTCTTTTGCTCTTTTAAATTTGTGATATAATTGTGTGCAGTTGCTCGAATTGCTTTGGTGAAACCAGAGAAAGCAAAAGGTGTTGAAGATGTTATATTGAGAGCTGCTCAAATGGGTCAGATAGCTGAAAAGGTATATTGGATCATGTCTTTTGCTGCAACCTTTCTCATTCTTATCACAAGTTGTTGGTAATATTTTATTGCATTTATTGTCATACGATTTGTGAGGTTCTAGTTATACCCTCTATTTGTTCGATCAATTGTTGGGCCGAGAAAGGTCCTCTATCTAGGATTTATAAAAATGTTGGCAACAATTCCACGAATGGTATAACGCAGTTTTCCAATATTAGAGGTTTAGTGTTCTAATCTATCGTGTAACTTACATGCAAAACCCTACTATTTATTTAGTTTACAATGATCTTTGATATAAAAGTTTTCGGAATCCTATACTACAGTAGGGAACTAGACACACGAGTTCTTAATATGGTACGTTAGGTCTTACCTCATATGGTTATTCTTTAGAAATTACAATTAAATTATATTATTACAATACAAGTAAAATAAAGTACTGGCACCTTTTTTCCCCCTTTCCTTGCGAGTTATTATCGTATATAAACTTGAAAAGGTGAGTCTGTGCTGCGATGGGAAACACTGGAAGGCTTTTTCCTGCAAACCCACATAGCAAAAACTATCCAATAAATCTTTTTCAACTCATCTGAATTGAAGTTGGTGCTTGAAATACTGAAGTAGCAACTCAGATGGATACTTTGTAGGACTGCAAAGGTAGAATCAGTAGCAGGCTTGAAGCACTTAGTCTCAGAGAAGGGAAATTGCCTTCCCATTGCAAAGCACGCTGGTTGTGGGTATACATTTAGTTTTTTTTTTTTTTTTTTCTAGGTGGAGGTGTTTGTTTATCCTTGATTTGTTCAGGTTTTTTAGTGTGTTTCAAGAATTTGGTACTGGGCTTGGAATGGATAGTTGCACAATAGTAGTGCAATTCTACGTTTAGAGTTGTAATTATGACAACCTTGGTTGACAGTAAGATGCTGAAAGTCAGAAGATATCAGTTAGGCAGTCCAAGGCTTGGTTGAGAATGAGTTGTTTAGGTGGATTTTCTATAATGTGTTTAAATGCAAGGATTTGGTTTTTTGATGGTGACATACGTGATCCAATTTCAGGTCACTGGAAGTTTCAGTATATTTGATAGTTCCAATAGTGTTAGTGTTGATATATAAATCTGTGGGATGATGGTTTTACATTGTTTTCCCCTAGGCTGTTTCATTTTGTAATGTCCCCACCCCCATATTTCCTTGAATAATAAAAGCTATTAAATTTTCCTTCCAAAAATTGAAACTAAGAAATTACTAGTTCGAATTGTATTTCTTTTTTGTTGCTTATATACAGATATCATGTCCCGGTGGACATTAAGTAATTAGTCAATATGAAGTATCATTGTACCAAGATAACTTCCATGACTCTTTTATGAAATGGAATTCTTAGGTTACTGAAGAAAGACTCATAACACTGCTGGAGCAGATTAACAGCCAAACAGCCAAGCAGACAAAAGTTACAGTAAGTTGTAGAATATTAGCTGCATTGTTCTGTTTTCATATATCAGTTTTTTTATTTACTTTTCATTTTTTTTTTTCGTTTACTTTTTCAGATAACGAGACGACGTAGTGTTCTTGAGGATGATGATTAGCTTTCACGGTCTCTTAGCTGGTTTATTGACTATTGACTTCATGCTTTATTATGTATTTATATCTGTATTTGACGGACAAATTATTTTGTAAGTGGGCTGTGAAATGTTTTACATTGAAATTGAAATTTGGGGCGTCTTGCCCGCCACCAAATTAAAACTGCATATCTTATTGATGTGCGCGAATGAATGGATGGGAAAGGTTTGTTAATTGTGGAAGGGAAAGGTTTTCGTCCAATGGCTCATGCCATGAGGCATTACTACAGCTGTTTCTTCTGCCTCATTGACGTCTACTTGTAAGTAAGACGAGTATTTTTTATTTATTTTATGCAGAGTAAGGAGAATATTTAATCTGTGTTATTTGATTACAATTGTTGCCTTGTGGCTGCTGAATTTTTATTTGAACGAATTTGTCACATCTAGCTTGAGCATAAGAAAGTAATGATTAAAAATTTGGCAATCATTTGGCGAGAAAAGGTACTTTGCATTCAACCCTAAAAACAATAAAGCCGGGCATCCTAATTTCTGGTATAACTGATTTGGAAGCACGATCATGGATGACATTAGTCTCTGTCTTCATTGATAAATAAAAACATGTCTGAATAAGTTGATTCGTTAAAGTTAAGTTGACAAGTGAATAAGTCCATAAAATTATAGATAGATTAACACGTATCTAAACTAAAAAATTTATACACGTCTATATTTTTTTTTTGTTACATATGAGAACATAATAACTATTTAAATGATGTTATAGTATTTTTTCCCCAATCTTAATCTTATATCATCGATGTTATAGTATTTTTTTCCCCAATCTTATATCATCAATAATGAGTTTTTGTACCATGCTATAATAACTGAGTTTAGATATTCTCGTAAAAAATAAAAGAGTTTCTTTTTTTATTAACCAAAAAAAATAAAATTTAAGAGTTTAATGCAAAACATGGATGGATGGTGTGTAATTCTTTGTTTTCGTTGTTTAATTTTTCGTAGTAACAAGCATTAACCAAAATAAAATCTGTGTTTAGATATGTAGAGTAAAACTCAGTATACTTATTTCAATAACTCCTAAGAGAATGTAATTTAACCGATTTCATGGTCGAATACCATATAATCTTTTTTTGAGTGATCATATCATATTATAGTATCTTGAGTTTGAGTATTAATGTATTTCAATTGAAATGTTGCTTCTTATTTCTTTGTTACAATTAGAAATATTGTTTTAACCAGTCAGAAATTAAAAAATATGTTTCTCTAAGGTTCATATATTCAGAGAGAGGCTCCGTCAAGAAGATAAAAAAACAGAGAGGCAGCTATGGGACAGATTTTGTTTGGACTAAGAAGTAAATAAAGTCTAATCATCAACTATTAATGTAAGCACCTCTCGCATCAAATATTGGACTAGGTCGCATTCCATCGTATTATCTTCCTTAATTACGTGCAGACATAACCATAATCCGTGTTAATATTTTTTTGGGACGAATTCCGTGTAACACCTAAACTCAACACCATAAAGCAAAGAGAAAACACAATGACCTGCCACAACATGGCCTATGACGATATCTTCTTTTTCTTCTTTATTTTACTCTAGTTGATCAATGATTATTATTATGAACCCAAAAGTTCTTAGTTTATCTTCTCTTGTTCCAATCATCACAATAATTTGCACCTTTCTCTATTTTCTAAATCTATAATAATCTTCAAAATCTCACTCTCACAACACATCACACGGTCCACATTTATCCCACTCGCCACTCATAAGCGCGTGACCTTAACACAATAAAAATGAATGGCACCAATAACATAAGTTAAACAAAAACACAACATTATCACCCCCAACACAACAACGTCAACACCGTCCCCATTTTTTGTACCTACGAAACAAAAATGATCGTACTTCAATCAAATCATAACAACTTCCATCTCCACATAACACGTTCATCGTCAAAACATAAAACGACTTAAATATAAAAAGCGTTTAAAATTTCCTCTGTAACTTGTTTTTCTTTGATTTCTTTATTCAATGAACAATCTTTCTCCGTTCTGAAACCGACCCACATCAAGAAAAGCGGTTTAATCCAAAAAAGTTACAATCTTTCTTTCTTTTGAATCAATTTTCTGCAACCCCACATGGAAAAGGAGCCACTGCTCCCATATTTTAGCCCCAGAAAGAAGCTTTCACCATTACCATCTCATCTTTTTCCTTTACCAGAAAACGATGAAATGGTTCTTCCTGTTACCCCTTCTGAGTTCAAGGATCGTCTCATTTTTGGTCCTTCACCAAGAGACCCTTCACCTTTGTCTGATGCCTTAACACTTTCACGTAATTCACCAAGTTCATCTTCACATGATTTTGCATCATTTGATTCATCACAACACTCTCAACAACAACAATTGTCTTCTTGGTTAATTGATCCTAATTATCCATGGAGGAAAACAAATTTACATCGGTCGAAAACCGCGCCGGCGATGGCTGTTATAAGTGATTTCAATCATCATCCATCTGATAAAAAACCTCAATTTGGTAGTCAATCTATTGTTCATCAAGCTGTTATTCTTCTTGTTCTTTATTTGGCTTTAGGGGTTGTTATTTATTGGTTTAATCAGCATAATTTTACAGCAACTGAAACTCATCCTATAGTTGATGCATTGTATTTTTGTATAGTTACAATGTGTACAATAGGGTATGGTGATATTACACCTAATAGTACTGCAACCAAGATTTTTTCTATATTGTTTGTGTTGATTGGTTTTGGTTTTATTGATATACTGCTAAGTGGAATGGTTAGTTATGTTCTTGATTTGCAAGAGAATCATTTGTTGAGGACAGTGAAGGGAAGAGGGGAGAAGGATGGGAGGTCATATATAGTTGATGTGAAGAAAGGGAGGATGAGGATTAGGATGAAGGTGGCATTGGCATTGGGGGTAGTGGTACTTTGTATTGGACTTGGTGTCGCGGTTATGCATTTTGTTGAAAGGCTTGGATGGGTAGATTCTTTTTATCTTTCGGTTATGTCTGTGACGACGGTTGGGTATGGTGATCATGCTTTCAAGACTTTGCATGGTCGTATCTTCGCCGCAATTTGGTTGCTCGTGTCTACGCTTGCGGTTGCTCGAGCGTTCCTTTATTTGGCTGAGGCCAGAGTGGATAAGCGGCATAGGAGGATGGCTAAGTGGATTCTTGGTCAGGATATGACTGTTGCTGAGTTTCTTGCTGCTGACATAGACAATAATGGATTTGTGAGGTATGGATTAATACGTTTCCATTGCATAAAGGTTAAGTTAATTTTTATACCAATAATACGTTTCCATTGCATAAAGGTTAAATTATTTTTTATACCAATAAATGTTTCTGTCTGTGAAAGTAGAACATGAAATATATACTAGTTAGGTATTCAATATACTTTTTCTTTTCGTAACCAACGTGCTTTTCGGACTATATTCTGAAGTATGAATTTTGTATCTGCACAAATGCATACAAACATTTTCAATATAATTTAATCTCTGCTATTCAATTCAATTCAGAGTAATTGTTTGTGGTTGAATATCTGTTTTTAGTGAGACTGGATTTATAATCTCTATATCATATCATATGAGACATGATATTACCATAGAGCATGTGGTGTCCTTACTACACCTATATGTAGGACTAGTCCTTGCTTGAGTGTTGAGCTTGCCCCTGAAAGGTATCATCATGTTAATGGTGAGAGACTAAATGATATTAGCTGCGGGACTAAAATACTGATAACATGAGTAGTATGGGTAGAAACTGTGTGCTGAACCTCGGTGGTTATTATAGTAGCGTTCAATGACTGACTATGAATGTGAAACCCGGTGAAGTAATTTTCCTGAGTTCTGCATGTCTTGCTCATACCCCATGGTAATAAATTGCGTACAAAATAACTTTGTATATAGTGCTTCTTTGATGCCCATGTTTATACTTCTCCTAGAATTCAGGACTATTTAAATTGAGCATCTGTAATCATGCATAGCCTATAGAGAGTGCGCTAGTACTCCCTCCGTCTCACATTAGGTGTCCTATTTGAGTTTTCCACGGTTATTAAGGAATAGTCTTGATTTTAATGGCAAAATATGGATCATATACTAAAACACCCTTATTAATTATAGGTAGTGGGGTAGTAATAGATGATTGAAATGCAATAAATAAGAGTATGTTAGTGGAAAAAAATAATAAATGTTGTATTGGTATTGTAAAAGAAATAATTTGAGACAAGAAAAATAGGAAAGAGGACACCTAATGTGAAACGGAGGGAGTATTAGATTAATGTGTTATGAAAACTGCCTTTACAGATTTGTATTTGAGAGAAAAAAGCATCTTGAGTGTGTGCTTGAAAATTTGATAGGGAAGTAGAAAGTGAATTGATTCATAGTCTGTCATAGATGGGATAAATTCAACTTCTCTGTTTCAAGGTTGACAGCTAGTAGTTATTATGTGCAGTACTTGGAGGTTGATGAAGCTTCTTTTGTTCACCCTACTTCCTAAGAGCAGTAGATTTAGTTTCTAGTTAGTGGTTGGTTGTATATTTTTTGTATTTGGTTGGTAGGATGACCACATTTGGAGGTCTAATGTTATAAGGTTCAATCTGTTAGACCATATAATCATTGGAAAAGGAGACAACACATGATATATTTGTTAGAATATATATAAAAAAATATCATAAAATTTGGCAGGAGTATTTTAGGTTTTCTCTTTGGATTAGTTTCCGTGTTTCTTCACATTTCATTATTTGTTTCCTTTAGTTAGTACTAGGAGTCTAGTATAATAGAAAATCATAATCACAATTCAAAACCTTTTGTCCTTCTCTTCCCTCCATCGTCATGTAAAACTCTATAACTAAAACACATTCTCAGTGCGGTATCATCCTTTATGATCTGTCCCCTGAGTTTCTTGAAGTCTTGAACTATAATAACTTAGCAATGTCATCATCTCCATTATTCTTTTATTGTTAGTTGAGCCTAAATTTCAACCACATTTTATCTCGCAAGTCCTCTCATTGTTAGCTGATTTTTCACCTTCTACTTCTGCATGTCTCGAAAGTCTTAGATTATTTCTCACTGTCGCGCTCTCTTTTGGCAGCCTTCCACTATCTTGGATAAAATTTAAACCTGACTGTTCCAAATGCAATCTGGCCTCGGTTATCCCAAATGAAGTTTGATCCCAACTATTCCAAATTCAGTCCATCCTGAACTATTCTAGATGTAGTTTGGCCTTGGATATTTCAGATTAGCGATGAACTAGCTGTAGTTCATATCATATCCACATTGTGAGTTTTACCAATAGTGATTTCTCCTATCTTATTGTTAAGGCATGCTATGATGGATTATCCATGGCTGTGATGCAGATGAGCCTTGGTCTCACTTTCTTTTATTATTATTGGTATACTAAATTTTCTTGAGGTTTAATGCTTCTAAATGTTGTTCTTCGTGGATTTGGAGAAGTTTTAATCCTTGCTCTATGATTGTGATGATAATCTTCAGTCCAATAATGCAAAGGATAAGGGAATATTACCAGTTTCGCAGGTGAACCATGAATTTGAGGGGTAAGGTAGAACTTAGAAGTATATTGGAGGAGGCGAAAAGGGGGACACATGGAGAAGGATTGAGGTTATGATGGTTAGGCAAGGTGTCGGCCCCACGAGGGGTGAGGGAAGTCAGGAATCTGTAATAGGAGGGAGAGGAGGAACAGGAGCAATGTAGTCGAGATTGTGTGCCAGCTCGTACGATCCTACAATCAATGGCCATGGAAGCGTGCTGCGATTCAGGCAAGATGCCGGAGGTGCGTGTCTTGATCGAGATCACGAGTTCGGAGCAGGATCCTAATGTGTTTCGTGTTGGGCTACCTATTTCGCAATTGGCCTTGCTGGACGGGTCAGGTTTTGTGGAAAAAAATATAGTTTTGAAAACGCGTAAAACCCTTAATCCGTCCTACCTTCTTACTTCGAACAGATGCCTAACTCCATGCGACCGTCTTCTGACTCTCACCCTCCCTGCGACACTGTTCTCTCTTCTGTTGGTTATTTGAAGGTTGGCTACATGTTTGGTAAAATCAAAGTGTTCAAGCAAAGCATCCTCAGTTGTTATTTTGAGTCTTCAGAAGCTGGAAATTGGTTTTGAGAAGCTTCAGAAGCTGAAAACTGGATTTACTGTTCATCAGAAGCAAAATTGGTCTTCAGACGCTGGAACTGTTCTTCAGACGCTGGTACTGTTCATCAGAAGCTGAACTGGTCATCAGACGCACTGTTCAGACGTTGACTTCTGTTGACCTTCAGAAGCTGCCTTCAGACGTTGACTTTTGTTGACCTTCAGAAGCTGCCTTCAGACGTTGACTTTTGTTGACCTTCAGAAGCTGCATTTCAGAAGCTTGTTTTCTGCATTTAATCTTTGCGCCTTGGATTTGATTTGTTGGAGATTTATTCAAGCTTTGTTTCTAGAAGACTGTTGCGCAAGATTTGTTCAGAAGTTTGTTTTCACATAAGATATGTTCTGAAGATTTGATTCAATTATTTGTGAATATATTTTCAAGGAAATCTTTGGAAAATATATTTCTGAATAAATAAGAGCTTCTATTTGCTTCTAAAGAATTCTGGGATTATATCTTTGAAGATTTGGTTCAAGAATTATGTGCTGCTGAAGTTTATAAATAGAAGACGTTGCTATTGAAGAACTTGCTCATCTCAAGAATTAAAAGAGTCTTAGTGTTTTTGAGTCTGTGAGTTGTTGCTCTGTTTTTGTGCACCACTCATCTGTTAGAGTTGGTTGTTTGTTTTTGAGTTGTAATCACTTAAAGCTTTTAAGCACAAGTGACTGTTTTTATGTTTTGAAGAGTGTCTTCAACATAGTTGTTTTGTTTAGAGTCTGATAATCACTGGGGCAGTGATTGACTGAGGGAAGTAAGAGGAGTTTCTTATATCTAGGAGTTCCTAGGTAGAAATTTCACATGTAGTGATTAAGTGAGAAGGGTCTGTGAAACAGGGGCTGTTGTCATAGGGGCTGTGAAACAGGGGCTGTGTCATAGGATTTTGAATTGATACTATCTTAGTGGATTTCCTTCCTGGATTGGTATCCTCCAGATGTAGGTGAAGTTTGCACCGAACTGGGTTAACAAATAAGCTGTGTTCTTTACTTTCTGCCCTTTATATTCAGTACCTGCCAGAATTTCATCTTCCTCCCCTGATCTCAATCAGTTTCACTTGGTTTTTACGAACTTATGGAATGATGGTTATGAATTTTTAATTAACTTAGTTTAATGTTGGGATTTAGAGGTTATTTTGTTCATGTGCAATAATTTGCATGTTTATGTGTGTGTTTGTATATATATAAGTACAATTTTACCCTTTTATGATTCATGTTACGATCTTTCACTGCCTTCCCGATCCTACTTTGGGCATTGTGTTTGAGTATATTGAAAAGAAGAGGCAGAGAGGTTTTATCATTGAGGTTATGGCTTATGCTTTGGCAGGAATACAGTCAGATCCTTGATTTCCTTGGTCATTATCCTTTTTCATTTCTGATACCCAGATACTTCATTTCGGTTTATAGAGTGATATACACTGTATTCGTTTACTTCATTTGGAATATTACTTCTCTTAGTTATTATTCTTTGATTGCAGTTTCTATTAGATTGTTTTCCCTGAAATTCGCATTGATGTTTATTCCAGTGAGTCTCATATTTCTTGGTTATGCAACAACATACCAACCAGTTCTTGGTGTTGATGGTCTTCCCAACCATCTTGCTAAGTTGTCTTTCCAGTAATGCTCATCTCTCTGGCGTCTCCATTATCCCTGAGTTTCCTTTCTAGCTATGTTTGAAGCCCAAATTATATGTTCATTTTTAAGGATTTATTTGTAACAAGTTCAGAACTTAATAGGCTTTAGCTTGAAGGGGGACTGTTAGAATTTATAAAAATATCTTATAATGTTTGGGTTGAATCTTGTAGTATCTCTTAGAATTGGTTTCCATGCTTCTTTATATTTCATGATTTGCTTCTTTATTCAGTTAAGATTAGGAATCTAGTTGTTATCATGATTAATTTTCTTGTTTTATTAGGACTAAGAATCAAGAATTAATATTTATATAACTGTTCGTGCTTAGTCTTTATATTTCATGATTAGTTTCCTTATTTAGTAATGATTAGGTATCTAGTTACTATATCTATTCTATGGATAGGTCTGAGTGAAATGCTACTAGGAGCCGTTTAAGTGGATGTTTGTAGTAATTATAAACCACTAGAGGATATAACTTGCACTAATTTACCAGTCTATCTGCATGTTGTTATTTTTCATTCATACGGTTACAAATTGACGGAGATGGTATAGTCCTTTTAGTTAGATGTTTGGGTATATGTGGATTGGATCCATGAAAGGAAGGTAAATTAAATAAAAGAAAGTCCTATAGTTAGAGGTAGAGGGAGATTAAGAAAAACTGCAAGTCATATTAAGTATTTGGATTTTAAAAACTGTATTCCTCTTGGTAAGTTGTCCATGCTTGTCAAATAGTGAAAAAAAAAGTATAGAACAAAAAAATTATTAACCATATGGGCTTGCCGCAACAAAACATGTGAAACAGTCGAGATCCAGAGACATTTTGGATAGGATATGGCATAAGAAGCGATTGGCTGAAAGCGAAGCAACGGGACTTAACAACCCTTTCTTACTGCTGCCAGTGTATGACTTGAAAAGAACAAATCTTTATATGTGAATCACTAGCATATTGTAAGAGAGGAAGAAAAAAGCTTGAGGGATATTGAAACCATATCGTTTTATGATTAAAATTGCTCAAGGTGTTGAATTTTATGATCAGGTCGTACCCATAAGAGGGAGGTTGTTTTGGTGCCTTCTCCCATATATATCAGCCCGCAAAACTTTTTATATAGAAAAAAAAAGACTGAGGCTACAGGATATCTAGGCTTATTTATTGTGTGTATCGTATCAGTTTCTTATGACATTAGTACTTAGCCAATTTTGGGTGCTTCAGTGGATAATACATTATTTATTAATTGAATACTTTTGACAATGGAAAGCATGATCAAGTGCCTTTTCTTGTTTGAACCATGTTCTTTAACTTTTATCCTAGTAATACTTGTTAATTTATTTTGATTGAATTTGATTACACATATCGTGTGCATTTGCTGAATATATTAAGTTTTTGGGTATGCAGTAAATCAGAATATGTCATATACAAGCTCAAGGAGATGGGAAAAGTGACGGAGAAGGACATCATGCAGATCAGTGAGAAGTTTGATAGACTAGACACCGGAAACTGTGGAAAAATAACACTTGGTGATCTCATGGAGGGTCATAATTGATGAGCTCGATCAGCGCCGGGGCTATCCAAGGAGCACGGGGAGTCTAAATCCATTGTTGTCACATAAAAAAGGGAGTGCCAGATTCTCGAGTTGAATGCTGATTAGTGTAGACCACATTTGATGGGAACTTTTTTCTTTTGAGGGTTAGGAAGGATAATAGATTATCAAGTTACATGCTGGTGATTTCCCCTCTCATACCCTTTTGTCGCACAATCAGTAACTTGACAAGGCACAATATACTGGTGAAATTCTGAGTTCTTTTGCCGGCATTTTGCAATTGATCTTGATGGAATTCCGGTATTATCAATTACAGTATAGTTAGGTTGATGAGATGGCTTGTGGTAATGGAGGGGACAGTTTTGGTTGGTTAAATAATTATTTTGTACATATTCTTTTTGAAAATTTATTCTATATAATATCTCTTGATTAATTGTGCGGTATTGTTTTTGCCAAGATGATTCAATTAGCCAAGGTTGTAGTTCTCATTTAGCCAAGTCACGAGATATTACTTCCAGTTGTAATTGTTTTTGAATGCTTTAGATTGTGCACATGCCTTACAAAGCAAGTAATATGAAATTTTTGTTTTTCCTTTGGGTTTTGGGACTTTGATATAGTATTGTTTTTTAAGGTGATCAGTCGTTTCTAATAGGTTACCTCCAGATGCATCTAAATTCAAGGTCTCAAAAAGGCAAATTCTACCATCTCTTTAAAGTGAGATTTTGCTAGAGAGACAGAGGAAGTTACCCTAATACAACAAATACTGTTGAGATTTGGCATGAAACTGTCATAACAAAGGTCTCAAGATTTGATTTTGTCCTAGAGAATATTGATCTTGAAATCTCCTTGGACCTTGGTTAAGTCAGCATTTTTACCAAACTGTTAAAAGTAAGAAAATACTAGTGTCTTCCAATGACTCTCTCTCTCTCTCCCTCCGTCCCAAATTATAAGCAAAAAAAATCATTTCACACTTATTAAGAAAACTAAAACATACTCCCTCTGTTTCAAAATACATGTCCATTTTAGAGAAATTGTAGTAACCAAGGACAAACTAGTTTGACACAAAAGTTCCTATTATACCCTTGTCTTTGATTTTCTCCATTTTACATTTATTTACCCCATTTCATAATTACTCCCAATACCAATACCAAAATTAATTAAACAATTAGTCCATCATTTAAACACCCTTGGTCATTTCTTGGGAGAGTCCAGTAGTCATTTCTTGGAAGAGTGCATGAGTAAATCCACTTAAAATTAGGTCAACATTTATTAGTAGAAAATAAATTATTGTGGAGAAAATCTAGAATCCAATTAATTGGTAGGCAAGGGTAAAATAGACAAAATGTATCCTTAAACTATCAAATGGACATGTATTTTGAAACAAATTTTTTTTTCAAAATGGACATGTATTTTGAAACGGAGGGAGTAGTAATTTGTAGTATAGTTTCTTGTGTTATCATTGGAATAAGTTTCATAGAAAGATGTAAAAAAAAATTTCATTGGTTATTAGTTATAGATAAAATGAAAGGGAGAGCAAAATGAATGCAATTTGCATTTAATTTGTCTTTAGAAAAGATGATTTTTTGAAATAACATAATTAAATATGATAAAAATTGGTCTTTTTTGCTTATAATTTGGAACAAACAAAATGAGTTTTTTTTGCTTATAATTGTCATAGATCTACTGTATACCACGAGGCAGCATGCATTATTGGGCTTACAAGGGAAAAATATTCATAGCTAGGCCACATATATAAGCTAACCAGGACAAAAACTTAAGATGTAGATTCATTTTATATTCCTCCCTGACACTGATCCTATCAGGGAATAATAATTAAGCGTTTTACGAATGATACTCATTTATGATGAGGCGCTAGAAGGGGTCTTTGGATTGCATGCACTCATACATTCACACACATTCACGCAGTTAACAAAATTGTTGTAAGTTGAATTGAAATCGAACAATTTAATTCATTTTATTTTAAAAAAATTTAAAATAGTGAGCTTGAAATTTAAATCGTCTCAACACGATCAAACAATAACTAAAATACTATAACTACATGAATGTGCAAGATTGCTGATTGTAAATCTAAAATTACTAGAAGATGAGTGAGTGCATTTCAGTGGTGGACTAAAAAATTTATCTAAAAAGCCTGACAACTTTGACAAATTTTAAATATTCCAAAAATTTAAACCTTTTGACTTGTCAAGCTATATAGCCCTTTCATACTTTTGAGCAACTTGATTGTTCTTCCACAACTAGTTTATAAATTTATACAACATATATAATTAAGTTCTGGTTGCATCTTTTGTAGTGGTTTCATTTTGATGTAAGAAGCATCAAGTAAGCCACCAAACAAAAAGAAAATGTCAAAAACACATAGTGCTAGTCAAAGGTACACATTATCTATGACTTGTGCAGTCTTTTGACCATTAAGAAAAATATTGAAAGCAGATTAAACAACAAAGTTCAAGGTAAACTCACCTTGGCAGCATTCTCCATGTAAATTGTTTGACAAAGGTATCTTTGGCACAATTGGAAGAGGTTAATTGAGTGAGATAAAATAAAACAAACAAGTCATAGATTCTTAAGTGATTAAAAAACATGTGAATGTGACTGATTGTTTGCATAAAGTAGACTAATTGGAATTAGGTAAGTATTGTCATTAACCAATTGAATTTTGGACTATTATTTAAATGATAGACTATGCTTTTTTGGTTTTCATTCATAGTATGAAAAGGGCCTTAATTTGTAGTACTATACTAGATAAAAAGAAAGAATTAGGTGTGGTTTTTGATTTTGTTCTCAAAAGGCTGCTTTCATTATGTTTTCTTTTAACATTTTCTCTTTATTTTGTTTAGCTTCTTTTTGTGTAAGCAACAATCATTATTTATGTTTCCATCTTGGAAAAACAAACAAAATAGCAATGATAGCGGGTAATTATGTTTAAGAGAATTCAACCAAATTCATTGTTGAATAGAAAGTTCAACATAATTGTGTTTTACTAGTACATCTGTGACTTGGTAAACGTTTGTAGATCTCAAAAGCTTCTTTTGGGTTTCGGAAGAATCAATCAAACCAATCTCAGTTGCATGATCTTGCTTTCTCACTGTGTTCTGGAAGTTTATTACTTGAGTTTTTTAACACCGTTAGATATAGTTAGAGATTTGTTACTATTGATTAAGGTAATTACTAATTAGTTACATATAGCAAGAATCAAATAGGACAACCTAACTATAGGTTTATAGTTTTCTGAAAATATGTTGACCTAATTCCCATTTTCTTTTTTGTGTATCTATTCTCTTTTTAATGATATTTTGGTAATGCTTTCTACATTACTTATTTTGAAGAAAAAAAATTAGCTACAATTAGTTGCTAGTTGGTTATATTATTTACCTTAGAATGACTAAGTAGCTACAATTAGTAACTACCTTAATCAATGCTAACAAATTTCTAACTATATTTAACCGCTGCTCAAGTTTTTTTTTTTTATATCTAGTTCAAGCTTGTTTTACTTCATGTAAAAAGCAAAATAGATAACTATGGAGAAATAAGAAACTACAAGAAAATAGGTTAAATAAGTTTTTATTACATACAAAATATCTTTCATGTAAGTTTTGTTGCAATTTTTCTGTAAAAAATTGTGTGAGAAAGTTGGTAATTTTATCTTTGTATAAAGTGCAAGTTGCATAGTAAAACATTTTGTTGTAAGTTCGTGAATGTGGTATGAGGGGTCGAACCACGTTAAATTTGTGAGTTATCTATTATTTCATTTTTGTTTCTTGCAGGGTCGACTTAAAAAGTTAAGAGACCTAAAATAAATTTTATAGTGTATATTTATAAAATAAATAAAAATTAACATAATGCTTATAAAAAAAACATTAAAAATATATCAAGTTTTGTTGAGTACAAGGTTTGAACTAAGACCAGGAGGATTTGCGATCATTTGACCAGCTTATCTAGGCAAATACATATACTTAATTTGTTATATTACCTTATAACTAAATTAAAATTTGTGAAGCTTTTTATTGCCCCAAAATTTTGAGGCCTTAAGCCCTAATTTAGATTGTTTGACCCTTTAGCCGACTCAGGCTTCTTGTAGATGTGCTTTGGCTTGTGCGAAGGTTTCATATTTTTTATTTCTCAAAAGTGGTGTTCACGTGACTGTAATTTTTGTTTGGCTAATTATTACGTAGTATTTTGGTAAACTATTGCATTCCTCGCTCATAACTCTAAATCTTAACCTCTTAAAGTAATTGATATTCATTTAAGAGATCGATATACATTTTTTTCATACACGCTCGCGATGGACCTAATACCATTAGAAATAGTTAAAGAATGAGTCAAGTATAAATCCACCACTTATGTAACACTATGTCACATTTTAAGTACTGACATGGATTTTCATCTGTTTAATCACACAGAAAATGGCACGGATCATGAAAGTGATTGAAACAATCTGTGAAATGAGTATAACATTTGCATATAACAGAAATCGGAACAAAAGTTGACAATTCTTTTGGAGAGAAAGGAGGAGAAAGGCGTATGGTAAAAAAGTGACCGGACATGACTACGTCAAATTAAACTTTTAACTACTATAGTACAATTTTTTACAATTAACGATTCTGACTAATACGTACTTAATTATTAATTTAGTAAAAAGGACTATTTCATTCTCGATCATGTTGGTGGGTCATATGAGGATCAAAACACGTCTTAATTAATTAATTATGCTAAGTGGAAAGGATTATAGTAGGTAGAACAGTCAATAATATGCTTGACTTATGAAAGAATCAAATCAAAGAGGAACCTTTCACATTATTAAAGACTCAGCTCAATTTACCTTCAAAAGAAGAACTCAACTCTAGTGTGGAAGCATTGGAAGCCGTGCTGCCGTATACTAAGAATAAATTTATTTATAATACATCAACGATTATATGACAAAATATATTAAAAAATTAGGGCAAGTTGGAACATTCCAAGTGGCGCAAATGTGTCTATGATTGATAAAATGTTGACTTTAGCCTTCAAGTCAAATTGGAAATAATTATTCAGAAGAAAAAAATAAAATGAGTTAGAGGCCAAAAAGTGATTAGTGATGTGGATTGATTTACTATAGCATATATATTATGCTGTAAGACAAGGAAATAGTCATCAAAACTTGTGGAATACTTCTTTATCCACACAAAAAAAAAATTGTGGAATACAGAAAACTTGTTATTCAAGTTAAATTCAGTGCACTAGTATGTACTAGTAGAAAGGCTTTTCTACTAGATAAGAATTGCTTTGTCTGATGAAATTTTCTAACATATGCGTAAGGATTTGAAACTTGAAAGGTATGGGTGGGGAGCCCATGGTAGAAAAATTATAAGTTAATAATTACTTAATTAGGACTAAAGAAATATCCTTACATCATATCTTCAAAAATATTTAAGATCCTGTCAAAAGAAAATAAAAAAATTTAAGAGAATGAATATATGAGTCACCTATATATATATTATAATAGTATATAGTATAATATATTAGTATACTATTATTGCTAAAGTTTCATTGAATTTGAAAGCAATAATTTGTTCTGAACATGATCAATAAAACTCTTTCCCGTCTTAATTTTTTGAGGGAGAAAACCCACGATTATAGCTAATATAAAAGAGTGAGATTAAGTAATCTAAGCTTGGGTGGTTGCGGTATTAAATTGCTAGCACTTAATTAGCTCTTACTTTAGGCTTCATCATAGAGGGACACGGGATTAAAATCACAACCAAGATTAAACTAATGATAATGGTACTTTTGCTTATAGTGTATTAGTCAACCCCATTTACTTTTAGAACTTGGGATGAGTCTAACCCAACTCTTAAAAAATTGACTTGTAATGTAAAGAGTGTTCCACTTATAAGTTCATTTTTAGTCTTTATTTTATCAAATGTAAGACTCTTAACACATACTCCTTACATTTAAGATTTGACATATGAAACATGACTCAAATGAGTTGATAATAATGATCTAAAAACAAGTAGTTTAACGAATTATAGATAGACTCCAATATTATTTTAAAATTTAGGTTAGCCTAACTCGTCTTATAAAACAATTGTGTTATGCGACAAAATATATTTATATTGTGTGTGACCCAATAACAATACATATTTCTTTTCTATCTCTCACTTTTCTTTTCTTTTTTTCTTTTTTTCTTTTCAACAACTCACACAACTAAAGAGTAACTTATTTTGACATGAAAAATTTGATTTCTAAGAATATTAACTTCATCCAAATTTGTTGGACTAATTAAAGGTGCCGTTTCTAAGATTAACGAATTGTACTTGCCACCAACAAAGATGTTAAGATAGCACTTTCACAGTCTTTTCAGTTTGATTAACGGTGTATAGTATTTTGCGTGGCAATCACATATTCCTACTTGTTCATGCAACCGTTATAAATGCAAATTATAGGTTGTACCGTTGTAAGTTGGTTCACCGGCCTAGCTTTAGAGTATTGATTGATTGATACTAAGAACCTTGTAATTTTCTGTGTAAATTAATGTGCTTGTTCTACAAACTAACTTCAGAAATTGAAAATTCTATACAGCATAAAGTATAAAGCTGGGATTCTATGCATGTGGCAAGTTCTTTTTAAAAAAAGTTTGTGTCAGTCTTCCCTTTGGAGTATTATTGATCTCTTTATATCAGAAGAATATTACTGTGGAGTTAAATTTTATCTTATCATGAAAAATTCCTATCATATCAGCAGAATTGGAGTGAAGTAAATTTTACCCTAAAAAAAAAAAACAGGTGCTGTTCAAAGTTCAAACCACATACATGCATATATATTATCTTCTTGCTTGTCACTGATGGACCCTAAACCATGTGATGTGCCACGTGACAGTCGTGGTGACCTACACCCAACTTCTCTTCAATTTCTTTCTTGAATATTACATTCCAGCAGCTTGATTTTGTGACATGCATGTCATCTTTAACATAATCTTCTTAATTTCTATTTCTATTAATATACATGTTGTACCAAACCAACATTCTATGCATATTTTGCGGCATCATCACATTACGCCTCTAAAATTAATTTTCACCTGCAAATACCTCACAGCTAGCATATCCTAATAATATCAATCACACTGACATCAATGTCATCATGTTCAACGTGTGCCACCTATATTATTGCCTCAAACCCCACCTTAATTAGTGTATGATATTAGCACGAAGCATGGTCAATTAGGGTCCGAGCCACACAAATCAAATTACATCACCATGTAGCAAATAGCAATATTTGTTATACACGTTTTTTTCTTGACCAAGTTGTATGTTATATATGCTATTATTGCTCAGAAATACACCATGTTATTCAAAAAATTAAATTAATCACAGAAATTTATTAGAGAATTGTAAAATTTCTTTCTAATTTCGTCGCATTTTTTTATGGATATATTTCGTCACAAAATTTAGTAACAAAGAAATTGGAAATGTATTTCACTTATTTATATCCAACTTTGTCAGTACTTTTATTCTTTGTATTGTCAATCAACATATATGATACTTTTTGAAGTAGATATAAATGGAAATCACGCATGTTAGGATTTTTTTTAAACAACATATATATTAAACCTCACTCGCACAGTGCAAGCAGACAGAAAACAGATACAAAAGGCACCGTAAATATGCAGCAACCACACCAAGAAAAGTAAGACACTGTGACTGGTTGCCAACAAAAACGCCCCCACATCACAATAAACAATCATTCGGGTTCCAACGTCATCAGTAGAAAAAACAAGATGAAATCTTTAATCTACTCAAACTCCATTGTCAAGACAACACGTTATTCTCCTCAACCATTTCATCATTCTCCTTGGTATTATTATTAAAAATGATATCATTATAGATTTTCAAATTACCCAAATTGATGCCTGCCAAATCAACCGCCAACCCTTTCTAAGTTTCTTGTTCCTCGCCTCCCCACTTCAACTTTCAAAATGAACAAACAAATTTTGAGGGGTAATGATATTCATTTCAGGTCAAGACATTATCTTGGACCACAATTCAAACATCACTTGATCACAATGCAAGAATATGTGAGTCAAAGTTTCCACGCCCCCATCACAAAAGACACAATTTAAATTTGCCACCAACTGAACGCTATTTTTCCTAACAAGGTTATCTCTCGTTGGGATACGATTATGAAATAGCTTCAAAAAAAAACCACTACCTTATGATTTTGTTTGTAGACCACCCTAAGTAACTTTTTATACTCCATTTGTACCAAATAAAACATGTTAACCACTTTTTGTCACTTTCATGTTTAACCATGACATAAATACTCATATTCATATACAAATTTGAGCCACTTTAATTTTTTTCCCCTAGTCTTTTTTTTTTGTTCAAATTGATACCTATGAAATCAATTTTACGAAAGTAAAAAAATGGCCAAGCCTAAGTAATGTGACCCATGAAAGTGACTTATCCATGCCTTAAATTTGGGGGGCTGGAGGCATCCCGAGTGTGTCGACATCTCAATGTACCTAACAAATAACCTGCTCTCTTCAATATTGATAACGACTTCCATCATAACCTATCACCAAATACTTGTATATTTTATGTCACTTATAAACTAATTTTGGTCAACAATCTCATGTTTTTTCATTGTTTTTTATTCGTTTAATTTAGAACAATTCCAAGTCAATTCTTCCTTTGAAAATTTGTATAAAGATAAATGGGGAATATGGTGTCCCCTTTAAGCAACCGCACCCATCCAATTAACTCTAATATGATATGCTCAATTCTCTTTCATTTGTCATTTCTCTTTTAGTAGTAGTCTTCAAAGAGGTATTTAAGCTTCCCATAATTGACGTATTTATGTTTTCACTTTTTCACAACCAATCATATTACTAAATTAAGCTTCTAGATAGATATTTAGAGCTTTATTTGAGTTCATTTTATGTATATATATTATATATATCTACACATGACGAACCGGTAATTCATTTTTACGTCACGCATGACTTATTTACTTTTTTTTACTTGATTTGTATTGTTTTATCATATACTTTGGTTTCACTACCTACATAAATTATACTGTTCAAGTTTAAATATTGAATGAAACAATCTTAAAGGAAACTTTATGAGCCTGCTAATCAAACTTCAAATTTCCAGAATCCATTTGATCTGAAAATCAGAGAGTTAAGATCAAAAACTAATTGAATATAAAAAATCTTAAAAAATTTAAGTATGATTGGGTACAAGTACCTTGTAGAAAAATTTCATTTAAAATTTGAATTAATTTTAAAATAAATTAATATAAAAATATGACATAACATTTTTTTTTTAAACAATGACATAACATTAAATGATTGGTCAATAATTTGAATACATATACAACAACCTTTAGAGATATTGATACGTTGATGAAAACAATTACACTAAAAAAAACAGGTTGAGCCCAACTGGGTTATATAACAATATACTGGTATATTTTTTTAGGGAATTTAGCGACATTATATGGTCACTAATACTTTCATACAAATTACTTTGCTTTTTGATAAAAGTTTTGTAGACAACACTAACAAATGCTAGTAAAAACCTATTTTACTGTCGCTAAAATAATATTTTTAGTGAAAATTATATTGGCATTATAATTTTAAATTTCTACTAAACGAATATTTTGCAACCATTACTTCATTTCATTCTACTTTTTTTTTTCTAAAAAAAGAAGATAAATGGTAGTATTGTTAGTTTTTATTGAGGGTGGGGAGAAGATCAAGCTTTTAATCTCCTAATTACTACCCCACTCTCTAACTATCCACTCCAATCACTAAATCATCCTTATATTCTGACTTCATTTGAGGGTAGGGGAGGAGATCAAACTTTTGACCTCCTTATTACCACTCCCTAGCACTCCATCATAGCCACCAAACAATCCTTATATTGGTTCTTTGGAGGTAATCATATTCAAGTATATGTCAAACACTAAATATGGGCACATATCTCTGTTGGAATTTGAACATTGGTTCACCATGTTGTGAGAGTCTAACTTCTTCCACTTCATCCATCAATCAATATAATGGTTACTTCAGTCTATCTTCCAGTATTGGCGATGAATTAAATCAAACCATATAATGAAATGTTATTGAAACATGATACATTAGGACTTAAGCCGCCCAATAGGAGTTCGACTCAAAAGACTAATCCTTTAATGTCCGTTTGATGCGCATGATAAGATAGCGATAAGCTAGGATAAGGAGCTCAATAAGAATGTGATAGAATAGTGGCTAAATAGACACTTATTTTTGTCATCTGTCAGATGCATAAATGGTAAGAAATATGATAGCAATATTTACTACTTTTTTAAGTTAAATATTAAAAAAAAAAAAAGTTTTTTAACTGTGACATAATAATTCTTTGGAGGTAATCATATTCGAGTATATGTCAAACACTAAATATGGGCACATATCTCTGTTGGAATTTGAACATTGGTTCACCATGTTGTGAGAGTCTAACTTCTTCCACTTCATCCATCAATCAATATAATGGTTACTTCAGTCTATCTTCCAGTATTGGCGATGAATTAAATCAAACCATATAATGAAATGTTATTGAAACATGATACATTAGGACTTAAGCCGCCCAATAAGAGTTCGACTCAAAAGACTAATCCTTTAATGTCCGTTTGATGCGCATGATAAGATAGCGATAAGCTAGGATAAGGAGCTCAATAAGAATGTGATAGAATAGTGGCTAAATAGACACTTATTTTTGTCATCTGTCAGATGCATAAATGGTAAGAAATATGATAGCAATATTTACTACTTTTTTAAGTTAAATATTCAAAAAAAAAAGTTTTTTAACTGTGACATAATAATTCTTTGGAGGTAATCATATTCGAGTATATGTCAAACACTAAATATGGGCACATATCTTTGTTGGAATTTGAACATTGGTTCACCATGTTGTGAGAGTCTAACTTCTTCCACTTCATCCATCAATCAATATAATGGTTACTTCAGTCTATCTTCCAGTATTGACGATGATTGAAATCAAACCATATAATGAAATGTTATTGAAACATGAAACATTAGGGCTTAAGCCGCCCAATAAGAGTTCGACTCAAAAGACTAATCCTTTAATGTCCGTTTGATGCGCATGATAAGATAGCGATAAGCTAGGATAAGGAGCTCAATAAGAATATGATAGAATAGTGGCTAAATAGACACTTATTTTTGTCATCTGTCTGATGCATAAATGGTAAGAAATATGATAGCAATATTTACTACTTTTTTAAGTTAAATATGCAACAAAAAAAAAGTTTTTTAACTGTGACATAATAATTCTTTGGAGGTAATCATATTCGAATATATGTCAAACACTAAATATGGGCACATATCTCTGTTGGAATTTGAACATTGATTCACCATGTTGTGAGATTCTAACTTCTTCCACTTCATCCATCAATCAATATAATGGTTACTTCAGTCTATCTTCCAGTATTGGCGATGATTGAAATCAAACCATATAATGAAATGTTATTGAAACATGATACATTAGGACTTAAGCCGCCCAATAAGAGTTCGACTCAAAAGACTAATCCTTTAATGTCCGTTTGATGCGCATGATAAGATAGCGATAAGCTAGGATAAGGAGCTCAATAAGAATATGATAGAATAGTGTCTAAATAGACACTTATTTTTGTCATCTGTCTGATGCATAAATGGTAAGAAATATGATAGCAATATTTACTACTTTTTTAAATTAAATATGCAAAAAAAAAGTTTTTTTAACTGTGACATAATAATAAGAAATATATCATATTTAAATGACAAGATTATCCTTACAAAACACACACACACACATTAAAATTTATTTTTTATATTTTTAATTTCACAAATTAATAAAAAGACCAAAAAATTAACTTATAATTAAATCATTATATATAAAAAAAATTAAAATTCATTGACAATAATAAACAAATAGATTCAATTTTTAAAATTATGAGTAAATAATTCTATTATATATGCTAGATTCAGGAGTAGCTCACCTGGGAAAAAAATTATATATGCTAGATAAGCTAAATAATATGGTATATATTATCTATAAATGACAAAACTACTCTTATAAGAAAATTATATTTAATTTGTTAAATTTTAGTTAATATTCTAAATTCAATAAATTAAATATTTATATTTCAAATTTAATATAAAATTAATTTTTTTTGTTTATTTTTTATTTATATCAGTATTTAACTAGATCGCAATTTTTTATTGGGATCAATTAGTAATTCATTTTCTTATCTTATCTTGCTAATATCTAAACCCAACTCATGTTAAGAATAAGAATTATAACTATAGAGGCGGTATATGATAAGTTTCAGGATTAACTTATCATATCCTATTGTGTCATCAGATGCTTGATTAAGAAAAAAATATTATAAAGTTATCTTATCATGTCTCTTATTCTGTCCACCAAACGAATCCTTAGGTGGAAGAACCTTGTGGTGAAAGTATCACCACTATATAATGAAATGGTATTGTGAACTTTTATTTACTCAATATGGGACTTCTAACATTAGCACACCCTTTAAGAGGTGGCGTCCACAAAGACTTTCACTCAATTATCGTTCACCTAATGATAACCCTATTCTTTTTGGCGGATAGACAATCCAACTCATATGACTAGTTCAGTATGTAAGGGACTACATTGCTTAAGTACCACATTGAACACTTGTATCTACTCAATGTGAGACTCCTAACATTCTCATGTCTTTTAAGAGTCGACCACGACGACTTTCACTATATCAACACTATCAATGTTCGGTAGAGAACTATAATCCAATGTATAGATAATCCATTTCATGGTCCAACTCTCAATTAAAGCATCAATTGGTATGTTAAGTTTGTGAAAAACCAAAAAAATATAGCCAATTATGTGTGTGTGTGTGTGTGATACATTGAGCACTTATATATATATATATATATATATATATATATATATATATATATAGCACAACTTAGTTGGTAATAGAAGAATATGTTACAAAGAGTGTTCCTATCATTTCTCGAGAACAACAAAGAGATTGTTCCTAACATTTCTCTTTCATATTTAAGTGTAGCACAACTTAGTTGGTAATACAACTCTATATTCAATAATAAAGCACAACTTAATTGATAAGACGCTTCACCAAGGGGACTCGTGAAGGGGAGGAAGTGGAGAATACTATTGCTATGGACACTCTCTATCACTCGCTATCTTATTACATGAAATCGATTTTGGTACCACACTTTGAGAATGAGTCTCATATAAAATGGTGAGACCCACATGTGTTTCATCAAATAGGAGAGTAAGTGTTACAAAAAGTGTTCCTATCATTTCTCTAGAGCAACAAAGAGATATTGCTCCAAACATGTCTCTTTCATGTCAAGATCTAGCAAAAGCATCTACAATTGGGAAATTGTATCAATTACAAAAAAGACTAAAATTGTTCATCCTAGAAGATGGAAGATTGTTGTGAGAGAACTCAAATTTACTCTTAGAGGCAGTGATGGAGGAGGAAATACAGTTTTTATTTTTTGGGTGTGTGACGTGGGGAGAAGATGATTGTTTACTTGTTCCTCTCCATTATTCTTTTTTCTGTATTGACTACTTAATCCTATGAATCTAATATTGATGGTATTGTTGTGCAATACAAGAAGTTTCCCATTTCTAGTGAAGTCAAAGAGCAAAGAACTTAGCCCTCCTGCATTCTTAGAGCAGCAAGAAGTTTTATCATGATAATGTCTTCTTGGAGATTGGTTAAATTAATTAAAAAGTGATTTTTTCTTCTTGAAGTATATTTGTATGGGATCTGATGTATGTATTATTTACTCCATAATCTAAGTAGTCAATGCAAAATCTAATTGCAATAGCACCAAAAAGATAAAAGTGGGTACAACTACAAAGTGAAACTTTATTTCATCCTGATTGATTTTAAAGGGATGCCCTTGATCTTTTCCACGTCATAGTTAATGACAAACTCTGTATAGTATAGAAGGACTGGTCTTATAACCATCAATATAATTAATTAACCACGTTATCATATCACTGAAGGAACAGTCCCATATAAGATATTTAGCTATACAATTTAGTGGATTTAGTTTTTCTGTGGGACGAATTCTATGTGTTTTTATTATATTTTTTAATTTGAGTACTTTTTGTACTCTAATTTCTATTCCCTCTATTCCTTTTTAATTGTTACATTTTGTCTTTTTACATAAATCAAGACAACAAATATTTTTACTACTTTTGATACAACAATTAATTTTTTTCCTATAATAACCTTAATAATTTAATATCACATTTCATATATTTTTCTCTCTGCAATAAATATCTAAGAGTAATATAGGTAAAACAACATTTAATAATGTATTAGACTTTGAAAATAACAGGTAATTAGAAACAAAAAATTTATGCAAAAGTGACAATTATAAAAGAATAGAAGGAGTATGTGATTGTACTCTTGCATGAGATTTCTCCTTTTTATTTATAAAATATATATTTGCCATTAAAAAAATGGTTAATATATGAGTAAAGATTGACCTCAAAAGAAGTTAATGGGAAAAAAATTCATGACAACAAAAGCAAGTTCTTCCGTGGACAACTACATAAAATCATCAGAAATATTAATGATGGCCGAGGATAATAATTCATGATCCTTCTTATATTTACGGTTAATATAGTGACTTTATTTATGTCGATTCAATACAAATTATATATTTATGTTCCACTTTTTAACCAAACTAATATCATTTAACTCACTAGTTCAATCATAAAAACAGACGACTTTTGTGTAGCAAAATATGATTTTCTTTAATGATCATAACTCTCTTTTTTTTTTTTTAAGAATGATCACAACATTTTTTTTTGTCAAGTAGCCTAGTGACAATTCACACATATATCTAGTGGAGAAGTGGAGAATTCGGGGTTACCAACTGTACATAATATCTCTGGTAGCTACCAAATGAGTACACTTACGGGACTAATGATCACAACACTAAATATGAAGAATTAGAGAATGGTCTAATTTTAAAATTATTAATTTGCATCACTAATTCAAAACAAATTTCTGATTGCGATCTACATAGTTAGGTATAGTCTTCGCTCAGATGGGGAGGACAAAATTTATTCGTGAGGGATTATTTTATGACATCCCATTTTTCTCTTTTGTAAATTAAATATTCTAAGAGTGTGTTTGAATCAAATAATTGAAAATTTAAGGAAATTTAGAATAAGAATCCAATGTTTCAGCTGATTTTTTTTTCTATTTATAATTTTTTATAGATTAATTGTTTATTTAAAGTTAGCTCCTTTTTATAATATATCAAATTTTGGAGTAAAAACATCATTATAGAAAATGTGGCTTAAAATGAAATTTCAACCATTTAAAGTTCGGTCATTTTTTATAATTTATCAAATTTGAAGTAAAAATATCAATATAGAAAATGTGGTTTAAAATGAAATTTCAACCATTTTGGGTTGAATTTGAATCGTTAAAAAACTTAAGGACCAACTTGCAAAAACTTAAGGACCAACTTGCAACATTTGAAAAGTATAGGGATATTGCAAAATTTCAAAATATACATGGACGGCTATTTGTAGCGAGAGACAATATCATGAATACATTGCCACCGTTAGATCTTGCTTTGGCAGAATACATGAGTCGGTGGAAATGAGATGGCTTACTACATTACCAATTGAACAATCGTAAAATTATCGTGAATACCTTTTTCGCTATAACTAGCATTTTGCATTGTAAAATTATTGTAATAACAAGGCATAAGAGCTGCATTTGTAATGAGTTGGAGTACACATTGTAGTTTAATAAATAAAATTATTTTGCTTATAATTAAAAGTAGTCTTTTTCATGTCAAGTTAGTCATTTATATTTAAAATCATTAGCAATTTTGGCCCAAACATTATTTTTCATCTATTTTATATTACTAAAAATATGTCCCCGTGAGCTTAGCTCAGTTGGTAGGGACATTGCATAATTTATGCAGGGGCCGGGGTTCGAACCCCGGACACCTCACTTCTCCACATTTACATATGTGAGTTCCAGCCACTAGGCTACTGGACCCAAAAAAAATACTACTAAAAATCTTAATTACTTAATTTTTCTTAATCATTTTTTGTATTTTATCGCCTTTGTAATAATAGTGCATGTGTCAACGCCAAATTTGTGAAGGCAACCAAACTATTTTTGTATGTCATAACTTATTTGTGACATTGCAATTCTTGTACTAAAACCGAAGATTTTGATTGGTATGTTGCAACGTATTTACGATGTATTTTCTTGTACCACATATATTTGATTTTGTTTTTTAAGGGATTGAATTTTTTTTTTAGTGTGAAACGCTTAACATTAAATAGTTATCACAAACACATGAAAAATGTCATGTGAATAGTGTGTATATATAATTCAAATTCGAACTTTACACACACCGCAATAATGTAGATTAAATAATCTTTGTTTTGTTGGAAATAAATAAATAATCTTGTTTTGACTTCTAGCAAAAAGAGTTTTTTTTTAAAGAACATTAATTATGAATGGATTAGTTGTAATTTTGCATAAAAAAACGTAAGAAAAGTTTTTTTTTTTTCAAAAAACAAGTAAGACATTTTTTTTTAGTTTGCAAGTGGCATCAAAATTTTCATTGAGCATCATGTGTGTACACATTTACACCACCATTTCTATACATCTTCACCGGCATCTCTTGTTAACAGTGGAGTGTTCATGGTTCATGAACTGCACTGAACTGAACCATATAAATGGTTTGGTTCAGTTCATAAAATCAATTTCAATAAAAACTGGTTAATTCTTAAAAACAGTTCCAATCCAGTTTAAAACCGGTTCAGAATCGGTTTATAGTTTTAAACCGGTTTACTTATTTTTAACCGGTTTTGAACCGGTTTTCGTACTGAACCAGATTATTCTTGAACTGGTTTTCAAACTGAATTTTAGTTATTGTTTTTAAAAACCCATTTTTCAGTGACACATGTAAAAAAAATTGGTTTTCAGGGATTATAATTTATTTGTTCAAAAAAAGTGATTATGACATATTTGTTTAAAAACAGATTATACGCAGAAGCTAGAAGCATTATGACTTATTTGTTCAAAAAAATTGATTATGACATATTTCTTCAAAAATATATTATATGCATAAGGTAGAAGCATTATGGCTTATTTGTTCAAAAAAAGTGATTATGACATATTTCTTCAAAAAGAGATTATACACATAAGCTAGAAACATTATGACTTATTTGTTCAAAAAAAGTGATTATGATTATGACTTATTTGAGTGACCTTTGGAAATAAATAATGTATATCGAATTCTTAATATGGCAATTTCAATAAATTATAAACATAATTCATGACAACTCAAATTATAGAAGAGTCGTTCATCACTCAAATAAAGTAGTGAGGCATTGATTATACAGAGAGTAGTGAAATAAATCCTAAGCAAATTACAATGAATATTATTTAAGCAAATTCAGGTTGAACAAACATAACAAGGGAAACAATGAATTGATGATTGTCCTTCCTCCTTACTCAATGCTCCCCAGCCTTCACCTGCGAATATGTACATGCAGAATTTCAGCTTACAGTGAAAATTCTAATTTAACAGAAATAATAATATGGGTTCGTCCGAATTGGAACTAGGTTTAGTGAATTGATTTTGTGAATTTGTGAATTGGGATCAATTTGGGGCTAGGGTTCTTCATCATTTGGGTTAGGGTTAGTGGTGAATTTGGGCTGTTTTTGTGATATTTTTATTTTATTTATGTTTTTGATTTATTTTTATTATTAAAATAAATGTTTTTGGTGAAACAGTTTAAATCCAGTTATTTAATTTAGTTTGGTTAACTAAATTGTTTTATTTTTATGGTTCAGTTCATGAACCATTTAATATGGTTTGATTTTTTTATGGTTCAGTGCAGTTCAGATTGGTGATATGGTTCAGTTAATCATATTTTTGCACACCCCTAGCTAACACACAGGACCATACAAGTGTCATCATATTATATGCTTTTAGATAAGGTATACTACATTCATACAATTATAACATTTTGCCTTGTCAAGATTTCTCAACATTGCTATAGTCACAAAATCTTATTCTATGTTAGAAATTAGAATATAATAATTCTATATATATGCGGTCTAGCAAGGCCAAAAGCTAATTATTATTGTTGTTGAACCAAAAACAGTCTTAGATTGCCTTTACGTAAAGCATCTTGCTATGCTATAAAAAAGAAAAACAGGGAGTGAAAGGGAAAGCACTAAAAAGGTAGGAGGTGACCAAGTCCAAATTGTTATTCAATAGTTCAAAGCTTAATAAGGAGCCCCAGCATGGACACGCAAGTATACTAAACTATAGTGAGGACTATTAAATTTTTAACTAATTTCGGTTATTTAATTCATCAAACAATTTTAAATTGAGGACTATTTAGGTTTGCCTTATTTTTATTTTCAAAATAAATAAAGAGTACAATAACATTATTATATATGCATTACTGACATTCCAACAACACAACACAACAACCATCTACGATACTTTAACGTATTTATTACAAAAATAGAAAGAAAAAAATAGCAAAGCATGAGGGGGAACAGACCAAACTTATAACTAATTAACAAGAAAAACGATAACTAGGAGGGAAATTTATATTTCTAAAAGGGTCTTGTTAACGAGTGCCCCTGGGACACTCTTTTATAAACATTCTTAATGAAGAAATTATTCTTTAAAAAAAGCAAAGACTTCAATTTCAAATGCAATAAATACACAAACTTTTATAAAATCTTACCACTTTAGGTGCTGGGGACACTCGTTAACATTTCCCTTTCTAAAAATATCCTCTCAAATAAAAGGAATAGTCGATTTCCACCCGACAAAACCCTAGATAGAAATGTCATAATTAACTAACTTGTCAGCACATGTGTTGGTGCTTAGTAGGGCTGGACAAGATCTTCAAAACCGACCGAAACCGGCCGGCCCGTTGGGTGTGAGGCGCTTCGGGTCGGTTATGGCGGTAACCCGGTTACAACGGGTGAGAATTACTGGGTTGGGGTGGGTTCGTATGGGCGGTTGCGGGTGGGGTGAGCAGACCCAACGAAAACCGAACCGGACCGACCCATACTGCATGTTGTAAGCCCATTTTCATTAAAAGGCCCAGACATATATATAGCTCACTTCACACTAATCTTCTCTAACCCTAATCTTCTCCCCTCACAAACACAAACAGCCGCCGCAAGCAAACCCAAACATCTGGCCGCCGCAAGCAAACCCAAAGATCTTCTCCCCACAAACATCTGGCCGCCGCTGCTCTTCTCTTCTCTAACCTGTCCGCCGTTCTTCTCTAAACCTTTACCCATTTCCTGAAATCATGAACCCAGATCATACCTAACCCTTAAACACTTTCAAAAATCATCCCTTAAACATTTTCAACGGTTTCTACGAAGAACTTTGAAACGTTTGTCTTCCCTAATCATGTTTCTTAGCTTCGTTCAACATTTTTTTTCTTTATGGTTTAACAGTAGTTCTTAGCTTCGTTCAACATTTTTTTTTTCTTTGAAAGGTTTTTCTTTATTTTTTTCCCTAATCATGTTTCTTAGCTTCGTTCAACATTTCTGCTAATATCTTTTTCTTTATGGTTTAACATTTTTTTTCAAGGGATTGGGATTTTGAATTAACCGATTGAACCCACCCGATTATCCGCCTAAACCGATTAAACCGAAACCGACTAAACCGATCCTTAATTTGGGCGGAATTGGATGTAGGTATTGGAACCGTGGGATAGTTCGGTTTCAGGTTTTGAGACCGATTTCCGACCGAAACCGACCGATGTCCACCCCTAGTGCTTAGCAAAGCTTGATGTTTTCTTAGAATCCTTTGGTATTATTTTTTTTAGCTATTATGAATTTTGATTGTATTATCACATTTGATATTTGAGATAGAAATGTTTACACTGGATTTGTGTTACCATGGATATATTTTTAATGTATGTATTTTGAGTACTTTTGAGAAAATTTGTTATATATTTCACTATTTATTTCATATGAGTGTTGGTAAAAAAAATTATCATAACTCGTGAGGTAAAAAAACATAAATTACAAATAATAACCAGAGCTTAATTTGAAGCTATATATTGCTAGTACAATGTAACTGGCAATTATATTTGTCAATTAAATGAAAATTCTATTTATCACAGAAAAATGCATACATTGAAATAAAGGAAAATATTTCAAAATACCTATTTTTCTATCAGACAAGAGTTGAACTAGACATATCTTATTTAAGGGAAACCAAGTGATCACCACATAGTGATAGAGCGGCAAAGTGTTGGTAATTACAAACGAAGTTAACATGCTTTTTACTTAAATTTTAGGGAGTTTCTACCGTACACCTATTTCATAAATCAATAAGTTAATGATCATTTTTATATAATAAAGAGATATTTGTCGATTTTTATATTTTAGAAAATATTATTTCATAAGAAAAAACATCATTTCATTCTTTATAAGAATCATACTAATTTTTTAACATTTTATCAAAAAAATAATCAATATTCACTGTTATGAGTAATAAAAATTAAAAAAGTTGAATTTTGATTTACCGACACTTTTGAGAAATAAAATATAATTATTATAATTGTAACTGATAGAAAATATGTTTTTTCTAAAAAAATAACTCATTAAACTATTTATTTAATATGGGTGTACCGGTGGACTCAAATTTTTTGAGTGTACAATAGAAATTGCCTAAATTTTATTGTCTCATTTAGGTTTTATGCAAGTAGTTACAATTGACAAGTATATAAATACTTACAATCTATTTATAGTTTCGACTTTCAAGTAACGTAGAATATTCTAGTACATCAAAACAAATTTAATACGTGAATCCTTCATTCTTCACATGATCGTAAATACAAATTATTCAAATCGAAATGAATGACATGTTCTCTCTTAAAAATTTAATATTTCTGTTGAAATCAACAAATTTAATATTCTATTTTAATTTTTTTTGAACAAGATATTCTATTTTAATATATGTCAACACATACAATTTTATCAAATCATGTGCTCTAAATTAAGATTGGAGAGGTGGGAAACCAATCATGCTCAAAACTTGGTTGCAAAGAATAGATGCTGACGTTGGCTCCTCATCAGCACAGCAAGACAAACCGTCTTCACCCACGTGCTTTCACTGTTTCAGGCTACGGTCAAATGCCGGTGCCAGTCTCAGACACGTGTGTTCCTTTCTATTATTCCCAAACCAAAGTTCGTATTTTTCAATTTTACAACTAAGTCGAAATGTTTGAATCATTGACTACTACACTTTCTAAACATCTTCTTCTCAACTCAAGCTCCTCTTCAAGCTGTGTGCATCATAGCTCCACGTTAATTTGAACCTTTTTTTTTCTTTCTCATGTGATGCGATATATATAATTATATATACAACACGTATATAAAAATGGTCCAATGTGAATATCATACATCTTGATAAAAATTTTAACTTAACCTTTAGACATTAGTAATGCGTGTATAATTGTTGTGTTATTATTTTTTTAGCATAATTGTATTATAATTAGAGGAGTTGATGTGGGAGTACAAAAGTTTAATAATAAGACAATATTACTTGGACGGATGATAAATAAATTTTAATTTTAATTTACTTCAACAAGTATTATTTAAATTACGAAAGTTTTATATGTCATATACTACATGACAATTGCTGAGATTTTTTTTAACTCGAATCCATCAATGTTCCCTATATGTATGAAAGTAAATTTGACAATGTGAGACTAGGTAAAGCAATAGTAGAGTCAACCATGTTTTATTTGACTCTTAGACTATTAGTTTTTAAATCAACATAAAGACCGGAAATACAAACCAGTGAATGAAGATTTTACATGGGATTGGATTCCACTGTACCTTTTGACTGATTAAATAAATTAGAATTATTGGTTTCATGTGGTACATTATGTTTTCGGCAATCCAAGAGAACACAAAAGAATATGTCAAAAAAAGAGAGAACACAAAAGAAGTTTTTGTTTTTTGGTTTAGTTTTTTTTAGAAGACTCCAAATTGGGCTGAACCGTCAAAACTTTTTTAAAAATGATCAATTTATTTATTGCCAACTTTTAGTGTTTCAAAGGGTTAAATCATTTCCTCCAAAAAAAAAGGTAATCAAATCAAGATTCTGCCAGATATTAATTAAGATTACATTAGAGTAAATTTTATATCATGGCAGTATAATAAATTTGTTATACACAGCAAAAGACCATATTTTGTCTTGTAAAATGTGTATATTATTGTTAAAAGAATGCTTGCATTATTCTTTTTTTGAATAAAAAATGCTTATATTATTACTAAAAAATTCTTAAATTATATTTTAATGTGGACCCGGAGTTGATGATTTGATAAATTTGGTCACCGTATATGACTAGGTTAATTAATTAATAATATGATTTAATTCATATAGTTTTACAATGTTAATACTTGAATCAATGAAAACATTTGAGTTTAATCATAACTACTTATAAAATCACATATGACGATGTAAATTATTTACACCTATAACAATGTATTAAAATTAGACTCTTAACAATATATATGCCTTTTGATTTATTTATAGGTCAGGCTGCAAATGAAAAGTGACATTAATCTCCCTATCTGCTTAACTAATATTGATGAGTTTCCTTAATGGAAGTAAGATGGTCTAAAAATGTTTCCATATGAGAAAGCATGCACTTTCTACTCTTTTGATTGGAGGGTATTTTGTCAACCTCCTTTTTAAAAGTGACCTAGCAATTCTCTGTTCAAACCCAAAGACTTTCTCATTTTCTTTTATTCTTATATATAATATAACACACACAAACACATAAATAACTCAACAAGAGATAAGACTACAACCAAACCTCACTACACACTCTTCTCTTTTGCTTCTATATATCTTTCTCTTTCTTCTTCATGTCTGATGAACCTAAACCTTACTACCAAGACTTTATGCTAGATCATAATTATCATCAGAAAACAGATCAAGAATCTAACAACATGTACTCATGTGAAAAACAATTTTCGACCTTTCATAACTTAGATTCATCACAACCTAATTACTTTGATCCATCATCTTATAATATGAGTTTCACTGAAAGTTTACAAGGAGGAAACATGGATCACTACAATTCACCACTTGCAACTTCTTTTGGAGTACTATCTCCTTCTTCATCAGAGGTTTTTTCATCTGTTGATCAAGGAAATCAAAAGCCTGCAGCTGGAGAATTAGGTGGTGGTGATCAAACCCTTGCTACACTTAACTCATCTATCTCTAATTCCTCATCTTCTGAAGCTGGAGGAGTAGAAGAAGAAGATTCAGGAAAGAGAAAGAAAAATATTGGGCAGGTTAAAGAAGAACCAGGACAAGAAAGCTCTAAAAATGGGTAAGTTTTTTCTTCATCTTCTTAAACTTAATTATCTCATCAAACCCTTGAATTTAATTGGTGGTGCAACATATAGTTATTATTACTTAATATCTGTTTTGGAATGAAATACAGGAACAGCAAGGTGGATAAGAAGAAAGGAGAGAAGAAGCAGAAAGAACCAAGGTTTGCTTTCATGACAAAGAGTGAAGTTGATCAGCTAGAAGATGGATACAGATGGAGAAAATATGGACAGAAAGCTGTCAAGAATAGTCCATACCCTAGGTAATTATAAACAGTTGCATTCAATGGAAGATCCACTGCCACTATTAACACAAAGTCAATAATTTCACATAAAACTAAATCATATATTAACTCACCTACACTACTATATAGATCTGCTTGATGTGGATGTTAATTAGTAGTTAATTTCATCAAATTCAAATTTCTTTATACATATATTCAAATCTATTTATTTACACCCCATGTTCCCAAGAGAAACATTAATGTATATTAATTGAATCATAGCTAGTAAAAACAAAAGGAAAGTCAAAAGGAAAACCATGTTCAAATTACATCAAGTATACAACTCTAGCTAGGGTCTACTCTAGATACCATCAAAACAATGGCTTGTGTATATTTTTTAGCATTAATTAATTGTAAATAAAATTAATAAATGAAAGTAATATGATGAATGAATTAATGGGAAATTGCATTTGATATTGCAGGAGCTATTACAGGTGTACAACACAGAAATGTACAGTGAAAAAACGCGTAGAAAGATCATATGAAGACCCAACAACTGTAATAACAACATATGAAGGTCAGCATAATCATCCTGTCCCCACTTCCCTAAGAGGCAATGCGGCTGCAATGTTCACACCTTCTAATTTGCTATCCACACCCTCTCCTTTCTCATATGGGTCAAACTTCCCTCAAGATCTCCTTCTCCACATGCACCACCACAACACCTTCAATATCACTCAACCAAACACACACACTACTAATACCGTTGCTGGTTCCATTTATTCACACACCAACATTAACAACTCGCTTCTTCAACAATATCAACAACAACTTCCTCCTGATCAATATGGACTCCTTCAAGACATTGTCCCTTCCATGTTCCTCAACAGGACCAATCACAACTAATTATTAATCAAGATCCATTCATATGTATTCTCTCTATCTCTCTCAATGATTTTATTTATGATCTTTTTTGTACATATATTTATATAGTTTAAGTATGTAATCTGCATAGTTAGTTTCATTTAGTTATGACTTATCACGACATCTGCTATATACGTATATGGCCAGCTATATGATGGATGGTAAGTGGGAACTGTTTTTGTTTTCTTAAGGAAAAATCATCGAGTACGTATGTATTAATCCTAGGGAGAGGTTATTTAGAGGACAACATATATCTTTTTATACATATATGCATGCAGCTTGGCAGCCCATTTAATTGGGATTTTCATGCTATATATGTGGAGTATTAGTACTATGTAACATCATCTATGACAATTGAGATATTAGTTAATACTCCCTCCGTTCCTTTTTAAGTGTCTCTTTTGAAGAAAAATTTTGTTTCTAATTAACTGTCACTTTCAAAGTTCAATTCAAAATTAAATGTTGTTTTACCAATATTACCCTTAGTTATTTATTGCGGAGAGAGAAAGATATGAAATGAGATATTAAATGAATAAGGTCATTATAGTAAAAGTATAACTTATTGCATTAAAAGTAGTAACATTTATTGATTGTATTGGTTTGTGTAAAATATCAAAAAGTGACAATTAAAAAGGAACGGAGGTAGTAACTTTTATATGGGTTAGGGGAAGAAAAATGTTACTTGACTTTGTTTTGTTCTAATAGTTTTGTCTAATAAGTAAATTAGTTTTTGAACTATGTACATGTATGTGTTTTATCATTTGATCAACAAGTCACATCGTATCACTTCTGATCTAATGCTAAGACACATTAATCTAATGATAAAAACAATTTGTGTATAATATAAAATTTGTCTCACTTGCGCCAAATAAAATTGACCTATTATTATTTCAAAGTTTCTATTCCATACCTATTTTAGAACCTGTTGATCGCATATATGTTGAACTATTTTGAATTCTAATCAACTACACACTTAGTGTGTTTATTTTATTAAAGCTTCAAAGTGTACTACATAAATGAGACAAACTGTGTCCGTCTACTATTTATTGGTCTGCGTATTATTAAGCCTGATCTGACCATTATGGATAATGGGTCAACCCTCCCAATATATAACTATTTTGTTTATTCACGCATTTCATATTTTTACGTTACTTCGATATATTAGTTTTTCACAATTATCTATTTGGTGAGATAGGACTGAACACAAGTGTAATTTCGTTTACATTAACACTTAATATCAATTAAACTCGAGTTTTATTCATTTAACTGAACCAAATTAACATTATAAACTTTGAAAACATTGTAGCACCTTCCGGTGCTAACAATTTATGTGTTTGTTAGATCAATAGGACTAAACTCCCTTTTAGTATTTGACATGTCATTTTAAAGAATTTGACTCTATATGATATCATATTTCAATTCTAAGTTATAATAATACATTTAAATACACAAAAAAATAATGTAGACTAATGAGTTTAAATAGAAAAGGTTAACAAATTTATAATTTTATACAAATTACAAAATTTAATATAATAATAGTAATAATTTTTTTTATTCATATTTATTTAAATAGGTCAGCCTGACAGGCTAAAATTTTTTTTCTTATAATATGTAGTATGATCTTTTTAGTTAAATAAACTTTTAAAAAGTCTTAGTATTCTCTATTTAAAAAAAATCTTACTTGACTAGAGTCCGACGTAGACTAGTCTATATACCCCTTTAGACGGAGCTGACATATTCTCACTCTAGCAGAAATTCAAAATGAAGAAGAAAAAAGATGGAAACCCCAAACCCACCCAAGCATATGGATAAAACAAAACAAAAAAATCAATGGAGCCACACACCAATCATAATATAAACAATTCCTCTTATTTTAGCCAAAAATCATCTCTAAGATCAGGTTCTTCTCTTAAGAGTTTGAGTACGTTATGTGTGAACTAGAAAATGATACCCTTATTCTTTTACTTTGTTTTATAGAATCACAGAAAACTATTTGATGTATCTCGTGATATACATTTAAGATTTCCATTTAATTTGTACAAATTTCTCTCAAAATATATGCAACAATAACAAGAATATGTAATAGTATTCTATAAGTTATAAGGTATGTTTGTATTAGAAAAACAATTATCAAGATGATCAAAATTAATATTATCACGTTTTAGGAAAATTTTAAAATGTTTGCAACATAATTTCAATTCATTTTCATTGCAAAACAAAAATTCCAATGGATTTATCATAGACACTATATTACTCAATCTTATGTTTAGTGAACGATATGTTTGATTCGCGATATATCTATACCAATATATAAAAGAAATATACATTTTTTTTGGGTTGGACTTTTATTGGTCAATTTTATCCACCACTTATTATTAAATTAACATGTTGATTTTAAAAAAAAAAATGTAACCGATTCTCTTAAAAAAATGAAGTAACAAAAACACAAAAAGATAATCTATATCAATATTTATAACAATATATCTATAACAATATATCTATAACAATATACAAATGGAATAATGTTCCCTGAAAAAAGGGGAATACCATCTTTTGGGTTGGATTTTTCACTATCATAAATTTGTCTTTCATTTAAACTATTTTATTTATTATTTTATCTTTTTATAATATAATTTAAACTATTAATAAAAAAAATATTAATTAAATCTCATTATAATATGAACTATTCCAAAAATATTTGATCACGTTATATGTTAAAATTGATATCTCTTTATCCAATTAAGCGCGATAGAAAAGTGGATAGACGAGCACATTAGCGTTGTGCCCTTCTGTTTGGAAGTTAAAATATAATTAATGAATCTTAAAATACTTTTGAGCAAATTCAATATCTGGTTGTGTGTTTCAAGAGATTTTCATGATAGTTTGTTTTTACTATAAATTTTTGACAATATCTATTATAGCACACATTCAATATCCATTCTATTTCTAAATTATTTTACAATACAGTGGTATTCACAAATTTAGATTATCTATATTTTTCAAGTACTTAAATTTTGAACTTTTTACTAGTTTAACCCCTCGAGTTTCAAAGTGAAATTATTTTCGGTGCCCCTCAAAATATACCCGATGCGGCACTAGTGCAAGTGCTAAAAATAACGCTTTTGATAGAGAACCATCTGTAGGGGATTTTGATCTCTCACACACATATGGTATATTTATATTTATATATTCATTATTTTGATATAATTAGATTATGGGAAGACATCCATATAATATGGGAAAACATCCTAAAATTTAGAGAAATGATATTTGAACATCTATTGTGTAACAACTATTTTGACAATCTTAAGTACATAATGGTTCGTTTGGTGCACATGATAAAGAGACAGAACATGATAAAACTATCATATCCTATCTAAATCTGTTGTTTGGTGCACTAATAAGATATGATAAATAAAACCTATTACTAATTTTATCCTATCTCTCCTTTATTATTTTTATCTTTAGTTTTTTGTGGGTTAAAATTATCCTATCATGATTAACACTAAAGTGCTTATTTTGCCTTCTCTCTCAATTCATTGTTCATGTTCTCTATACTCTCCATCCATCGACCTCTACCTCTTCCTCCATAACTCTTCAACTTCTTTTCTTCTATTTGTTACAGATCTGACCTGAATTCCACCCTACAATCACTTTTTTCTCAATCTGCTTAATTGTTTGTTTGTTTCTTTCTTGATTGTCTATTTTGTATTCAAGTCAAATTTGAAAAGAGATGAAACAAAGAGTTTTGGAATTTCGTATTATTTTCAATAGAGACAACAATTAGTTTGGTTAAGAGCTTGGATTGTAATTGTAAATTTTTTATAGGCTGTTCTTGGTGTATGATTTTTTTTACATGTTGAAGTTACACAAAAGGGTTTTGATAAAACTTTGTAATTGAAAAAGGAAGAAGACAGTAAACAATTTTTTTAATTGAAGAAGTCATGATTTTTTTTAATTGAACTTTAAGAATGAAGATTATGGCACCCCTAAAAAAAAGGAAGAAGACGATTGACAATGATAGCTTTGTATCTAATTAATAATAGCTTAATTATATTTAATTATAATTAATTACAAGGTTAATTATGTCATCATGTGTGCAACAAACATGTGATAGGATAAATGATTATCATGTTCATATCATTTCATATCCTTATCTAGTTTCATATCCTATCATATCTCTATCATATCATGTGCACCAAACGGGCTCTAAAGGTATTTTCGTAAAAACAAAAGAAAAAAGTTTCAAAACAGTCAATATATCATAGAACTATTAAGACAACTAATATTCCCATATTACTCGAAAAGTTGTCACAAATGTTATGTGAATATATCATAACTCAAAACTTATGACCATAATCTTTTGACTATGGAAGACTTACTCATGCATATTGGATAACTCAAAAATTCAGTCACTAATTCCAAAATACAGTGCAACCAAAATGGAACACCCGCATGCAAGGCCCAAAATAATTTACCTCTTTGAATTATTATAACATATGGCATGTAAACTATTGAGTTTTTATTTTAGAATATTACTCTTCTCACTCAAAATTTCTCCAAAACATCCCAAAATTACCCATTTATTCCGATGGCAGTTGACTTCCGTTCAAGATACTTTTTAAATCGATTTAAAAAGTGATGAAACTGATCTTAAAAGTGTTGAACGTCACTTAACTGCCGCTGGAGACCTGGACGACAATTAAGTGCCGCTCGTCCAATGACAGTGGAAAAAAAGAGATATTTGAAAACTGAGAATAGTAACTTTCTTTATTTTAAGGTGACAACTACATTACTGATCAATAAAAGGTGGGTAGAGTTATCCATGTTGAGTTGACACCAATAAAAAACATTCATTTATCTTCTACTATTTATGTTATATATCCTAGGGTTAAATAAGTTTTTGATCCCTATAAATATAGTCAATTTTGTTGTTAGTCCTCATAAAAAAAGTGACATGTTTTGGTCCCTATAAATTTTTTCAGCACGTAGTTTTGGTCCCTATTAAATTAAAATTTGTTTAATTAGGCTTAAACTCTTAAATTTTTGAATTATTTTTTACATACTTGTTAGAACATTATAATAAGTTCCTCCACAAAAAATTAGCTCAAAATTTGATTTGTAGGTCCAAATTTTCATTACTTTCATCTTGAAATTTTGGAGTTTAAAAAAAATTCATATTTAATTCATTAGACGTTAAAAAATTATAGTTTTGTAAAACTGTTTCTTATAATGTTCTTAACATCTCTGTAAAAAAAATTTCAAAAATTTAAAAGTTTAATCATAATTATACAATTTTAATTTAATAGGGATTAAAACTACGTGTTGAAATTTTTCATAGAGACCAAAACATATCATTTTTTTTACGAGGAATAAAAACAAAATTTGATATATTTATAGGGACCAAAAACTTATTTAACCCTCCATACTAACGTCAAGACGGAAACTAATGTGCCTATATTTCTGTTTTTCTATTTTTCTATTGTGCATCCTTGTATGTTTTTTCTATCTTATTTGGTTATATTTTTTTGGAACATATCACAATCAAAGAAAAGATCTAACTTATATTGTTTTGATTATAGTGAAATTGTTCTTATTATAATAAAATTTAACTGTATTTTTAAATAAAAATTTAAGTAATATTATACAAAAGATAAAATTGTAATTAGAACAGTTTAAATAAAGGGTGTAATTGAAAGATAAAAAATCAGCTCAAAATCATACATCTTTTTCATATATAGGTATAGATGACATAAATAATGAAAGACAAGTGAATGATTTAGATCGGTGTCAACTCAACATTGATAACTCTACTCACCTTTTATTAATTTTTTTATGCAACCCACCTTTTGTTGTTGTTAAAAATCATTTATTGATAACTCTACTCACCTTTTATTGATTTTTTTTACGCAACCCACCCAACATTGATGATTTTTTTTCTTAAAATCATTTATGCCATTTTATATATACACATAATTTTCTTCTCATCTTTTATTACTTTCTTATTAAATTGCTAACCATATTTCTAAAAAAAAATTAAATTGCTAAACAATCATCTCATTTTCTCTTCTTTTAACTTTTTTTTTCATTATGTCATTTTTTTCAACTAAACAAAATATTTTTAAAAAAATATGGAGACAAAAGTGTTCCGGTTTATTTTTTCAAAACAAAAAACTGAAGCATTACATTGCGTCTCGTAATTTTCCTTAGAGTTAAACGACTATTTTTTTTATTAATTAATATATGGTGTTTCTTTTTTGGATAATTTTTTTTTATTTTGACGAGAGCTTTTTTGTGTGTTAACCATATGATTTTCATGAAAAAAGGAGTTTTGTTAATCTAAAATTCTAATGAAAGTTAAATAAAGTTTGATAAAAAATTATTTTATCAATAAATCGAACTTAAATTCTTTTCAACAATTTGTGCTAAAGCTCATTAATCACTTGACATCAATTACTCCCTCCATCCCAAAATAAGTGAGATATTTGTTAATTTCACACATATTAAGAAAACGACAAAACTTAGGTACAATTCTTGCTTTTCGTATGGTTCTTAACTAAAAATACAAATTTTTTGGATATAACAAACTTTGAGAAAATTATGGATTTAAGAAAATCATGGTAAATTTAGTTAAGAACCATACGAAAAGCACCTAAGGAATTGTACCTAAGTTTTGTCCTTAAGAAAATTGTATAAGTGAAAGAGAGAAAAATAGTTTCAAGCGTCTTTATCAAATATTGATGCATTCACTATGATCATAAATACAAAGCGGAAGATATTGAATTGAGAGTGATGAAATTAATATTAATTATAGTATATAATTGTTAAAAGGTAATTAATAGTGAAACAAGTGAATTATTTCGGGTATATATATATATATTATATTTTTACAAACTTGCAAATTCCTATGAGACGAGGGAGTAGTTAGTTTTACAGGAGGGTTTAGTTATCATGTTAGTTGGTAATAATTTTAGTATGTAATTAACCCAATTCAATTTCATGATAACTTGATAAGGACGTGATTATAATTAGAAACATAAAAACGAAAGTGAAGGAGAGAATGAAACGAAAAAAAGCATCAAATTAATTGAACACTAATCATTCTCAAACCAATATATAATTAGATTGGAAAACATAATTTAGTTGTTAGATTTGGAATGTTATTTTAACCTGTTAGTTAAATTAAAAATAAGACCATTTGCAATGGGTAGTTTAATTGTGTGTTGAATGATGAAAAGTGGTGTAATGGTGTGTTTAGTGTGTGTTGAATGGTGATGTGGAGGAGTGAGGAGTTGAATGGATTCAACACAGATGAAAGCCTGCGCCGAATACACGTGGCAGCTTGCCACTTGCTGAATTCAGGCGCGTGTGAAACACGCGCCGACAGGGCGCGTCACGCGCAGAAGCCGGAGAGAGAAGGAAGCTTTTTTGGATAAAGGTGGACACGTGTTTCATTCTGATTGGTTTGCTGGATTTTTATTATCTTAATAATTTCAACTCAATTATTTCATTGTAAATTAATTTTAAAAAAAAAATTACCAAAATTCATGATTTTTTTCCTCTATAAATAGAGACTTGGTTCATTTGATTTGGACACAGAAAAAAAAACCAAGTTTTTCAGTATCTTAATCTTATTATTATCCTTCTATTAGCTTTCTTTTTGAAGTTTTAAACTTGTTTTTAGTGAAATGGATCCAAATAATAATAATTTCAACACCCAGAATTCTTCTAATTACCCATTTAGCTACCAAAATCCCAACAATTATCAACATCCAAATCAATTTCCAAACCAACGTCCTCAAAACATGCATAATTTTGGTTTTGCATCAAATTTCAACCACCCATCCTCTGTTCCAAACTTTAATCCATATTATGGATCTATGATGGGATATCCATCTCAAACACCCCCGTTTAATGGTTATATGCCAATGGGAAATGAAAACTTTCCGAGTGTTGGTGCACTTGAATTTCCTGAATTTTCAACACAAATAACTCTTGGTGGCATGACAAGTGGTAATGAAGTCACTCCAAATCCAGAAGATTCAACTCCTAAGAGCAAGAAAGCCCAGCAACCAGCATGGAACACTTAACAAAATTTGGTGCTAATTAGTGGGTGGATTAAATATGGAACAAGCAGTGTTGTTGGGAGAAATCAGAAAGGTGAAACATATTGGGGTAAAATTGCTGAGTATTGTAATGAGCATTGCTCATTCGATCATCCGCGTGATGGTGTTGCATGCCGAAACCGTTTTAATTATATGAACAAAATACTGAATAAATGGATTGGCGCTTATGAAAGCGCTAAGCGTTTGCAAGGAAGCGGTTGGTCGGAGAATGATATTTTGGCAAAAGCGCAGGAATTATACGCAAGTGGGAAGAATATTCAATTTACTTTAATGGCAGAATGGCACGCTCTCCGTGATCAACCACGTTATGGTAGTCAAGTAGGAAATATTGGCTCAGGCAGTAGTGGATCTAAGAGATCTCACGACAGTGATGCATGTGGGTCAAACTCTGTAGGATCTACTGCTCGTCCAATGGGTAGGGAGGCAGCTAAGAAAAAAGGTAAAAAGAAAAGTAAGGAAGCTGCCTTGGAGGTGGTGGATAAAGAGTGGGCTGAATTCAAACAATTCAAGGAGAAAGAGCTTGAACGATTGGACAAGATAGCGTCGGTGCAACAGGAGGCTAACCAATTGATGAAAGAAAAGACTAATGCTAAGAAAATGAAAATGTATCTAAAACTAAGTTCCGAGGAGAATCTCGATGATCGGAAGCAAAAGTTGTTGGATATGTTGAGCCAAGAGCTGTTTGGAAATTAATTTCAATCAAATATTTGTCTGTATTCGGTCAATAATTTCAATCAAATATTTGTTTTAATAATTGTCAGTGATGTCTGTTGTGTTTGCTTTAATAATTGTCCGTGACTTTTGGCTGTAATGATTGCTTTAATAATTGTCAGTGATGTCTGTTGTGTTTGCTTTAATAATTGTCCGTGACTTTTGGCTGTAGTGTTTGCTTTAATAATTGTCAGTGATGTCTGTTGTGTTTGATTTAATAATTGTCCGTGACTTTTGGCTTTAATGTTTGGAAATTATTGTGTTTGAATATGTACCACCCAATTGGAATCTAATCCTTATCTGAGTATTAACTCAATACAATAACTTATTTCGAATCCGTCAATGTCCACCACTTAATGTACTTGTATATAGGGACTCATAGATACATACATTGAATCACCAATATCCCAAATCTCATTCAATGATCTACTTCAAAATATCACAAAAAACTATTAATGGATCCATCAGAATATCCTTTTGATATCGCAGCCTACAAACAAAAATGTGAAATGGAAGAAACTTATATCGCCAACCGATTCAGAGAACGTCGAAACAAAATATTGGAAGATAGTGCACCTCGTAGTAGAAAATATCTCAATAGAGATCATGCAGCGGCAAACCAAAGACTAATTGACGACTACTTTGCCAATGAGCCTACATATGACGATGCAATGTTTCGTCGTCGGTACCGGATGCAAAAACATGTTTTCCTTCGAATCGTTGGGGACCTTTCAAGTAGTGATAACTACTTCACCCAACGAGTTGATGCAGCCAATAAAGAAGGTATATCACCCTTAGCAAAATGTACCACATCAATGCGAATGTTAGCATATGGTGTGGCAGCAGATGCGGTCGATGAATACATCAAAATAGGAGGTACTACAGCATTGGAGTGCTTACGTAGATTCTGTAAAGGAATCATACGATTGTATGAGCAAGAGTACCTGAGAGCACCAACCCAAGATGATCTGCAAAGAATACTACATGTAAGTGAAATGCGGGGGTTCCCAGGGATGATCGGGAGTATTGACTGCATGCACTGGGAGTGGAAAAATTGTCCTAAAGCATGGGAAGGTCAATTTACTAGGGGGGATAAGGGAACCACCACAGTTATTCTTGAAGCAGTTGCATCTCATGATCTATGGATTTGGCATGCCTTTTTTGGATGTCCGGGAACGTTGAACGATGTAAACGTTCTAGACCGGTCACCAGTGTTTGATGATGTGGAACAAGGAAAGGCTCCAAGTGTGAAATTTTTTGTGAATCAACATCCCTATAACATGGCATACTATCTAGCTGATGGTATCTACCCTTCTTATCCAACTTTCGTCAAATCGATTAGACTTCCTCAAAGTGAACCCGATAAGTTATTTGCAAAAGTTCAGGAGGGATGTCGGAAGGACATCGAACGTGCATTTGGAGTGCTTCAAGCTCGATTTAAAATCATCCGTGAACCAGCTCGCTTGTGGGACATAGCCGATTTGGGTATTGTTTACGCTGGGATTTGGTAAACAACCGCTAGTTTAAGTATTTTACACTTGCAAGATCAACTAGAAATCTTAAGACAATTTTGTGCTTTGCTTTTCCAGAAAACTTGTTACGTTCATCAAAATGATAAACAGATTATGGTTTTTTGTTTGAGAAAACTGAAAAGAAAAATGCTTCAACTCTGAATCACCTCAAAGTCGAAAAAACATTCGTAATATGAAGAACTGAACTGTAGAAAAGAAGCATGCAAATAACATGAAAATAAATTGCATTGAATGTAAAATGATTACAATAAAAAGATGGTTCATAATTCATACATTTTCTCCTTGGAGTTCCTTTCTTTCGATCGCATGAATACTCAGAAATTTTGGGAGAAATTCGTATATGAAAATTGCGACCTGGATTTCTTCTAAGAAATCACTATATATACTAGAGGCAAAAATCAAACTGCCGCTTCGATCCTACGCTCTGGATTCTTCCACGTGTTCCCCACGTTCTCCATTTCTTCAAAGCATTTTCTTCTCTCGCGCGCCAAGCTTCGAAATCTTGGGTCTGGACTTTGCTATTTGGGCCTAATCCACTAGGCCCACTGCTCTAACTATTCTTCTCGAAATACCTTGCTTCTTATGGGAACTTCGACTCTTCGATCTAGTCGAATCCATCCTTTCATATTGTGTACCAAAATTTACGCCTAACAAATTGCCCCCCAAAAATGCCAATTTCGATTGAATTTGTCGAATAAGAAAATGGCGTTTTTGAAAGACCTTTTTTTTTTATTCACCGTTGCACCCTTTCCAAAGACAGTGCTAACGTCAGAAAGACCATCATGACCCTTTTCAAAACGTCTCTTCTCCTCTACCCATCATGATCTCCTGGTTTTTTGGAGGAAGTGGGACACGTGGCCAACCCGGAAGTTGAAAGAGTGAACTTTTCATTTTGATTTATTATTAAAAATTAAACTCTATTAACCCTATAAATAGAGTCACTCAAGTTGATGAAACCTTTTCACAACTTTTCCAACCATTCTTCTTCCATTTTATCCCATTTACTTTGCAAACTTTAAACTTCACAAAGCATCAGAATCTACTATAAACTCTCAGCGATTATTGTCGCATCATTTTACAGAGACTTTTCGGATTTCTTGAATTTCATATTCCAAACCCTAACCCCTTTTCCGTTCATACAACTTTAACACCCCATCAATGGCGTCAGGTTCTGGAACTAAAGAAGTACTCCCAATGGCTGGGAAATGGTCAGACATCACGATCAGTACTTATGGGGACGACCAAGTACCAGAGCCAACTCTTAAGCTTGAGAATAAGAAAATCTGGGAAACTCAGGTTATTTTTCCTTATTCTCTCAATAAAACCGTTTACGCCTTTGGTGGTCCTAAACCAGATGACAAGAATCGGAACAGAGAAACCATGTCTATTTTCCCTCTCTACAAACCTTGCAGCCCTAGGGCCTTTTTGGATGAACCTTATAATTTTAACTATATAAAGTATCCAAACAAAGTCTTCAGGTCTGCACCTTCCGCGACTCAGCAATACCTTAACTGGTTGGACAGGGTCGAAAGCAACTATGGCGATATCTGGAAGGATTATGGGATTTTCGATCTGGTCCAACTTTCTCGAACCGGCATGAAGTATCACCAAGAAATGCTAATCGCTGCTTTACATTTCTTCGAATCTTCGACCAACACTTTTCACTTCGAATGTGGGATGATGACCCCCACGCTCTTTGATGTAGCAGCCATCACGGGCCTTCGACCCGATGGTGCCACTTATGATCCTGCTCGATTTAGTGACAACATCAAGCTATCTTATACATCGAATGCTTATTCGAAGTATATCAACGAACATCAAAAAGATGACGGCGAAGTGGACGACGAGGAACATGTAGCTTTCCTTACTCTTTGGCTATCTCAGTTTGTTTTCTGCACGAGATCTTTGCAAGTGGCCAAAAAGTTTATCCCTATGGCCATCCAAATTCATGAATGCCAATCTTTTGGCTTGGGGAGCCTTATTCTGGGAGCTCTATATGAGGCCATGAGGTCTGCCTGTGAAAATATTAAGCTCACAGGTTCTGGGTCAACTTTCTTAGGGTATGGCCCTTTTTGGCTTCTCCAGTTATGGTTAAATGCTACCTTCCCTCGAGAGCTCGACTTAATACTCCCAGAAACCTGCTTCGAAGCGACTCGTGGGTGCCAAGTTGAAGGCACAAGGCTATCTCGAATGATTCCAAGAATGAGAGGCCTAGATTCAGAACAACTCTTCATACAATACTTTGAGGCCTTTCTCAACCTAAAGACATTCAAGAGCAGTTTTGCTCCTTTTGTAGATCGAGAAGTCGGACCTCACTGGTTTGCTCACCCATTTCCTCCACTGCCTGAGAATGAGGAGGAAATCACTGCAATCTGGTTAGCTTATCTCAACCCCACCCTTATCTCCTGCCGTTATGGCATTACATCTTCAGAGTTCGGATTAGTAGGATACTTTCCGAATTTAGTTTCAAGACAATTTGGGCTAACTCAGCTATTACCCAAAAGCTTTTACCTTAATGAAAAAGAGATTTGCTTAGGGTATTATGGCATGACTGAGCCAACTTTCTGCTCTTTCCTCCGTGAAGCTGAGAAGAGGTGTTGTGGAATCACTCCTTTCAAATATGACAACTCTCACTCTTGTACTAGGGAGTTTGCGAAATGGTGGGACTTGCACTATTCCATTCACCTTGTTGACAAGAAACTTTTGATGGATAAAATTCGAGAAGGATTTAACCCATCTGCAGCAGCTGCAATTCAAACAAAGTTGACTTCTAAAGGTAACTTTCGTCCCTTTCGAAATTTTCAAGACCTATCCTTTCTTGACCTATCAACTTAGTTCAAACTTATTTCCTGTTTTAGGAAGCAAATCGAAGGCGGTGTCTAATGCCTCGAGTCAAGCTCCTCCGGTCAAGGTTAAAAAGGAACCGATGGTAAGCCATTTGAATTTATTATTTGACCTTTCACATGGAGTTTACCATTTTGCACAGGCTACTCAATTTAGACCTATGCCCTTTTCAGGTCACAACTCGGAAGAGGACCAACCCAACAGGTGCGGAAGGGACTTCGAAGAAACTAAACCTTGGAGCTTCTGTGATTACTCTAAGTGACGATGAAAAGGTTAACACCTTTCGATCACTTACTTTCCTTCGATAGTTAGTTGCGTTATTCAAAGCACTTATATTAACATAGAATGTTATGCTACAGACCACAACGAACCAATCTGCTGCTGCGCAACCTGAGTCAAAACATGTGGCTGCCTCTTCGAAGGACACCAACAAACAATCTGAGTCCGCAGCTGGAGCAAGCATGGCAAGCACCATCGAAAAGGCAAAACAACCACTCGAGCCTGGTAAGCCAAGTAAAATCAAGAAGAAAAAGAGGAGTAGGCAAGAAAGAACTGAAAGCCAAGATGAGGCTGTTGTTGGCGAGACTGTCGAAGGGCAAGAAGCCTCGCTCACTCTCATCAAGGAAAAATCTGCTGAGAAACAGAAGAAGAAAAAGAAGAAAGATAAAACTCAGCGAAGCCCTTCTTCTTCCAGCCGGGCGAACCCAGAAGCTCCTTCCTCACAACACGAAAAAATTGGGCAGCCACACTCCAAAGCTGGCAATGATCCACCCCCAAAGGTAATTCACTACTCCTTCACCCTTCACTTTCATCGTTCCCTTTATGTATATCGCATCTAATTTGACTATTTCCTCCATTTTCCAGGATGGTCCCATGTCAACTATTGTGGAAGAAACTTCTCCAGACAGTACGGTAAAGCAAGTTCTCGAAGGATTAAGTCAACAACTTTTTCCTCAAGAGCAAGACGCGGAGCAAACCTCCCCCGAAAAGGAAACACTAGGGAATGAAGAGGGCAAGGACAAGGCGACCAACGAAGAAAACCAAGAAACGAAAGAGGTTGATGCTAGCAAAGATAAACCCTCACCAACGACCTCTCCAAAAGACTTGGTCAGTTCCCCGCCTCGAATGGACACTACCAACGAAAACCAGGTTTTAGCAACTGAAGTCGAAACTCTACCTGTCAACGAAGAAACAGCACCTGTTCGAGTTGATACTGCTATATCTGATGCCCCCAATGCTGGCAAGAAAAATGACCTAAACCCTGAAGGCGCGTACTCTACCACCGAAGGTCACCACCAGCCTCAGGTTAGCCAAGAAAGTAAGGCCAAAAGTGTTGAAATAAGTTCAAGTGCTGACTATGAGCGAACAACCAAGACGGATGATTCACTTGATGATGAGGACACTTCATTTCCGAAATCCATTCCCAATATTTGTCTCCCAGTAGAAGTTTTACAAGGCATCAAACACTTAGCACCAGAAGACGCGCTCAACACCTTGTTATCCAGCCATGGTGCATATATTCCCACAGCGGCTGATAGAGAAAAAGCTCTTCAACTCGAACAGACAGAGCATGAGCTAAGGTTTCGACGAGAGGTAATTGATGGAGACATGTTGGAACTCCTCGAAAGAGAACCTACAATTTACTTCAATATCAAAGCTCTTTTCAACAAACTTCAAACTCCACAAATTGCTGAAGACCTGTTCTTAAAAGTTTCTCAAGCTGAAACTCTCTTGGAGCAATATGCGAAAAACTTTCATGCCTTGAGGAGTAGTGTCCAGCTTCGAGACACCCAACTCTCTATTCAGCAAGATCATTTCAAACAGGCCACCCATTACAATGAGGAAGCTGCTAACATCAAAGCCGCGTCTGCAGGAGCATTTCTGCAGGTGGCTGCTTGTGAAGACAATATTTCGAAATGGAAAGCTGAAATTCGGGAATTGGAGGCTAAGATAGCCACAGAGGAACAGATGAAAGAGCACTTCGCCGCTAAAGCTATCGAAGTAACTAGGTCCAGAATCGAAGAACTGGCACATGCAGGCCTCCAACATTACAGTGATGGGCTAATTGCTAGCAGCGAAGTTGATCGCTTGATAAATGAAAGCAATGTTCTGCAACGCAAGCTTGATCATACTAAAGAGCAGTATTACCACTTCAGACAAGCCAACAAATCCTGGACTGCAGCAGATTGACTTGTTTTTCTACCCGTCATTGTTTTGTTATTTTCGAATTCTCTTGAACAATTTGGTTGTATTACCTTAAATGCTCTTTCGGTAGTAACCTTTATTTCACCATTTTCACTGTTCAATTCGTGTTATTCTCGAATGTGGCATTTGTACTCAAATTTATACATTATATTTATGCCAATTTTATGTGCCATAATCATCCTCGTTAGCACTTTTCCTATTTTAGCATTCGAAAACGCCAAATATCGAAGATTTACTTGGTTTTCGTGATACACTCTGAACCCTTCTTTTTAGTAACAGATATGATTGCGCCCAAAACGAAACGCTTAACTACTAAGCCATATCTCTGATTGGCTCTAGTTTCAAAATAAGTCAAACATCCGTTTCCAAAACAGTCAAACTGAAATAGCGTGAATTCCGAGAGGAATTAGGAAACGGTTGAAGAATTATTAATGATCTTACCATTATATATATGGTTGTCATACCCCATTTTTGACCCACTTTCAATTCATTTCTGGGAGGTATTTTAAAATACCTCATTTTTGTTCCGAAGGCGACCGTTTTTTTATTTTATTATTTTGTTATTTTGGTTATTTTTTATTATTTATTATTGCTTATTTCTTTTTAGTTTTTTTATTATTTTATTATTAGTGTTTTTTTTACTTTTGTATTTTCGTTTTTTATTATTATTTGTTTTTATTTTACTGTTTATTTTCTCTTTTACTTCTTCCAGTCTTTTTTTTTTCCAGTCCAGGCCCAGAGGGGCATTTTGGTCCTTTTGTCCTCTAAACCCTAGTTACTGTACCCTTTAAATACAACATTTAATGCACAGTACTGTTCAGGTCAGAATCAGTCAGAAAATAGTACGGTATCCGGCCACCACAAGCCACCCACATGACCTCCACAAACCACCAACACAGTCATTTTTCTTTTTTTCTCTCTTCTCATCCATTTCTATTTTTTTTTAAACCGAGTTTCATAGAACCAAATCAAGAACCACAACATGATCTGAAGCCAAACAAGCACAAAACTCATAGAACCGAATTCAAGCCCAACTCTAGCATCACAGAAACGAATCCAGGTTCAACCAAAATCTCAAAAATCCAACCCAATCACATATCACAATCACATATCACTACCACCTAAAAACACACACAACCGCAAACCTCACACTCACCCAAAATCAAAACCGAGCCAAACCAAACCCAGATCATCAAAACCCTTCAAACCCAAACCCTTAATCCTCTCAAATCCGAGCCTCAAAACCCAGAACTACACATACCAGGACCGAATCAAAGGGCCAAGTGTATAGTTTGTTCCGAAAATAAAAAGGTAGATCTAGACCGTTTTAAAAAGATTTTGAGAAATTCAATTTCAGATTCATAGAGAGAAGGAAAAAGGATTCTAGAAAGTAGGAAAAGTTTTAAAAAAAAAGGCCGTTTATCAACTCCGGCGCGGTGGCGCCGCCAGCGACCGCCGCGCCGGAGGAAGCTGTCTGACCGTGAGTTTGGAGAGAGGGCAGAGAGAGAGGCTCGGTTTGAGAATGGAAGAATGAAGGAGGAAAGATTGTGAGAAAAATGAGGAAAACCGGTTTTTCTTGGTTTTTATAGTGACCTCAGGACCGGCCCAATGCTGACGGGTCTAACCAGGCCCAATCCGGCCTGTTTCTTCTTCTTCCCCTTCCTACTTTCAGTCACTTCCCACGCCCCCTTCTCTTTCCCTGCACCCCCTTCTTTTTTTTCCCTTTCTTTTTTCTCTTTTATTTCTTTTTAGTCATTTTATTTGCTCTTTTATTTTCTCTATTTTTTTATGCATTTTAATTACTGTCTTTAATTTCTAGTACCCCCATGCATTTTTATTTTTTTTATTTTTTTTATTTTTGCACCATATTTATTTTTATGTCTTGCATTTTTATTTTATGCCCCATATTTATTTTATGCCTTGCATTTTTATTTTCCAGCACCATATTTATTTTACGCCTTGCATTTTTATTTTCCAGCATCATATTTACTTTATGCCTTGCATTTTTATTTTCCAGCACCATATTTATTTTATGTCTTGCATTTTATTTTCTTTATTTATTTTATGCATCATATTTATTTTATGTCTTGCATATTTTTATTTTTATGCATCATATTTATTTTATGTCTTGCATTTTTATTTTATTTTATTTTCAGCATCATATTTATTTTATGTCTTGCATTTTTATTTTCTTTATTTATTTTATGCATCATATTTATTTATTGTTTTGCATTTCATGCATTTTTTTTATTTCTTTTTTTAGCATATTTACTTTAGTGCAATTTTATTATTTTTGTCATTTATTTTATTTCCATTAGAATGTATCTAGGTCCAATGTAAAAATAATAAATGAGAATATGCACCGACACCACATTTATTTTATTATGCTTTATGTCGAGGACGATAATGTAATTTTGACCGTATCCGAGGAAAAGGACCCTCACTTGATCCAACGTCATTTTGAGGGATCCGGCGCGTTTAGACTTTCTCTGCATAACTTAGTCTCTGGACCTTAGGACTTAATCAAAATTTTCAAAAAAAAGTCAAAAAGTCAAAATCCAAAAACATTTTATAATCAAAATTTCAAAAAAAGGTCAATCTTTTATCTTTCCTTTCTTAATCAAATTTCAATTAATCTTTAATCAATCAAAACTTTTTTTCTTCAATTTAAAATCAATCAAACTCACTTCTTTTATTTCTTCTATGCCTTTACGGCCTCTTATCTTTCTTAAACTTTTTCAAAACTTTAAAATCAATCAAAACCAATCACTCGGCTTTTTACCCCGAACTATGTGATTTTGATCCCGCTCGGGTACGTAGGCAAAAGACTTTGTCTTTCCAAATCAACAAAATAACAAAAACATTTTCTTTTCTTTTAATCTCATTACTTTAATCTTTTCACACTTAAGCATTTATTTACAAACAAATAATCAATTTAGCATAAAGATAAATAAGCAAGAGGTTCCTATAGAGTACTATAGACGTTTAGGGTGCTAATACCTTCCCTTTGCGTAACCAACCCCCGGACCTTGATCTCTCTAATAAATAGGGCTTTTCGAACTTTCTCCCTTTTCCTCAGAAAAATAAAAGATCGGTGGTGAACCTTGAAATTGCGAGTCAACGCTAATTAATAGCTTGATATCCAAAAATCACCGCGACAATGGTCATTCTCTATCCGTTTTACTCACTCTATTCTGTAAGTTACAATAGTATAGCAACCATCACCAATTTTGAAAGAGAAATCATGGGTAAAGGAAAACAGATTGCGAAGAACACCAATGGAAAGAAAGCAACGTCTGGAAAAAAAAACAACAAGAAAATTGTTGATTCCTCAAAAAAGACAAAGAAACCTTCTTCCAAGGGCGAAAGTTCAAGAACTTGCAGAGCTTCCCCTCCTCTTGAAGGGAAAATACATGAGTCACCTTCAAAGGTTCGACCAGAGGTTTCCTCCTCAGAGTCTTATAGTACGGACTCTGATTGGGCAGAATTCCTTTCGACCTATGATGAAAACAAAGAAAACCCTCGTTCATCAGACTCAGAAGTGGATTCAAAGTGAAGGCGCTCCAAGATCAACGTGGCACTTTTCTTTTGTAATTCGAATAAAATCTTAGCACTTTATGATGGATAAAAATCCAAGATAAGACTTTTGTATGATGAGGGATAAAACCCACCATTTTAATTCGAATCTTTTATTTTACTGGCATCTTCGCATGTTACCACTTTAGTATTTTGTTTTCGAACTATTCTTGATTTATTCGAACCTCTTGCAGCGCTGGTTTATATCCGTTTAAATACTTACCATTCATATTAATCGAACGCTGTTCAGGAGTCAATTCTTTGATTTCATAAGCTCCATTCGAAAGCACCTGAGAAACTTTAAATGGTCCTTCCCAATTTGGTGACCATTTCCCAAAGACTCTATCTCTTCTGTCCATAGGCAGAATAACTTTCCAGACCAGATCTCCTACGTTAAAGGTTTTAGGCTTAACCTTCTTATTGTAAGCTTTAGCAACTCTTTCTTTTTGTCTAATTAACATATCTAAAGCTTGCAATCTTTCTTCATCTAGATCAACTAATTCATCTAACATCGAATTCCAATAATGATCAGTAGGTAACTCCATCTGTCTTTGCACTCTCAATGATTGCATCATGATTTCGACAGGCAACACAGCATCATGACCGTACGTTAGTCGAAATGGAGTTGACTTAGTTGATTCCTTAGGAGAATTCCTACATGCCCATAAGACTTGGTCTAAAGTCTTATGCCAATTCCTTGGTTTCTGAGCAATGTGTTTCTTAATTAAGCCAATGATGGCTTTATTGGCTGCTTCGACTTGACCATTTGCTTGAGCATAATATGGTGTCGAAGTTACCAACTTAAACCCTGTCTGATCAGCGAAATCTTGCATCTTTCGTCCGATAAATACTGTTCCCTGATCAGTAGTAATAGTCTCAGGAAGCCCAAACCTATAAATGATATAGTTTTGAATAAAACTAATCACAGCTTCTTGATCCATATTTGGCAGAGCGACCGCTTCAATCCATTTTGTGAAGTAGTCAATACCAACCAAGATATACCGTTGATTTTTTGACGACGCGGGCTTGATTTCGCCAATCAAATCTAAAGCCCATCCTCTAAAGGGCCAAGGCTTAACAATCGAATGCAGTTCATTCGCAGGCACATGTTGAATACCCGCATGTCTCTGACATTCTTGACAACTCTTGGCATATTCTATGCAATCCTTAAGCATAGAAGGCCAATATAAGCCCTGTCGAAATAATAACCATTTCATTTTATGGCCAGCCTGGTGAGCACCACAAGAACCACTGTGTATATTGGTAATGGCTAAATATGCCTCATTTTCACTAAGACATTTTAATAAAACTCCTTCAGAGGTTTTCTTAAATAGCTCATTTCCAATAATAGTGTAACTTAAGGCCCTATATTTAATTTTCCTATCGGTAGTTCCAGTTGGATCTTCCAAATATTTAACAATTGGCTTTCTCCAATCATTATCAGCTAAATTGTCAATGGCAAAAATTTCTGCTACAAAACTATCGAAGTCCAGATCAGTGTTCTGAAAATTATTTTCGACATCCTCAAGACTGTCAACAACTTGTTTATCTGCCCCCAAATATTTCGGTATTGACAATTCACTAGAAACTGGCTCGTTCGAAATTAACTTCTCCTTAATCTCAATTATCTCTTCGAATTTTTCTTTCGAGAGCTTATAACCAGAAGCAATTTGAGCCAAATCATTTGCCTCTTGATTTTCGATTCGAGGTATGTGCTGAATATCATAGGAATCAAAATGTTTTAACAAAGAAAACGCAATGACGAAGTATTTCATCAAGTGTTCTTGGATGCATTTATATTCCTTGGTTAATTGTTTCACAACTAATTCAGAATCACCTCTTATTTTAATGTGTCTTGCCTCCAAGTCTAGAAGAATTTCCAAACTCGCAATTAAAGCTTCGTACTCTGCTTCATTGTTAGAACAAGACCCATTAATTTTATACTTGAACTTAGTTGGAACTCTCGATGGTGAAATTATCAAGATTCCAATTCCTGTACCTTGCCTATGTCTGGACCCATCGAAATACACTAACCAAGGTTCAGACTCAACACAATTCACTGGACTTTCGATTACTGAATGATCAGCAATGAAATCAGCAACTATTTGACCCTTAACAGCTTTTAAGGGTTTAAAAGTCAGTGAATATTCTGTTAAAGCCAAAGCCCATTTCCCAATTCTAATGTGCAAAATTGGTTTTAATAACATATGCTTAATTATATCGAAATGGGAATAAACATAAACATCAACTGGCTTTATATATTGCTTGAGTTTGGTACAAGAAAAATACAAACAAAGACAAAGCTTTTCAATTACACTGTATCTAGTTTCAGCATCATTTAGAACTCTACTTAAAAAATAAATAGCTTTCTCGACACCATTTTCATCTTCTTGAGCAAACATGCTCCCAATGGTTGAATCTGACGCTGCAATGTACAACTTCATTTCCTTGTTTCGAATGGGAGGCATCAAAGTTGGAGGATTTGACAAATACGCCTTAATCTCGTCAAATGCCTTTTGCTGTTCTGTTCCCCATTTGAACGCATCATCTTTCTTGAGTTTTAACAATGGAGAAAAGGGTTGAGCCTTTCCACTTAGATTCGAAATGAACCTTCTCAAAAAATTTATTTTGCCAAGCAATGATTGAAGTTGTTTCTTTGTTGCTGGAGACTTGGTCTCCATGATAGCTTTTGTCTTGTTTTGGTTGATCTCTATGCCCTTTTTATGCACAACAAAGCCAAGGAAATCTCCTGCACGTACACAAAAAGCACATTTTAGTGGATTCATTTTTAATCCACATTTTCTCATTCTTTCGAAAGATCTTTTAAGATGACTTAAATGTTCATCAGCAGATGAAGATTTAACGACAATGTCATCAATATAAATTTGCATAAAGATCTCTATAAAATCATGAAAGATCGAATTCATTGCTCTTTGATATGTTGCCTCAGCATTCTTTAAGCCAAAAGGCATCACTACCCATTCATAAGTGCCTAAAGCACCAGGACAACGAAAAGCAGTTTTAGATATATCATCTTCAGCAATGAAGATTTGGTTATAGCCAAAATAACCATCTATCATGCTTAAATATTCATGACCCGCTGCTGAATCAACTAGCATTTCTGCTACAGGCATTGAATATTCATCTTTTGGCGTAGCATTATTTAAATCTCTAAAGTCTATGCAAACTCGAAGAGATCCATTCTTTTTAATAACAGGAACAATATTAGCTAACCATTCTACATACCTGGCTGTTCGAATGAACTTGCACTTGAGCAGCCTATCGATCTCTGCTTTGATCTTTGTCATGATTTCTGGAGCAAACCTCCTTGGAAGCTGCTTCACCGGTCTTTTATCTGGTCGAAGAGGTAACCTATGTTCCACCAAGTCTTTGCTTAATCCTGGCATTTCATCATAATCCCAAGCAAAGCAATCCCTGTAGTCTTTCAGCAATTCGACCACTCTAATTCTCAAGCTTGAATCAATATTGGTACTGATATATGTTGGCCTTTTGATAGAGCCATCTCCAATATCAATCTCTTGCAAAGGATCTTGAGCCTTCATTCTTTGATTCGAACTAATTGGATTCTCAAAACCCAAAGGTTCATCATCATAAATGCAATCTAACCTTTGCTTGTTGCCATGATTCGAATCGCTGGCTTTTGCAGCCAACTCTTTTTGTGAATCGAAATTGGCCTCAACAGCCATGTCTTCTTGAAGTTCAATGGCTTCCATAGCCATTTTCATTCTGTTTTTGGCAGCATATGCCGTAATCCTACTCCATGCTGGAGACTTAATCATCATAACTGTCAAGGTCACCCCATCCCTGAGGTGATGGGAATTCATCCTCTGCCAAGGGCTTATCAATAGCTTCCCTTTCCCAGCAAAAACCATGGGTCGGATGTAATTTAACAGAGTGGTAAACATTCTCAGACACCACTTTATTTGGATTGAAGGCAGCATTTTGGTCACCACATGGAGCAATGGCAGCCAAATTCTTGTCGAAATTTTGGAGAGTGACAGTGTTAGTTTCTGACATGTAAGCACTCTGATCTGCTTCAACATTCTCTACCAAACCATCCTCTCTCCACAGAATTAATCTTTGGTGCATGGTTGATGGAACAACTCCAACTCCATGAATCCATTCCCTACCCAACAGTAGGTTGTAATTAGGCCTAGCAGCAATAACCATGAAGAGTGTTTTTCGAACTGTACTCCCAACACACACCTCCATTTGAACAGCGCCTAAGGAGTGACCAGTCTTTCCTTCATAATTAGCTAGCACAACATTGTGAGAGTGAAGGTCAGTATCGAACAAACCTAGTTTCTTCAGCATAAAATGAGGCATAATATTCACCACAGCCCCACCATCAACCAAGACTTTGTTGATACCTACATCATTCACTTTTGCTCTTATAAATAAGGCCTTTAGATGATTTTGCATACCCAGGTGTGGCTTTTCGAACATGACATTTTGTTCTTCAACACAACCATTTCCCATCACATAGTAGCAAACTGGCTTATGATTAGCCATGTCAGAGTTTTCGAAGTCTTCTTCTTCTTCGTTGACTTCAGTTGGGACATCATATTCCGCTGGTAGAATGGATATGACATTAACCAGAACATCAAAATCTGGCTCATCATCAAGGAGATCATCATCATCCATGTAATCTTCCTCATCTTCCTCATTTTTTCCATCCTCAGCCTTTATTCTTTCGAGGATTGGAGCAAGCCTCTCCTTTGCTGGCTTCACAGCCCAATCGACCTTCTGTACTGCAGTTGCATTGCCCCCAGCACTTACCTTTTGAGTAGCAAGCTTCTTCTTACGCTGAAACCTACGCCACTGGGTGCGGGTCATAGGATTTTTCCCTTTGTAGTTGTTCCTGTAAGCATACTTATTGGCTTCCGCATTTTGAGATCCAGCAATTACCTTTGTGTCTTTGGCTTCAGCAGTGATCTTCACACTCACATTGCTTGAACTCCCCTTTTCCATCGATCCGTTGTTGAAAGCTACATGCTGACCACTCACCCATTTATTCACAGGTGCTTTGTTCGATGGCTTAAAGGTATGCTGAGGCCCCAACCTTTGATGGATCGAAGGACTCTTAGCAGCAGACTTGTTCCAGTCAACCTTTTGGTATGGCCAACCCTTTTGCTTTTGCTTAGTGTTCGACCATTTTCTCTTGTTGTCAGCATAAGGAACAACATTTTTGAGGCCTGCAGTGGCCTCCTTATCACACACTGCACTACACCTTGGGCACATCATAACTTCAGAGTTTTTGAGTTTACACCTATTTAAGAAGTCTATCAATTCTTCTTCAGCCTTAGGGTAAACTTCTTCAACTTTCTTCTTATATTCCTCTTCAGGGACAGCCTTCGTTGGTGCAGGATCAACCACATCAACCATGTTGCAGTCATAAACTTCGACATAAGTAGCATCAGCAGTTGGCAATGGATCTGTATCCACTTTCATTTGAGGTTTGGCCTTATCAGCAAACTTCAGCCTACCTTCATTCAATGCTTTTTGAACCAAGTCCCTGAAAAGATTACATCGATGAGTTGTATGTCCCAAATAATTATGATATTTGCAATAACCTCGTTTCTTTCTTTGTTCTATTGGTGGTATTTTCAAATCTTTTGGCACAATTATTTGGCCATCAGACAGCAATAGATCAAAGATTTCATCACATTTGGTTATATCAAACGTATAAGTTTTTGCAACAAATTTATCATTTTTAGGTTCAATTGGATTTTTTCCATTCGAAGGCCTCAATAATTTACAAGTGTATGGAGGCCCTGGCTTTAACTCAGCCACATTAACTCCATTATCATCAGAATCAGAATATTCGATATCATTTTCATAATCACTATCATAAGTATCGACAAAGGTGATTTCCTTCTTTTTCTGAAACTTAAAATTTCTAACCTTTTCAGCTTTTAGCTTTTCGAGTTGTCTAACTCTATCAGGCAATTGAGACATATCTCGAAGATATTGGGTGTCTAGTTTTTTCCTAATCGAATAATCTAGACCACCAGCAGCCATTTCGAAAAGTTCATGTTCAGGGACTTGAGTAAAACACCTAGCCTTAAGCAATCGAAATCTATTCAAGTAGTCATCAATAGATTCTTGGGTTTTACGTTTAACACTGGCCAATTCTTTAAGACTTATCTTAGTTTGGCCCATGTAAAATTGCTCATGGAACAACCTCTCTAACTGAGCCCAAGTATGAATCGAATGAGGAGGAAGAGTTGTGAACCAAGTAAAAGCATTTTTGGTTAGAGAATTAGGGAAATACTTCATTCTCAAGTTTTCGTTATTGGCTAAATTACCAGACTCAGCTAAGAACCTAGCGATGTGTTCGACAGTAGACTCACTAGTATCCCCAGCGAACCTAGTATACTTAGGGACCTTCCAACCCTTTCGTAACTCAGTTTCTAACACATACTCAGACAACGCAGAGACAAAATTTGGCCTTCGACATCCTACATTGAGGCCATTCTGGGCTAAAATTGTCTCAACGAGATTAGTCAAATTATTATGTCCAGCAAAATTATTGTTCTGGACATTTCGAACTACCTCATCAGCATCTTGGTTTCTATTTACTAAAACTACTTGTGGCGGTCGAAGGACATCGTTTTGGTACTGAGGCTCCTCGTGTGCCACGAACGCCTGGCCTTGGTTTAATGGCTGTTCATGAGCCATAAATGCCTGGCCTTGGTTCTGGGGTGTGGCAGACATGGCAGACATTATCACTTGAGGGACATGCTGGGTTAGCCTAGGCGGAGCAGGGGGAGGTGTACCGAAAAAATCAGCGATTCGACCCATCTGATGTGCCAACATTTGGTAACTGTCGTTGGTACTCTGAATTAATGGGTTAAATACAGTACCAATTTGCCGAGTCAACATATTAACCATTTCATGGTTACTCTCATCCATCTGTTGTCTCAAAGACATCACAGTTGAACTAGTTAAAGCTTGAGTGTTTATCCTAGAAGTACTATACGTGTTTGGGTCAAATGGTGGCATGGTCGAAAAGCCAAGTGTAGGTGGAGGCATAGGCCCATACAAAGGATTGGTAATGAAATTCGAATTAAACGGCCTGAAAGCCGAAGTTACAGGTGACATTGTTGAATATGCCATGGTTGGCATGGGAATATTAGCGTGAAGTTCAAACGAACTAGACACTTGGGGGTTAGTTACAGACGACACAACTGGTATACTAGTCGTGGTTGAATTAGATAAAGACCCACTAGAACTTCCCCCAGAACTAGTATTATTAAGAGATCCTGAATCAGGACTCATCTCACTACTCTTCGAACTAGAATTCTGAGCGTTCGTTGAGTTGTGAATATGAACAGTTCTAACCATTCCCCAAAATAGCAGTTACAAATTTTAGAAAAAGAAACAACACACAAAACCGTCCCACCGGGCGTGCCAATTTGTTTACGCTGGGATTTGGTAAACAACCGCTAGTTTAAGTATTTTACACTTGCAAGATCAACCAGAAATCTTAAGACAATTTTGTGCTTTGCTTTTCCAGAAAACTTGTTACGTTCATCAAAACGATAAACAGATTATGGTTTTTTGTTTGAGAAAACTGAAAAGAAAAATGCTTCAACTCTGAATCGCCTCAAAGTCGAAAAAACATTCGTAATATAAAGAACTGAACTGTAGAAAAGAAGCATGCAAATAACATGAAAATAAATTGCATTGAATGTAAAATGATTACAATAAAAAGATGGTTCACAATTCATACATTTTCTCCTTGGAGTTCCTTTCTTTCGATCGCATGAATACTCAGAAATTTTGGGAGAAATTCGTATATGAAAATTGCGACCTGGATTTCTTCTAAGAAATCACTATATATACTAGAGGCAAAAATCAAACTGCCGCTTCGATCCTACGCTCTGGATTCTTCCACGTGTTCCCCACGTTCTCCATTTCTTCAAAGCATTTTCTTCTCTCGCGCGCCAAGCTTCGAAATCTTGGGTCTGGACTTTGCTATTTGGGCCGTAATCCACTAGGCCCACTGCTCTAACTATTCTTCTCGAAATACCTCGCTTCTTATGGGAACTTCGACTCTTCGATCTAGTCGAATCCATCCTTTCATATTGTGTACCAAAATTTACGCCTAACAGGTATCATCATGAGGTCATGCATCATATTACATAATATGATTGTTGAGGATGAACGAGATTCATATTCTCAACGTTGGACCGATTTTGAGCAGTCTGAGGAAAGTGGATCTAGTACACCGCAACCATACTCGACCGAGGTGTTACCCGCTTTTGCAAATCATGTGTGTGCTAGATCCGAGTTGCGTGATACAAATGTTCATCACGAATTGCAAGCAGATCTAGTGAAGCACATATGGGCAAAGTTTGGAATGTTTCGCGATTGAAGATGATTTGTATCGTACTAATTAAGTTACTTGTGTGTTGTCTGCTTAGTTTTTTGTATTGCATTTTAAGTTATTTGTGTGCCGCGTGTTTAGTTTATTGTATTAAGAAAATAAAAATAAATTATTTAAATAAATTTTGTTTTTACAAAAACACTAAAAAATAAATTGTTAAGTGTTTATTATTTTAATTTAATTATAATTGATAATTGTAATTTTATGTAATTATAAAAACAAAAATATAATATTAAATAAGAATATGAAATAAAAAGTGGTGGGGTAGAGTGTTGAATGAAAAACCATTGGAGATGGTATTTGTTGAATGGGTGTTGAATTATTATGTGGAAGAGAGAGAAAATGATGTGGAGTGTTGGGAATTGAAAAAGTGTGTGTTGAATGTCTGTTGTGGTGTTGAACCATTGTAAATTGAGAGTGATGAAATTAATATTAATTATAGTATATAATTGTTAAAAGGTAATTAATAGGGAAACAAGTGAATTATTTCGGGTATATATATATATATATATATTATATTTTTACAAACTTGCAAATTCCTATGAGACGAGGGAGTAGTTAGTTTTACAGGAGGGTTTAGTTACCATGTTAGTTGGTAATAATTTTAGTACGTAATTAACCCAATTCAATTTCATGATAACTTGATAAGGACGTAATTATAATTAGAAACATAAAAAGGAAAGTGAAGGAGAGAATGAAACGAAAAAAAGCATCAAATTAATTGAACACTAATCATTCTCAAACCAATATATAATTAGATTGGAAAACATAATTTAGTGGTTAGATTTGGAATGTTATTTTAACCTGTTAGTTAAATTAAACATAACAAAAGTGTATATTTTAAGCAAGTTAAGAAAACAAAGTAGCAACCAAATACAACAAAGCAACCACTAAATGAAAAAACAAATTGAATTGAATTTAACCCTCGTCACACTGTATTTCATTTTGATATAGTATTGATTGATGATATGCAAATATTTATCTATCTAAATCTAAACTGGTATAGTTTGTTTGTTTGAAAAGCTTCTTCTAAGTTTCCAATTCAACCACTGAGAGAGAGACATCCCCTCCGACATTTTCTCTATTCTTCAAGCAAACTCTTTCTCTTTCAGATCTCTTTCTCTTTCTAGGGTTTCTCTCTTTCTCTGCTATCTATTTATCATCACTCTTTCACACGCTTTCTTCACAAACTCTCCTACTTCTTTCAATTCTTCATTTTTGGTATGTATCTCTATATTTCTCAGATTTTCATTTCCAATGCGTGTTTCTTCTCTGATCTCTATTTTTTTAATCAATTTTCTAGATTGGAGGATTGGAGATGGTTGTTTCCGGACCAATTACGCCGGGACAGGTGTGCTTTTACTCTAATTCTTTGATTTCAAGGTTGAATCGAGGATTGCTTAATTTAATGTTTAGGATTAATTGTAGTGAATGGTTGTTTGAGTTGATCTGTGATAGTTCCTAGTTGTGATTTTTGTCATCTGGATTGTGTTGAAAGATATTTTAATTTGTTAATTAAGTTGATGTAAGTTGTGTAGCTAAATCTGATGCATTATGATGATATTTTTTAGAATATCAATCAATTTTAACTTCAATGTGAATGGTAATGTAATTATGAAGAAAACATATATATTGTATGCATGTCAAATTCTGTGATGTTCAACTCAAGTTTCAGCATTTTCGCGTGGATCTAAAGCTTTTATTTGTTATTCATTTAATATTTAATATTTATGATAGTTTTTGGATGATGTTGGCAATTTTGTGATGGAGCTTTGTTTATTATGCATTCAGGTGTCTTTCTTGCTGGGAGTTATTCCAGTTTTTGTTACATGGATATATTCAGAATACTTAGAGTACAAAAGAACCTCGTCTCCTACTAAAGTGTAAGTTTTTTAACACTGTCATAGGAAACCAAATTATTGACTTCAATTGATTCGAGTTTATTAGTGCAATATATATATATCAAGGGCAACTTTTTTCTCTTCTGTTTGGCTGTTTCTTCTTGTGATTGGATTGATGAAGTTGAAGAGGGTTATCATAATGCTTTAGATAAGTATGTTAATAAACATTGAAATCTTATGTTGCCACTTCATGGTATTTCAATTTTGATGTGATTGGGATTGGTAAAAGAAAAATCTACTAGATAAGTCTTTGATGAGGTATTTGGGAATCAACAGTGATCCTTAAATAAGTAGCAGAATTTAGTGTTTACTTGTCAAGTTTTCGACACCCGTGTTATTTACAGATCTGAAACTGCACTTGTGCCTTTATTTTGAAAAATAATAATAGGTAAATTACTGAATGGATTGATAGTAGTATATTTAGCAAATCTGAGATTAAGATTTAATAAAAAAAAATTAGATGATGAGTAAAGCTTTCAACTTTTGGACTTTGGATACCAACCAGCCAGGGTCAGTGGAGTAAACATACATGAACTCTTCATGTCTCATGTGGGATTAAAAATTTAAAACCACTACTATCCTGCAATCATATGATAATTTGGCATCAGAAGGTTTCATGGTGTGAACATAAACACCTACTAATATGGATACTATGTTTCCCATCTTGGATCTATTTATGTTTTTGTTTAAGCGACTAAACTTGATATAAGTAATCATTTTCTTCATTGATGCACTTTTATGGTTTGAACTTCCTACTTCAAAAATTGAATTTCATGCCATGAAAGTTTTTGACACATGGAATGTATGAAATTACTTATCTGCAAATATTTTCTAAATCTGAACAATTCTCCTGGTGGACTGCAGTCATTCAGATATTAATCTTGATGAGTTGGGGAAGGATACAATTAAGGAAGATGATCGGGCCATTTTGCTGGAAGCAGGGCTTACAAGATCAGCATCAGCAAAATTACATGCATCATCTGTCAAATTGAATTTGATTCGGTAATTTTCTATGATATGCAATGTCAGGGGCTTCTTTTAAGTCTTTTGCTTCTATATTTAATATTTTAAGATCCTTATCTTTTTACTTGTTTTGTCTAGGTTTTTGACCATGGATGATTCTTTCTTGCTAGAAAATCGGGCAACTTTGAGGGCAATGTATGTCATTGTTTTGTAAATTACTACTAAGTTATTATATGTTAAACTTCTGAATCCTAAAAACATATTGGTAATTTTTCTATAGGGCTGAGTTTGGGCTGATTTTGTTTTATTTCTACATATGTGATCGTACTGACATACTTGGAGATTCTACAAAGGTACACAAACACCACTTATTATATTTCCACTTGTTTTTGCTTTGATCTGGAACCTAAAATATTTTTATATGGTAAAATGATTTTCTTAGAGAAACTTGTTCTATGACAACTTCAATTTTTGTTTGCGTCTTTGTAATTGTTTGGTTTCTCGTTTAAGTTTTCCCAATTGTTGTTGTTATTAATGCTTTGAGTTTTCTTTAGAATATTATATATGAATTCTTTTAGAATTGTTTTCTTTAGAATAACTATTCAAGTGATTGAAAAGGATGCTATCTCATAAAATGTCCACCTTGACTAATTTTCACTGGTGGATTTTACAACAGCCCAGTTCACAATTCAGTGTTTTAGTATGTTTGGGTGAGTGTCTATCAAATGTGATTTTGAATGAACTTGATTTTAAGGTGAATTGAGTGATTTATATTTTGATGTTAAGCAAGTTTGATGTACAATTTGGTTAAAAAATTTCAAAAAAAAAAAATGGTGTAAATTTTTTAACCGAACACAAAAACTACTTTTTATCACTTCTTGTTAAACCAAGGTTTGGAAGCAAAACCAATTCTGACGTTTTACAAGCAAACATGACATTTTTTAATAAAAACGTGTTTGTCCTATGTAAAAGCAAGTTTGGGAAGCTGAAACGCTTCCCCATATATGCAATTAGTCGTATACACTTCGATGCAGCAATTTTATTTTATTTTGTTCTTTCTCTGTTAGTTCTTTATCACCAGGCTTCACGAGATATATTGTGCGACAGGCTTCACTTGGGTAGAGAGATCTTGTTACATGTTTTAGTTTTACCTTGTAGATTTTTACTCTTAGCTTAGTTCACACTTCTGGACATCATATCCAATGTACTTTATGCAACAATTTTTTGTTCAAACAAAGCTATCAGGCTTGTTTAGATATGCTGCTGGGTCTATAGATATAATATTGAATAAACAGTAGTCTTTTATGTGTTTAAATTTAATAAATCACCATATGATCAAAAGTATTGAATAAACAGTAATCTTTTATGTGTTTAAACTTAATAAATCACCATATGATCAAAAGTTTCCATTGTAGTTTATTATTTTCTTACTCGCTTTTCCTTCTTTTTTTTGACAGAACTATAATCGGGATCTTTTCATTTTCCTCTTCATTCTTCTGCTTATAGTTTCAGCAATGACTTCTTTGAAAAAGCATAATGACACATCATCATTTTCTGCACGAAGCATGCTTTACCTTAATCGACATCAAACAGAAGAATGGAAAGGATGGATGCAGGTGGGTGCTCTTTTTGGCTGATCTGAAAACTTGTGAATAGAGATTCTATGTTTTTGCTTACCTCCTAAAAGTTATGGTTAAAAGTATTTACTCTACCTTTTCCGTTCATTGACATTTTATTTTTTAACTGACATTGTTTTACCTGCTACAACATGGCTGATGTGAAAAATCATCTGAGTTCTATTTGGATTTCTCATTCTTATGTTACTTTTTTACTTTGTTTCTTTTGTTACTTTTTTTTAGTATGGATTATGATTTATTTCATAGCTGTTGCCAGGAAGATATTATGAAATACAGAAGCTATTAGATGATATGTGATGGAAATTGAGGCGTTTTATTAAAATGAAGAAAGAAAAAAAGAATGAAACTAAAGTTGATGTAGCTTGGTGTAGTCTTGGCGCATGCTACTTTCAAAATGCAATAATTCATCCAAACGTACTCTTTTTTATAGTATGGTTTTGAATCTGTCAGGTACTGCTAACTATTTGTTGATGTTATTGTTCTTGTGCTCAGGTCCTATTTCTAATGTATCATTATTTTGCTGCAACGGAGATATACAATTCAATACGTGTTTTCATTGCTGCGTATGTTTGGATGACTGGGTTTGGCAACTTCTCCTATTATTATATCAGAAAAGATTTTAGCCTTCCACGCTTTGCTCAGGTGATATAGATTTCTTGACCCTGAGAACCATTTTTATGTAACATATTTTTTCAGGTGGTGTTGTCCACTGTCTGTCCTTAACTTGCTACTCTTTTTGCTTAAACAATATACCTAACTCATTAAAGTGCCTTGCAGATGATGTGGCGGCTTAACTTTTTCGTGGCCTTCTGTTGCATCGTTCTCAACAATGACTATATGCTCTATTATATATGTCCAATGCACACGCTTTTTACTTTGATGGTGTATGGAGCTTTGGGTATATATAACAAGTACAATGAAATTGCCTCAGTGATGGCCGTAAAGTTTCTGGCATGCTTTCTTGTGGTGATCTTGATTTGGGAAATCCCAGGATTCTTTGAATTATTCTGGAGCCCATTTGCATTCTTTTTGGGTTAGTAATACACACAAATTGTTCTTCTGTATATTAGTTTTTTTTTTCTTCTTGCGACTTTCCTTACCAACACGCCATACCTGAGATTTCCAGTTCGTTTCATTCAACTGATTCATAGCCTCGAGCCAGTTTCTTTACCATAATCTACTATTTATGTTTGAAATTGAACAGTTTTATTGCCTTTCAAGACTCAAGTTGTGCAGGGGCCCCTTCTGGTTTACAATAGTTATTGCCAACCCGATTACAAAATTGTATTGGTTAAGTGACTATAATATATATATAATAGATGTTTTTCCCCCTTTAAAAACAAGTTGTATACACTCTCTTTTCAATGCATGTTTTTTATTGTCGTTTTGCACTTTTCAAATTGATTTGCTATAATAAGAAAGATAATCTGGTATCCTTTTTACTGCAAGTTCATAATAGTAATCTTCATATGGCAGGTTATACTGATCCTGCAAAGCCTGATGTTCCCCGAATGCATGAGTGGCATTTCAGATCTGGGCTTGATCGCTACATTTGGATAGTTGGAATGATTTATGCCTACTTCCATCCAAATGTAATATCATATACTAGCTTGTGTTGTAGTGTGTAATTTTTTATAATGATTTCCTGCAATTTTAAGTTCGACATATTTTACCATTTCAGGTTGAGAAATTGATGGAAAAATTGGAAGAGAGTGAAACCAAGAGAAGAGTAACAATCAAAACCAGCATTGTGTCAGTTGCTTTATTTGTGAGTTACATGTCTTCTTATTGTAAAACCGTTTGCTTATTCATGGTTTTTTCTGCTTTTTTATATGTTATTACTTCAATTGGCGCTGATGTAGACCAAAAAGACTAAGCAAGAACGTTTCTTTTTCTTTTTTCTTTCTAGGTTGGGTATATGTGGTATGAATACATATACAAGCTGGACAAGGTTTCATATAACAAACTCCACCCATATACCTCGTGGATTCCAATCACGTGGGTGTTATCAATTTCACTTTTACTTTTTAGCCTGTTCTTCATGTTTTATTTGTTTCCTTCGTTTCTGCTTAAAAGATAGCAATCATAGAATCATGTAGTTAAACATTTTTTCCAGCTCTATCTATTGATTTTCTAATTATTATTATTTTTCAGCGTTTATATTTGCCTGAGGAATTTCACTCAGCACTTACGGAATTTCTCTTTGACCCTCTTTGCGTACGTTTTCTTTACCTTAATTATTGAAATTCCATGTTGGGTGGTTTTGACGGATTTTGCATTTATTTGGTAACACCTATTTTCTACTAATATTTGTTTCTTAATTTCTCCCTTTTTTTGTATGGATTATCAGGTGGCTTGGCAAGATTACTTTGGAGACTTACATTTCACAGTTTCACATTTGGTTGAGGTGTGTATGCATATTAATCTTTTATATTCTTTCACCATCCTCTTGGCCTCAATTAATTTATAAATATGGGAGTGAGTGTGGTTTCTGTTTCATTTGGATGACCAGTCATTCCCTGCATTTTATGTCTGTGTGATAACATTAAGAGGGCTGTGATGCAAATATACAGGAATTGACAATTCTGAAAGAGTTGATCTAGTCGGTTGAGATACGTGCTCAAATGATTTATGTATTATATCATTAATGTGTTTCCTACTTTCCTTACTTTAGATTAATGAATTGAAAATATTACGATCCCTAGTAATGATGACCCAGACCAATAGACAATAGCGCACATGTAATTTTAAGATTTCTTGATCATGATCGATCTCAATAGTTGCTGAAGTGGGTCGTGGTTTTAGAGACTGCAATTATCATGAATAGAAAAACTTCAGGATATATGTTGTCCACCTTTTTATTGCGGAGATATTTTGTGTCTCTGTTGTTTCTATAATATGTCTTTGTATATTGGATCATGAACAAAATTTGGAAAAATTATATGGTTCAAAACATGAAAGAATTTTCCCTTAGTAAGATGTATAATTGATAATATCCTCTTTGCATACAGATCAAATATGCCAAATGGACAGCCCAAGTGGCTTCTTTCTTTTATCCCAGAGTACCCCATGCTCAACTTCATGCTTACTACTGCTATATACGTCTTGGTATGGATCTTTCCTTCTTTCATTTTTTTTCTTCTACTGCTAGTCAGTCCTAAGAGCACCAGTTAAGAAATTAAAAACTTGAAGTACATGAAAAAGTGTATAACATTTAATACATTGCTAACTTTGGAAAGTTGTACTTTTTAATAACTTCATTTCATTTTTATTCTTTAACTAGTGTGCTAGGGGCACTTTTAGCATCTATCTTTTTTTATTTATCTTCAAGTTTCAGGAAAGATGTCCTGATTAATTTGCACTTTTTGTGCTGCAATGCTATCTTGACGTTATTTTGCAGGTATCTCATCGACTTTTTGAATTAACAAATACCCTCAAGACAGTGTTTGTACCCACAAAAGACAATCGGCGGCTTTTGCATAACTTTATTACTGGGGTTGCCATTTCTGTTTCTTTATATTGCATCGCTCTGATTCTGCTCCAGATCCCTCATTCAACGGTAAGCCTCTATTTGCTGCATGAAGGATTTGTGGAAAATTTTAGGGAAGGATAATTAAAATCAGTTTTTTATTTTTATTTGATACTGATAGGTTTGAAATGAACCCCAAAAAGAGTTTACATAGAGTTCAATTTGGATTGACTGTGCGGAAAGGAAGCTAGGTGGATTAAAATAAGAATACAAGGGAATGTGGGATCTCATTTTTTTGGAGCAATGTTCCTATATTTGTTGGAAGTAGTATCCCCATTCACTGCATCAGATATAAATATTGGCGTTGGTTTGTGTTGGAGGTTGACATATGAAGAGGGGATTAACCCCAAAGGAATTTAGACCAATTTTCTGTAGCTTCATTTGTGCGCACACGTATAAGGAGGAAAGAGTAGGATCGTGTTACAAATTTGTTGTCTTGGCTTCGAAGAAATTCAAGATTCGTTATTACCCGTTTGTGTTCAATTTCTGTAATCATTTTTTGACTTGTTACATATGTGAAGGATAACAAAATATATGTATATTCATTTGACAATCTTAGCGGAAACGCGTTGTCATACCCTTGTAAAAATAGTTTTGTTTCTGTTTTTGTTTTACAATACAATAGTTTTGTTTTGATGGCCATGATTGCTTGTGTTACCATTTAATTGCGAGACAATACTGGAATATGTGGTTCGTTGTGAACTATCGTTACACTTGGATTTTCCAAATGTTTATATTCGGGCTCTAAAGATTAAATTTCTTGGCGGCAAACTGGATACGGAATAATACACAAGTAAACTTTTTTCAACTCTTTCTTACCTTGTTAACAAGTTATAATCACTAATGTATATACTGTTGAATTGTATCTTATCGCTGGGTGCACCAGTATAACAAATTAGGCAAAATTACTCTCATGGTCCCTTAACTCAATTCCAAGTAATAATTTGGTCATTTATCTTTTTTCCATGTCATTTTGGCCATTCATTCATGTTTGCATATGAAATTACAAGCTTCAAACCTATTTGGGGCATAACATAAATATAAGACCAAGAGTTCATGGGAAAGGAAAAACATAGATTTGAAGCTTGAAATCCATATCCGAACATGGATGAAAAATTAAAATGACATGAAAAAAGATAAAGGACTAAATCGTTAAGTTAGGGGACGGCATGAGCAATTTTGCCAACAAATTATAATCTTTACTTGAAAAGGTTGAATTTCCTTTTGTTAAAAAAAGATAACTTGTTGAACTCAATTCTTCATTTCTCTTTTGTATGACCTTTTGACTTGACCCACAGCAGATTCACGACAATTACAATAAAATACAACAGAAGAACTACTAGCAAGTAGTAAAACCTGAGTTGCGAATAAACTCAAATATATTTCAATGTCAGCGAATTCACTACTACTGTAATCTACAACAATGTGATGTAAGGAAGAAAATGCCGACGAGGAAGATTGTTTTCTTGCATCAAGAATAGAAAAAATAAAGGGGGATAACATAATAGTTTTATATCATAATGATTAAAAACTGTCTCCTGTGTGAATATTGAGATGGAGAACCTCAGCAAGTACAACTATGTCTATGAATATTGAGACGGAGAACCTCAGCAAGTACAACTATGTCTGAACTCTGAAGGTTACATTAATATTTACATCTAAGTGCTTTTGTTTGTATGTATAGAATGGAAAAAATTGGGTCCCAAATTCAATGACTACCATGAGTTCAACAAATTGTTTATTGTTTTGAGAGATAAAAACAAGGTTCGATGTTTACCAAAATCCTTGTTCTGAACTAATCCTCTACAATTATAAGTCCTGAAGTTCTGCAATTTATAAGATGGTAAACCAATGTTGTCGTATCTGAAACCTGCATTCATGCATAAGCTTTCTTTGCAAATGCTAGACCAACGGGACATAGCCTTGCTCTTGCAAAACTGCTGTCAATGAAATTAAACCAGCATAGATAAAATCAGTTTGGGGATGGGTCCTATCACCCGTTAGAAATACATGCACGCCATTCATGAGTTCAATCCAGCTACAACCTGGTCTCTTTTTCACATTTTGTTGCCTCATTGTATGTCTCAACTCAGATACTTCTTCGTATCGACCAACTACTCCATAAATATTTGACATCAACACATAATTTCCACAATGACCTGGCTCAAGTTCAATCACCTTACTTGCTGCAATCTCAGCCAAATCTGTATCTTTGTAGATACGACATGCTGCAAGCAAAGCCCTCCATCCGACAGGATCAGCTTTAAAGGGCATTGTTAGCATTAAATCATAAGCCTCCATGAGCTTCCCTGCTCGACAAAGCATGTCAATCACACATGTGTAGTGTTCAACAGATGGCGGTACCCCATATTTTGAATCCATTTCAGCTAAAAACTCGAGCCCTTCCTTCACCATGCCAGCATGGCTACATGCAGACAACAATCCAACAAAACTGATTTCATTTGGTACCAATTGAGCTTGACGCATACGAGTAAACGTATCTAATGCCTCATTACCATAACCATGCATTCCATAACCAGTGATCATGATGTTCCATGAGGCCACATCCTTCTCCGTCATGTTATCAAAAACCATGCAAGCATCTCTCATACTTCCACATTTTGCATACATGTCCATCAAAGCATTGTTCAATAGAACATCATCAAACTCATTGTTTCTTCCTTCCTTCCCCAACCCATTTACTATCATATACCCATGTATCTCTCTACCATGCATCAAGGCTGCTAGATGAGTGCAAGCAGGAAGTACTGTTGTAACTGTAACCAAATCAGGCTGAACCCTATTGCCAAGCATCCTATCAAAAAGCTTCAAAGTTCCGTAATGATCACCACACCGTTGATGAACCGATATGATCGAGTTCCACGAAAACATATCTTTCTCATCCATAACCTCAAATACATTCAATGCATCACTAGCACATTTGCATTTCCCATACATATCAATCAGTGCATTCAAAACAACAACACTAGAATCATAACCCATTTTCGTCAAAAACCCATGAACAGCTTGTCCGTTGTCAAAGTCTCCTATCACAGAATATATCGACAAAACACCAGTAACCGTATATCTACAAGGAACCACCCCATTTTCCACCATCCTCCTAAACATCCCCAAAGCCTCCTCAAAGCAGCCAATCAGCGCATATCCATTAACCATTGAATTCCAAAGCACAACATCTCTAACAGGCAATTCCTCAAACACCTCATGTGCATCCACCACCAACCCAAATTTCAAGTAAGTATTAACCAAAGCACTTCCAACAAAAACATCCAATTCCAACCCAAATTTAAACAACAGCCCATGAATGTTCTTAACCTCGAAAACATCCCCAGCATCACCACAAGCTCTGATCACACAAGGGAACGTGAATATATCCGGAACAACAACACCCAGATGGCGCATTTGCTTGTAAAGACCAAACGCGCGTTGAGAAAGCCCATTTGCAACGAATCCAGCAATGATTGCATTGTAAGCAAAAACATTTTTATCATGATGGGTGGGGTAGTTGAAGACTTTGAGAGCATAGTTGATGTGGGAGCACTTGGAGTACATGTTGATGAGGCTGGTGATGGCGAGTGGGGATGCAAAGAAACAATTTTTGAGCAAATGGGTGTGGATTTGTTTGCCTTTGGTGAGGTTTGTGGTTTGTGCACATTGCTGAAGGGAGGTAATGCAGGTTCCTATGTCGTATGAGGTTGTGAAACAGCGACTACGTTGTTGTTTTGGGAGGACAAGTCTTGAGAATGTTGTCCCATTCATTTATGTGCTTGCTTGCCTAGATCATCATTATTGTCGACATCATCAGATATATATGGCTTAAACAGGAAATTTACCAATGCCAAGAATAAAATGTTCTTGCTAGTTGCATCCGTCAGTCACACCCCTCAAACTCAAAATACTTAATAATAATACCCTAAGCTTGAATAGAGCTTGGGTAAAAGTACCTGCTTATTTGAGTTTATGCAAAGGCACTTGAATTGAGTTTGAGTAAGGTAGAAAAAAAAAACTCAATATATATAGTGGTACATGGAGTGAGTTTACATAAACATATTGAATATTGAGTTTGAGTTAACATTTAGAAAGTCAGAATTTACATGTACTATTGAATGAATTTTTGTGAGTTTACAAAAATGTACTTAATTGACTTCATGTACAATCCTTACAAAAACAACGCACAAATTATTTTTTAGAGAATGCTAATAGAAGATACTATACAAGTTTCACTAACCTTTGACAAGTTTGTTCACATTTAGACATGAGCCGAGAGAGATAGTATTGAAGAGGAAAGTTGAAAAACGAATAAAGATTTTTTAAAATTAAGTGAGACAAATGGAATTTTGGAAATTTAGTTATTTAATTTTTGATAGAGAGGTGACGGGAAATTAAAGGGTGTAAATATCATTATGTCTTGACAAATTTTGCAATTAAAGATGTTTGGTGAACTATATAAAGCGTATACATCTTAGAAGAGAAAAGTAAATGTAAGATGAGAAATTGAATAGATGCTGCGGAGATTATGATGAAGATGCTCTCTTGGCTGAACTGCGTGCTATATAAATAGGGATTGTCATTTGTCACAATCGAGGTTACACGAATGTGATTTGTGACAGTAATTGCTTGGAAGCGGTGAATATCTTCATTGGTTTCAGTAGCCATAACTTACATGTTCGTGCTTCAACCATTCTCCAAATCTGTAACACCCATATAGAGATTGCCTAGGATCTCTTACGAGTATTAAAATTTCGTACCGGATACATTAAATACAATACAGAAAGTTGTTTAATAAATATACAATGCATAAGTTTGTGATACAACTCATTATCCGATACAAGCATTCTCCATAATATACATCATAATACATCATTCTTATACAAATGTCCATATAATAAAACATAAGCAGCACGATCAATCTGTAGCTTTCTCTTTACCTTTACGACGTGCTACCTGCGAAGAACCTGCACCAGAAGGAAAGGGATGAGACATAACGTCTCAGTGAGCTCCTACCCTACCAACTGTTGGCAACCACGGGGGTAACCTAGGGTCGCCGTGCCTACTTTTGGCAATCTTGGGGATTCCTACGATCGCCATCATTCTTTACATTTATCGCGATCAAGGGGAAAACCTAGGATCGCTTCATTGTCTTATCTCATGCATTTCATACTCTATTCTTATCTTAGTCTTATACGTAGTGATCTTGGGGACATCCTATGATCACATCTCGTTCACTAGGAACTAATCATCATATCTCGTATTACATAAAAATATACATATTCGTCTTTCATATCATTAAGTTAGAAGTTAGCGTTGAACAAACATTCATTATCTTGGTTCGTTTTACGGAGTGCATCCGGGTGGAGTAACCCCGAAGTACATCTCCCATCATACCGGTGAAATTCCTATCATATCAGGCTAACACCGGACTCCTCTTATCATTGTGTAGGCAACCCTCTCGGTGAAGCCCCATCCGGCATAATCCGGAGCCTGCTGGACACATCTTAACTTTACATGTGGACAACCCTCTCGGAGAAGTCCCATCCGGCATAATCCGGAGCCTGATGGACATGCTTAAATCTTTTAACTTACGTGTGGATAGCCCTTTCGGAGAAATCCCATCCGGCGTAACCCGGAGACTGATGAACACGTGATCATAATCGTATAACATATTCGTATCTTGTTCCTATTCTTTAAATGATCATTCATAAGTGCTTAACCTATAAAGGTTCTAAGTTTCATCAATATATCATTCTTGGATTCGTGTATACCGAATCGAGTTCATAACATTGCTTCGGAAGGGTTAAATCCTAATCTAGTTCCTTAACATCACTATGACTACTTATGGATTAAGATAATCCTCTCTTATCATGGTACCTTTCCTCATCTATAATTCATCCATTCATCCCTAAAGGTTGGGTCTTTCTATGCTTATTAGCGACACTTAGTCACTACATATCGTTATTGAGTCCGAGGTAGCATTGGATAGCCGGAATGGTGCGAGAAGTGATGAAAAAACAACATGTTCTGCCCACTATCCCATCGTGTCACGATTTGGAAATCGTGACACGATTTTCTACCCAGAAAATGTGTTTGGTTCTGCCTGTGAAATCGTGACACGATTTTACCTGCAGTTAGACAGCATTTGGCAAGTTTAAAACGTGATTTTTCACCATTTCAGCTTATCCAACATACCCAGACATCATAACAGCTTAATGGATCAATTTCTAAGTCATATAGCTAGATTACATCATGAATAATCAGGGATTCACATGGAAAGGTAAATTAAACATTAAAACCCTAAACTAGGTCATGAAACTATAAACTTTCAGACTTACTCAGACGGGTTCTAAAAACCCTGTGGAGCTCACCTTAATCCTCAATTGGTGCTGATTAAGCTTGAATTCCAAAACCCTATGCCTCTCCAAGTCTAACTCTTCCCTTGGTTCTTCTTTGTTCTTCTTTCCTTTCTCTTATTCTAGCTTCCAAGCCAAGCTTTCTAGCAAGAACTTCTCACAAGTATTGTGAATGAATTTTGATGAGTGAGGGATGGAGGGTTGAAGGCGTGTAACTAGAGGATGAGGGGGAGGGAGAACTGATTTTCTAGTAAGGATGAGAAGTAGATAATGGCAAATGAAAATATCATGGTTCATTTTTAAATAATCTCCCCTTTGCCATTATTTACAAAATTGCCATTCCCACTTAATTACTTATTTGCCATGCTTGCTTCTCAAGTTTCTAACACTGATAACTGATACTTATGAGCGGGATATTACAATCTACCCCCCTTAAAGAAATTTCTTCCTCGAAATTTAGAATTTACCTGAAAACAAATGCGGGTAGTTCTCTTGCATTTCTGACTCTAGCTCCCACGTCGCTTCCCCGTCGGGAGAACCTTTCCATACCACTTTAACAATAGGAATTTCTTTGTTTCGTAAAGACTTAACATCACGATCAATTATTTGATCCGGTTCAGGTTGAAAAGTCAAGTCCGATCTCAAATCAATATTGTCCAGTTCCACTGGTTGGAAAGGGTCGGGAATGAATTTCCTTAGTTGCGAGACATGAAATACATCGTGTAAACCTGACATGGCCGGTGGCAGCGCTAACTGATAAGCTACTGGACCGACACGTCGAAGTATCTGAAACGGTCCAACATACCTTGGGCAAAGTTTCTTAGTTCTGAATGCTCCTCTTAATCCCAACTTGGGCGTAACTTTAAGGAATACATGGTCTCCTTCTTCAAACTCTAGGGGTCTTCGCCGCTTATCAGCATAACTTTTCTGACGACTTTGGGCTGTTCTCATCTTATCCTGAATGAATTTAATCTTTAAGGTCGTCTCCTGTATTATCTCAGGTCCTAATATACTCTTATCTTCAACCTCAGCCCAGCAAAGTGGGGTTCTACATTTCCTACCATACAAAGCTTCATATGGTGCCATTCCAATGCTAGAATGGTAACTGTTATTGTAAGAAAATTCAATCAATGGTAGGTGATCGTTCCAACTTCCTCCATCTTCTAGGACACATGCACGTAACATATCCTCTAACGTCTGAATAGTCCTCTCGGATTGTCCGTCCGTTTGAGGATGATGGGACGTGCTCATCTTTAATCTGGTTCCCAAAGCCTTCTGAAAAGCCTTCCAAAAGTGGGATGTGAAGATGGGATCTCTATCCGACACAATACTAGCTGGCACACCATGGAGTTTCACAATCTCTGAAATAAACAACTCGGCATACTGAGAAGCTTGGTAAGTAGTCTTAACCGGCAAGAAATGAGCTGACTTGGTTAACCGGTCCACTATTACCCAAATGGAGTCATGTCCTCGCTGTGTTCGAGGTAATCCACTCACAAAATCCATGGTTATATCTTCCCATTTCCACAATGGAATTTCCAAAGGTACTAACATTCCCGCAGGCCTTTGATGTTCAATCTTCACCTGCTGACATACAATGCATCGCGACACAAATTCCGCAATATCTCTTTTCATGCTAGGCCACCAATAATCTCTTTTCAAATCTTGATACATCTTAGTGGTGCCGGGATGAATACTAAAATTGCTCTTATGCGCCTCTTCCAAAATCAACCTTTTCAATTCCATGTCATTCGGAACATAAATCCTTCCTTCGAACAGTATTACACCATCTGGTGTCCATGAAAACTCTGCTTGGCCAACTTTCCTCTGAAGATCCATATCCACAGATTGAGCTTGTGCAATCCTAAACCGTAGGTCGCACAAAATATCTATCTTGTTCAGCAAGATGCCACCTTCTAACTCTGTAACATGGAGGTTAAGATCTCTGAATTTCTCATATAACCCACATGTATGCATCATTACTTCAGCTTTAACTAAAACTTTACGACTCAAGGCATCAGCTACCACATTTGCTTTTCCTGGATGGTATTTCAGATCAAAATCAAAGTCCTTCAAGTATTCCATCCATCGTCTTTGCCTCATGTTAAGGTCTCGTTGATCAAACAAGTATTTCAAACTCTTATGATCACTAAATAAATCGAACTGTGCACCATACAAATGATGTCTCCATATCTTCAATGCAAAAACTATGGCTGCTAGCTCGAGGTCATGGGTGGGGTAATTCTCCTCATGAGTCTTGAGTTGTCTAGATGCATAAGCTATCACATTCTCTCCTTGCATAAGTACACTTCCCAGTCCCTTGGAGGATGCATCGCAGAAAACGGTGTATCTCTTTTCAGGATCTGGTATTGCTAACACTGGTGCTTTAGTCAATTTCCTTTTCAAAACTCTGAAACTCTCTTCACATTCTTCGTCCCAAATAAAGGGTACATCCTTTCTAGTAAGGCGTGACAAAGGTAAGGCAATCTGAGAAAACTTCATGATAAACCTTCGATAATAACCTGCCAAGCCTAGAAAGCTCCTGACCTCTGCTACATTCTTGGGTCTTTCCCAACTGAGTACAGCTTCAACTTTGGATGGATCAACGACTACTCCTCCTTGAGAAATAACGTGACCCAAAAACTTAATCTCAGATAGCCAAAACTCACACTTACTGAATTTAGCATATAACTGTTTGTCTCTGAGGACATTCATTACAATTCTTAAGTGTTGAGCATGTTCCTGAGGATCTTTGGAGTAGATCAAAATGTCGTCTATGAAAATCACCACAAATTGATCAAGGTAAGGCTGAAATATTCTGTTCATATAATCCATAAATACTGCTGGAACATTAGTTACACCGAAAGGCATAACCAGAAATTCATAGTGCCCGTAACGCGTTCGAAACGCCGTCTTAGACACATCTGAAGACTTAATGCGGATTTGATGGTAACCTGACTGAAGATCAATTTTAGAAAACACAGTTGCTCCCTTGAGCTGATCTAAGAGATCATCAATCCTTGGAAGGGGATACTTGTTCTTGATAGTCACTTTATTAAGTTGGCGGTAGTCTATACACAGCCTCATACTTCCATCTTTCTTCTTGACTAACAAAACTGGAGCACCCCAAGGTGACACACTAGGTCTGATGAAATGCTTCTGGATCAATTCTTCTAGCTGAGATTTCAGCTCTTTAAGTTCCGTAGGCGACATTCTATACGGTGCCACAGATACCGGCTCCTCTCCTGGAATTAAGTCAATTGAGAACTCCACCTCACGCTCTGGAGGCAAACTAGTTACTTCCGAAGGGAAAACATCTAAATACTCATTCACAATGGGAATATCACTGGGACTTAACTCTGATTCTGAAGCCACAGTGAGCATAACATAAAATCCCTTATCTTGGGCACAAATAAATTGAGCTAACTGATGGGTGCGGTTAATCAATTCAGATAGAGCCACACCTTCCGCCGTATCACTGGTCGGCATATAAATACTCTTTTCAGAACATCCAATATACACATGGTTAGCAGAGAGCCAATCCATGCCTAAAATCACGTCAAGTTGCTCCATCGGGAGACACACTAGATCAACATAGTAAGTCTTACTAGACACAGTGATAGGACAGTTTTCACAAACATAACCTGCCTCAATTCCACCTTCAGTAGCGGTGGATACTAACATTGGAGGATTCAACGGAGACAAGGATAATTGAAGCGTCTCCACACATTTATATGAAATAAAAGAGCATGTAGCGCCACAATCAAAAAGAACTTTTACTGGGTATGAGCCAAGATAACACATACCAGCAATCAGATCTTCATTTGCCAAGGCCTTTGCACCATCAAGGGAGTACACCCTTCCTTTGCTAGTGGTAGTTCCTTCAGTTCCACTCCTATTCCTCCGTTCTGGACAATTTGCAATAATATGCCCCGGCTTCTTACATCCATAACAAATACCTGTACCCTTCATACACTCGCCATAATGTGATTTCCCACAATTGTTACAAATAGCACCAACCTTCGGTGAATACGTCTGTTTACCCCTCTGAGGTGACCCCTTCGGTTTCAACTTGTCATGATACTTATCCTGCATCCTGCTCTTCCTTCGTTCAAAAGCCACTGATCTTTCCTTTGAGGTCTTAGCAAGTCCTGCTTCGACCACTAAGCTATCATGCACCAGTTCATCATAACTCGCAGTTCTTTGGAGACTCACTGCAGTGTCGATCTCACCTCTTAAACCCCGTTTGTACTGATTCATCTTCCACACTTCATTCTCAGCATACTCATTGTGTGTAGAATAGTAGGACAGCTCTTCAAACTTCTTAGTAAATTCAGCAACTGACATACTACCCTGCTTCAACTCTAAGAACTCTTGCTCCTTCTTTACCTTGTAAGACAAAGGTAAATACTTTTCCAACATCACTTCTTTAAAGTTTACCCAATTCACTTCTACACCATTGGCTTCCATCCGGCGCTGAGCAGATTCCCACCAATCTTCTGCTGCGCCTCTGAGTTGGTTTGTGGCATAGACCACTTTATCTTCTTCTGAACACTCAACCATTCTAAAGATCTTCTCCATATGCTTGATCCACTTCCTAGCTTCTTGAGGTTCACCTTCTCCATTGAACTCCGGAGGGTGATGTCTGTTATATTCCCGGAACACGGGATTACCAATTGCTGGAGGAGGTGGTGGTTGTGGATGGAAACCCTGCCCTTGCTGTATCATTTCCATCCATTGCTGCTGAGATTGGGCCTGTTGCTGAGATTGTTGTTGCATCATCAGCATCATTTGCTGATACTGTAACGCATTCTGAGCTTGTTGCTCTTGGTACTGCTGCTGCCAGGCCTGCTGTTGCTGCATCATCTGTTCCCATGAATTCATACTGGGTCCTCCACTTTCATCACTAGCTTGATTGGCACGAGGTCTACCGGGTCCTCTTCTTCTCCCAGACATCTTATCCTAGCTGTCATATGCAAGTCAAAGTGATCAGTTTTAACCGAATATAACAGTTAGAATAATGTCACGGTCTGAATCGACCTGCTCTGATACCAAATTGTAACACCCATATAGAGATTGCCTAGGATCTCTTACGAGTATTAAAATTTCGTACCGGATACATTAAATACAATACAGAAAGTTGTTTAATAAATATACAATGCATAAGTTTGTGATACAACTCATTATCCGATACAAGCATTCTCCATAATATACATCATAATACATCATTCTTATACAAATGTCCATATAATAAAACATAAGCAGCACGATCAATCTGTAGCTTTCTCTTTACCTTTACGACGTGCTACCTGCGAAGAACCTGCACCAGAAGGAAAGGGATGAGACATAACGCCTCAGTGAGCTCCTACCCTACCAACTGTTGGCAACCACGGGGGTAACCTAGGGTCGCCGTGCCTACTTTTGGCAATCTTGGGGATTCCTACGATCGCCATCATTCTTTACATTTATCGCGATCAAGGGGAAAACCTAGGATCGCTTCATTGTCTTATCTCATGCATTTCATACTCTATTCTTATCTTAGTCTTATACGTAGTGATCTTGGGGACATCCTATGATCACATCTCGTTCACTAGGAACTAATCATCATATCTCGTATTACATAAAAATATACATATTTGTCTTTCATATCATTAAGTTAGAAGTTAGCGTTGAACAAACATTCATTATCTTGGTTCGTTTTACGGAGTGCATCCGGGTGGAGTAACCCCGAAGTACATCTCCCATCATACCGGTGAAATTCCTATCATATCAGGCTAACACCGGACTCCTCTTATCATTGTGTAGGCAACCCTCTCGGTGAAGCCCCATCCGGCATAATCCGGAGCCTGCTGGACACATCTTAACTTTACATGTGGACAACCCTCTCGGAGAAGTCCCATCCGGCATAATCCGGAGCCTGATGGACATGCTTAAATCTTTTAACTTACGTGTGGATAGCCCTTTCGGAGAAATCCCATCCGGCGTAACCCGGAGACTGATGAACACGTGATCATAATCGTATAACATATTCATATCTTGTTCCTATTCTTTAAATGATCATTCATAAGTGTTTAACCTATAAAGGTTCTAAGTTTCATCAATATATCATTCTTGGATTCGTGTATACCGAATCGAGTTCATAACATTGCTTCGGAAGGGTTAAATCCTAATCTAGTTCCTTAACATCACTATGACTACTTATGGATTAAGATAATCCTCTCTTATCATGGTACCTTTCCTCATCTATAATTCATCCATTCATCCCCTAAAGGTTGGGTCTTTCTATGCTTACTAGCGACACTTAGTCACTACATATCGTTATTGAGTCCGAGGTAGCATTGGATAGCCGGAATGGTGCGAGAAGTGATGAAAAAACAACATGTTCTGCCCACTGTCCCATCGTGTCACGATTTGGAAATCGTGACACGATTTTCTACCCAGAAAATGTGTTTGGTTCTGCCTGTGAAATCGTGACACGATTGGAAAATCGTGACACGATTTTACCTGCAGTTAGACAGCATTTGGCAAGTTTAAAACGTGATTTTTCACCATTTCAGCTTATCCAACATACCCAGACATCATAACAGCTTAATGGATCAATTTCTAAGTCATATAGCTAGATTACATCATGAATAATCAGGGATTCACATGGAAAGGTAAATTAAACACTAAAACCCTAAACTAGGTCATGAAACTATAAACTTTCAGACTTACTCAGACGGGTTCTAAAAACCTTGTGGAGCTCACCTTAATCCTCAATTGGTGCTGATTAAGCTTGAATTCCAAAACCCTATGCCTCTCCAAGTCTAACTCTTCCCTTGGTTCTTCTTTGTTCTTCTTTCCTTTCTCTTATTCTAGCTTCCAAGCCAAGCTTTCTAGCAAGAACTTCTCACAAGTATTGTGAATGAATTTTGATGAGTGAGGGATGGAGGGTTGAAGGCGTGTAACTAGAGGATGAGGGGGAGGGAGAACTGATTTTCTAGTAAGGATGAGAAGTAGATAATGGCAAATGAAAATATCATGGTTCATTTTTAAATAATCTCCCCTTTGCCATTATTTACAAAATTGCCATTCCCACTTAATTACTTATTTGCCATGCTTGCTTCTCAAGTTTCTAACACTGATAACTGATACTTATGAGCGGGATATTACAAAATCTCTGAGGCCTTACAACAAAAAAGAGAATTTTACTTTGGTGCATATTTTGCGTGAGCAAAATACGTGTGCAGATTTTATGGCTAAAGAAGGCTCACATTCGGCTTCTACTGTTACCGGAACCGTCCCCACCAGGCATGAAGTCACTCCCCCTAAGATACGAGTTTGGAACTTAAGTTCCCTTTATTTTTGTTTCTTCTCTCTTTTTCCTTTTGTTACATGGTAACCCTACCAAAAAAAGATTATGATGTGTTCAAATATAATTGTTGTTTTATAATTAAACGAGACTAAACGGACAAAAATGTAGTTTAGGCATATAGAAGTTGTAGTATTAGTTTTCTTTTTTGTGTGTGTAGGTTGCTTTGAGATTTAGAAAGAGAAACATGGCGTTGTATCCGGCGTGGCGTTATGGGAGAATGCAGCGTGCTTGCACATTGCAACTTGCAAGTCAAGTCAAACAAACAACATTGTGAGTCCACTCCAGCAGTACACATAAATGATCAACCACTCTAGCTAGTCAACGAGATCAACGGTGGGGAACCTTCACCTGACCACAACAGAACTAAATATTGAAGATAACCATTTGCAATGGTCTTGTTGAAGTCTGACTTTCAACACATAAAGCTTTTGCAATGGTATATTAAGTGGTGGTGAGAGGTGATGTGGAGGAAAGAAGTGTTGAAGACATTCAACACTTGTTTAAAGTCTGCACTGTGACATGTGGCGCGTGTTAATTGGCTAGTTGAATTTGTCTCATCTTAATAATTTGAACTCAATTATTTCATTGCAAATTAATTTTTTTAAATTTTTTTTACCAAAATTCATGATTTTTTTTGCTCTATAAATAGAGACTTGGTTCATTTGATTTGGACACAAAAAAAACAAGTTTTTCATTATCTTAATCTTATTATTATCCTTATATTAACTTTCCTTTTGAAGTTTTTCACTAAAAAATAAATTGTTAAGTGTTTATTATTTTAATTTAATTATAATTGATAATTGTAATTTTATGTAATTATAAAAACAAAAATATAAAATTAAATAAGAATATGAAATAAAAAGTGGTGGGGTAGAGTGTTGAATGAAAAACCATTGGAGATGATATTTGTTGAATGAGTGTTGAATTATTATGTGAAAAAGAGAGAAAATGATGTGGGGAGTTGAAAATTGAAAAAGTGGGTGTTGAATGAATGTTGAAGTGTAAAACTATTGTAAATGGTCTAAGGTGAGAGATGACGTGGCAAAGTAGCATCTACACTTCACTCTTTTCTCTCAAGTCTCAACTCAAGTAAGCACCCAGCACTGCAGCACCGTTAATTAAATTTTTGTTTTTCTCTCTTCACGGTTATGATAAATTAAATTAAATAAATAAATAAAAAATTGGATTCTTTGTTTCACAAGCAAAGCAAAGAAAAGAAAAGAAAAACTATGTATGTATATATAATAATGATAAAATATTAATAAATATCCCCATGCGGGATGCGGCAGAAACGGGTTTTGCCTCTCTAACTGAACCCAAAGACGAACAAAGAAGAAGAAGAACTCTGTTCTTCAAATTGAAAAAATGGCTTCGAAGCTGGCAACATGTTTTGTATGCTGCAATTTGAGCAGCGGCTTCAATAATAATCAGCCTACCCGCCGCGTAATGTGCTCTCCATTTCCACCATCCTGCAAAATTCGTTACCACCGTATTCTCAGGTACTTTACCTATCAATCAGTATTCCCATTTTACATTTTGCGGATTATTATTATTATTAATTTGTTAATCAATTTTGTTGTGTACAGTTCTCAGCAGCAGAAAAGACAATACCACAAGAAAACATCATCATCATCATCATCACAACCATCTTCCATTGATGGACCTCTCAATCCAAATCAAAATCAAAATCAAAACTCTGATGATTCTCTACGCAATTTGAACCGTCCAATTGTAGTGCCTGATAATAGTAATAATAATAATTCTACACCATCGGTATCCCCTTCAAACTCACCTTGCAAATGCTACCTCTCTTCAATACCTAAGTTTCTAATGTTTGGAACTTCGGATAGATAGTTAGTTTGATTAAGTACTTTTTTTTATCACCTCATTTTCAATTGAAGAGTAAACCACAGCAAATTCTGTAGCTTCGTAGTTTCTTTAAGTTTTTCCAATGAGTTTATAAAATTAGAAGCTCTTTGGATTCACTTATATGAACTTATCTACTGTCGTGAACACTTGTAAGACTATTTGAGACAGCATAAATGCATAATGAAACAACTTATGATATGTTCATAAATCACTTTTAAGCTCAGTTCCATAAGGTCCCCAAGATAACTTATGAAAATAGTTTGACTTTATTTTATTTTTTGTTATAGAATTAGCTTATACATAAGCACTTATAAGATGAACACTTATGCTATACGCACTTAGTTAAGCTGTTTATTTCAAACTAGGTCTTAAAGTGAAAACAACTCAGGATATATCATAGCAAGTTTCATTCTTGTGTTTTTCCAAACACTTAAACAACTAAATGTTTTTCGTTACATTACCAGAAAAACACTTAAAGAAGTGTTTATGTAATAAGATAATTAGTAAATAAACGCTTCTGAACACGTTCGTCATTATTCTGATTTCATAGAATGGATAAATTTAGTTCTTGAATATGATTGAAGAAGTTTAAAAGTTGGCTTTTAGTGCCATTAACTAATTATTCAATTTTGAAATAGGCCTTCAATGTAAACAGAGCAGAGCAGGCTGAACAGTTGTCTGGTGGTCAATTGGAAGATTTGTTATCCATGATAAAAAATGCAGAGAAAAGTAAGATGTTCTTCTGGAGTACTTGTAGGTTTCCTTTTTAAATGTATATGTTTTCTGTTAAATGTCTGGTCACCTGTTATTAAGAATTGTATGTTTTTCTTCCAGACATCCTTCTTATAAATCAGGCTAGAGTTCGTGCACTTGAAGATCTTCAAAAGGTTCTTGCCGAAAAGAAAGCGTTACAAGCAGAAGTTAACGACTTAGAGATGAGGTTGGCTGAGACTGATGCGCGGATTGAAGTTGCTGACCAGGAAAAGACGCATGTGGAACTCATGGAGGGCCAGTTGGAGAAACTGCGTAATGAGTTGGCTGAAAAGGGTAGTACTGAAGAAAGCAACGCTGAATTGCATGACCTTCGTAATGATAGGATCCGTTCCCTTACCGAGGAGCTTAATTCGGTAAGAGAAGAAAATGCTACTTTGAAGAATGCCATAGAATCATTTGAAACACAGCTCAATGAGGTCAAGAACAATGATGAACGTTTAGTTGTTTTGGAAAAGGAGCGCTTATTTTTGGAATCAACCCTTAAAGACTTGGAATCAAAACTGTCAATATCTCCAGAAGATGTATCTGAACTGTCTTCACTTAGAGTTGAATGCAAGCATTTGTCAGATAAGGTTGAAAACTTGCAAGTGTTGCTAGATAAAGCAACCGAACAAGCCGAACAAGCTGTTACAGTGCTGCAACAAAACCAGGATCTTCAAAGGAAGGTTGATACATTGGAAACATCCCTTGAAGAAGCTAACGTCTATAAGCTATCATCTGATAAATTGCTAAAATATAATGAACTAATGCAACAAAAGATAAAACTATTGGAGAACAGCCTGCAAAAATCAGATGAAGATATAAACTCTTATATTCAGTTGTATCAGCAGTCAGTGAACGAATTTCAAGATACAGTTGATATTCTGAAAAAAGAAAGCAAGAGAAAGACGCTGGATGAACCAGTGGAAGATATGCCGTGGGAATTCTGGAGTCAATTGTTGCTTCTAATTGATGGTTGGACACTTGAAAAGAAGATAGCAGTAGATGATGCAAAGCTTTTGAGAGAAAAGGTGTGGAAAAAAGACAAGAGTATTAGTGATGTATATATGGCTTGCAAAGGACAAAATGAAGACGAGGCTATATCTGCATTTCTTGGCCTTACATCGTCTGCAACGAGGTATTAAATTCTAATTGTGTATTGCATTTTATATATCTTCCATTATCTTATGCATCCCTTACTTTTTATCTTTAGTCCAGGATTATATGTGATTCATATTGCAGCAGAGATGGCACCAGTAGCTAAGGTGAATTCATTGTTTCCATATCCCTATTTTTATTTGTTATGAACTCATTTTATCTTATCCCTGATGTTTCTAATTCTTTCAACATGATCTTATCCCTTCACCTACAATCTGTTCTTTTACTGTAATAACTAACACCCACTTAAATGATGCTAAAGAGGCATGTCAGAAGCACCTTACTCTGTAAATAAGGGGGATACTAGGTGTGAGTTTTGAATTGAACTAAATTTTCAGACATCGTTAAAACACGGTCTTTTGTATCGTTTGCTCTCCCTCGTGCCAATTTTTGAAATCTTTTTAGGAAATAAGTAGCATGTGGTTAAAAGTCAGACACTTGTACTGTTTATAACCATTACGAATGGGAATTGTTCTAATCGTAACATCCCAACTTTTTGACAGTGGGCCTTTGCTTGAATATGTCAAAAAAAATTATAGTATGTTGACCCTATCTTAGATTGTCTCCTAAAATTAGTTTCCGTAATTCCTTAAACATCATTATTTGTATCGTTATTTAATTAAGATTAGGAGTTCAGCATTAGTATAAATAAGGATCAGTACTTTGTCTTGTGTAATAACACCCAATATATCATTTATGCCATATCAATATAATTTTATTATTGAGTATACCTTTTCCTCCCTTTATACCTAAAAGAATAAATATTTTTTAACTTTTGCATGGTATTAAAGTTGTATCATCCTCCATGATATGTCCTGTCATCATTCTATAGTTGAGTTCCCAAAACTCTAGAACACTGCGGTAAAAATGACTAGTATCATATCTCCATGATTGTTTTCTAATTACCAGTTGTGTGTCAGCTTCTCTTGTTAGTTTTCATGGTAAAATATCATTATTTCCAAGATCCTTTTCTTCTCATAACAATTGCTCAAATTTTGGCTATCGTTTCTCTCTAAGGTTCTCTGTTTGTTAGTGGGGTTTTGTAATCTGTCTATGCAATCTCTATTCGTTTTACTTCTTGAATTAAAGGAAAAACTCTCAAATGAGAATGAATATAGCTAGTCTTCTAGACTATCAAATATCAAAGTAAAGTTTAATTGGCTTTGGAGCTGGAAATAAGTTTGAGTCTCTGGGGCGTTGGATGTGCAGGAATGGATCTTTTCTGTGTTGTACACGTTGCTCCACAAGCATTTGCAAACTTCAAAGCCTCTCTAAATTTGATTCATTCTTCACGCTGAATTCAATAAAGCAAAAGCAATGGCAACCAATGAAAAAGAAGTCAATGAGTATATATTAGAAATTTGTATGGAACCTATAAGAGGGTTCCTTAACTTAAAATTTTAACATGTTTAAGAAGCTCCCTGTTTGATTCTTTCATTATATTTTTCCATTTTGTTCTTCCTAGGATGGTGCATGATCTTCTGCTTTCAGTTAATCTGTTTTTCTTATTACTTACTGATATTTAGATTGAGTTGTTTCCGTAACAGGTTGGTGGCTTGGGGGATGTTGTCAGTGGTCTAAGTAAAGCATTGCAAAAGAAGGGACACCTTGTTGAAATCATACTTCCCAAATATGATTGCATGCAATATGACCGCATTGGTGATTTAAGAGTATGCTATTTATTGAGAAAAGAGTCAAAGATGTTGAGTATTGGTGTTTGGTATCTTCAACAACTTGTGATAATTTGATTATTCTTGCAGGCTTTGGATGTGGTAATAGAGTCATACTTTGATGGTCAATTATTCAAAAATAAAATCTGGGTTGGCACTGTTGAAGGTCAATAGTTAAATATTTCCATTTAAGTTGAATGTCTTTATATATGGTTTACTAACTTCACTTTACTTATGCAGGCCTTCCTGTTTATTTCATTGAGCCCCATCATCCTGATAAGTTCTTTTGGAGAGGAGACTTTTATGGCGAGCGTGATGATTTTAGAAGATTTTCATATTTTAGCCGTGTAGCACTTGAGTTTCTTCTTCAAGCTGGCAAGAAGCCAGATATCATTCATTGTCATGATTGGCAGACAGCATTTGTTGTATGACCTCTTAAATCGTTTTTTACCAAACTTTTGCTCTTTGAGTAACTTATAGACTAAACCTTATTGTGCTACTTTGCCAGGCTCCTCTATACTGGGACATATATGCCCCAAAAGGATTAAATTCAGCTAGGATATGCTTTACATGCCACAACTTTGAGTACCAAGGGACTGCAGCAGCTTCAGAGTTGGAATCATGTGGTCTTGATAGCCGCCATCTAAACAGACCAGATAGAATGCAGGACAACTCAGCACATGATAGAGTCAATTCTGTCAAGGTATACTAATAAGGTGATTATCTATTCTGCCATTTATGAGCAAATATAACAAAAAAGTAATAGTTTACCTTCCAATGTTTAGGGTGGAGTTGTATACTCAAACATTGTAACAACAGTTTCCCCTACTTACGCCCAAGAAGTGAGAACTGCGGAGGTATTGTTCATTTCTTGCTCCTGTGCATATTAGGTATTTTCTGGTTTATCAAAATATCAATTTTTTAACTCATGTAATAATAAAGCAAGCAGCAAACATAACGGAACCAGCACAAGGTCAACTTTGACTAACAACTTTCCCTATAATTGCATCTATGCTGACTAGATTGTTCTGGGAAAGGATTGTAGGATATATATATATATATATATATATATATATATATATATATAACCATTCAGATACCTTCATCTAAAACGGAGAATTTGTCCTTAACACAGTATTTGGCTTTTGAGTCTTTATGACCAAGTGTTGAAGAATTTGACGCATGATACTTCTTGCTTTTTGATTGAACTATAATTCCAGCAGAGTTTCTTTCGAGTGGGCTTATGCTTTGTCCATGCTTTAAGCCAAATGGATTTCAAGTTAGCGATTTGTTATAGATCTAAAACCATTCATGTACTTTTACTAATAGCATAAGCTTGTTGAAGATTTGATTCTTAAGAATAGACAAAGGCTCTGTTTCTAATAATAAATGGAAGACTATTGCATATATTTTTGTACTAGCTATTTGGCATTTGACATTGTTACGTGCAATATAAGGGTACCAGGAGTACAATTTGATGTGCAAGTCGACATAGGCCAGAATGAATTTGCTATTGATCTTTGGATTTGACAGTATATCTTATACAGAAAAAATAATGGAGAATCACACATAATTCATCATAAATGCTTTAAGTTTGGACTATTGTATGAGCTCTCTTTACTACGTTTCAATTTGAAAAGTGGTCTCATGAATGATATTATTGTACAAAATGCAGGGAGGTAAAGGCCTTCATTCAACCCTCTCTACCCACTCCAAAAAGTTCATCGGTGTTCTTAATGGTATTGACACTGATATATGGAATCCTGCTACTGATCCATTTCTTGAAGTCCAGTACAGTGCAAATGATCTTCCAGGGAAAGCAGAGAATAAGGAAGCCTTGAGAAAGAATCTAGGTCTTTCTTCTGTAGATGTTAAGAGGCCGTTGGTAATTATATAATTCTTATTTCATAGGACAATTTGTTTGATACAATATATTATAGTTTGCTCTTCACTCAGTTTTTTATTTTTGTTTGTTTTGCAATTGATGCTATATTTTATATCATTAAAGATTCAAGCTTTGTCAGTTTTCTTTTAATCCCCCAATATGCTACCAAAAAGCAGAGTGTGTGCGCATTTTTGGCCTATTGGACTTGAGATTTTGAGACTTTAGATTGGTTCTAGACAAACCATATGGAGGTGGTCTCAGTCTATAGTTTTGTCTGAAACTTTCCGATGGTAGTGCATAGTGGTGGTGGTTGCCAAAAAAAGTCTGTGAATGTGTTGCGAGGGATGCCATGATAGAGTTTGCAGGACTTCACCTCTGAAAAATGATAATCAATATTTACCTCCAGTCCAAATTCTATGAATTTACATATTTTCCAAAATATTATAAGTTCCTATATTCTATTCGATTATTTTTTGTATGTTGCTTTAAGGTCTCATTTGCTTCTTTGTTGGAAGACATCATTTATATATATGGTTAAGTGATGTCTTAACTTGAAATTTCTGATTATTTGTCTCATTTAGCAATTAATCATTCATGACTTATTCTAAGAAGTTAGAAATTAAGATGCTTTGATAGTTCGATCTTTCTATTCTCTTCTATGATAGGTTGGCTGCATAACAAGATTGGTTCCACAAAAAGGTGTTCATCTTATAAGACATGCAATATATCTAACACTGGAGCTGGGAGGTCAATTTGTTCTACTTGGTTCAAGTCCAGTGCCACATATTCAGGTCATATTTTCTTTCCTTATAGCTGAAATTTAGTGGTATTCTACTCCACTTTAGGATGGAGTCAGCTAAAACAGTATAACAGAAGAAAGTCACCTTAGAATAAAGGTGGAATTCTTTCTCAGCACAAAAAAAAAGTATATCTTACATAGATTACGTTTCAGTGGACTATATATGACCAGAGGTCCCAGTATCACATTGTTGTGGGAAAAAATAATGATACTAAAAAAACTGGAGAAAATTGATCCGCCTTTCTGACTGATTTAGTTTAGAAATGTACTACTAAGTATTCTGGTGACATTTACTTAAAAGCTAATTTCTATGTGCAAATTAAGTTGTGGTAATCAAGAATTTTTTTAGTCAAGCAACTAGAATAGGGGTATTGGTGTCAGATATCATATGGGTTAGTTTGCGGCATTAAGGGTTCAAACCTCTGAATTGTCACTGTAACCAAAAGATAATACATAAATCTGGGAATTCATGAAAGCATAATTTGAACTGGATTATAGCTTATATATACATACAGACATATATGATATATTTGGATGCATAGGTTAAAGGATACGGCATTTTTAAATAAAACGAAGGTGAGAATACGCCAATCAAACTAATGATTTCTGTATTATAACTGAGGGTGTATGCGTAGAACAATCAAATAATGATTTCACTATTACAATCAAAATATTAATACAATACAGTTATTTATATATGTTCTTGCATAAACTCTTACTTTCTGTGAAAAGAAATATTATGGAGATATTTTTTAATTTTTTAATGTTTTGGAAGTAGACTGTTAATGGAGTTGATTTTCTTCGAAATGCCCATTCATTCCCCATATTTTTTGTCAACTGATTATCAGTTTTCTATTTTCTAGAGAGAATTTGAAGGCATTTCCAACCATTTCAAGAATCATGACCACATAAGGCTGATATTGAAGTATGACGAATCTCTCTCCCATACCATTTATGCTGCGTCTGACATGTTCATCATTCCATCGATCTTTGAACCTTGTGGCCTAACACAGGTATGTCTGTTCATGAATTTCGAAGATTAAAATCACTTATTGTAGTGTCAACGATTAATGCAAATCCATGTTCCATTCTTACGTGATACATGTTTCCAGTAAAAAACTGTTTTATTTTTTAGAAATTTGCATCTTGATTATAGATGCTTATATATTTGCTGTTACTTTACTATCAAATGATATCCATTTTTTCAAACTTAATTCATAGTTAAGTGTGCCACCAAAATCCATTTTATGCACCTGAATGAAGTAAAATTACGTGATAAAGAATCCAACTGTACAAAGATGATCATATAAGTGAATGAAAAGCAGACAATATGAGAAGCATAAATTAAGTTTTTTTTATACTTTACACAGTTTCCTAATATATTTCCTGCAGATGATTTCAATGAGATATGGTGCTGTACCTATTGCCAGAAAAACTGGTGGCCTAAATGACAGGTTAGCATAGCATATGACATGAAAGTCTACTTCTTGTTTCTGAAGATTAACTAAATTCTGTCTCATTTTGCAGTGTTTTTGACATTGATGATGATACAATACCTTCACAGTTTCGGAATGGATTTACATTTTTGAATGCTGATGAGAAGGTAAAGTAAAATATCTTGTTTTTACAGTCCAACATCACAGATGCTGTCGTGTTTTTCATGATAGAGTAGGTAATGGGGTAGGTTTGGGTCACGCCCCCGCCTCCATCTTTAGCTGGGATGAAAAATTGTACTGATTAAAATTATCAAATGATTGCAATATTTAATTTGTATTTTCAGTATTTACGATACAAGAGAGTGTGAGAGTGAAATCCTAATTGCAATTTTAGTCTTTGTAGCTTGGATTATGGATGATTTTGATCTCCACTTTTTTCAAGCCAATCAAGTTCCTCTGTTTTTAAAATTAAGCAAATTCGGTCCTATTTTAATCATGTAGGACTGATTGTTGTCATGCCTGCTATAGATATGTAATGCAAAGCTTTACTAAACCTATTTTCTGTAACCTACCTTATTCACCTTCAACATTCTCATCTATCAAATCAACATTATTTTATGGTGTTTATTGTTCTGGTAAACTCTAATGACACAATTTTGACAGGGGATAGATGGTGCCTTAGTACGCGCAATTAATCTCTTCAGGGACGACCCTGAGAGTTGGAAGCAACTTGTTCAGAAAGACATGAACATAGATTTTAGCTGGGATTCTTCAGCAGCACAATATGAGGAGCTCTACTTAAAGTCTGTGACTAGAGGAAGAGCGGTAAAACGTGCTTAATTTAGCAAAATGAGGTTTTCCTGGTGCTATCCTTTCAATTTTATCAGTTTCCAACACAGATGGTAGATCAGATTTAATGCACAAACAGAAGGATTTATCTGAGCATATACCTTCCATGCAAGAACATCTCTAATTGAGAATGATTACAAAGACTACTTTGAATGTGACGTGGCTGCCTAAAACGTGCTGCTAGATTAGTCTCCATGAAGCAACATTTCTCACTTTTGATGAATTCTAGGTGATATTTCAACTTCACTATACATAGCAAGACTGTGTAGTTATTTTTCATTATTTTGCCCCTTTCCTACATTTTTAGAATATGTCAACAGTGTACAAAGGACAAACATGTAAATCGTTACAACTTAGTTTTCAACTAGAAAGAATGTATAATTTAATCAAATTCCAAACAATAAAAATCCTTCCAATACTATATTAACTCTGTTGGTTATCATCCTGTGACACTAAAAGTGCATGCAAGCTCTCTTTTAACTTTTTGTTATCGCGGTTTTAGACATGGACGATTTTACCCCCCAGCGAGCCTGGGCACATGCCCGGGCTCAACCCATACTTTCTGTGTATCATTACAAGAAATTTGACGAAATTTGACTTGTAGTGACAGACGAAAACCGTCACTATAGGCTATTATCCGTAGCAAAAGGTCGCGTATACATTTATCGACGGCCACGTTAGCCGTGCATTATGCTCAACGAATGGCAACGAAATTTAGTCCATCTCTATACGTTTTAGATATTGAAAACATTAGGTAATTCTATGAAATCCATTTAAAACATAAAAGACTTCTACCTACGGACAAAACCGTAGCTAATTCTATGAAATCTATTTAAAACATAAAAGACTTCTGCCTACGGGTTAGACTGTCACTAAAAGTATTATACCTTTTAACCATAAATTTCATACCACTAAATCCAATTTCACAGAATAAATGCAACTTTCCACATACAATTCCACAAAGATTCAGTGCACAAGATATTCAAGTTATTTGATGATGTTGATATTATTTGAACATTCACCGCAAAGAGGTATCAGAAAGAGCATTTATCTCCTAATTTTATTTAGCACATTATTGGTAGATTATGTTTCATCTCTCTTATTTCAAATTGTACTTTTGTTGAATAAATGACGAGCCTTTTTTATTTCAATTTATTACTATTTATATATTATATCACATGTGAATTTGCGGTTAAAATTTTGCCCAGGCTCTGAAAAATTCCTGCTCCGCCACTGGTTTTAGAGATGGCAGTGTGAGAGAAATACAAGTAAAATGTCATGCCACAAGTAAACGGAGTTATCATACAGGAGTGTGTGTCACGTACAGAAATAAATAGGAGAGGCTAGTGTTAACTTAAAAACTAGAGGAAGTCAAATCTGTTGTTTGAAGAAATCTTAGGGAAGGTAGTGCTATTTTCTCTACATAAAAAACACTAGTTTACACGAAATTGACTTCACAACAATAAATAAAGTCGTAATATTATGGACTGAATATTGGAGTGTGAAGAACAAGTAAGAAAGTTTAGAATAGTATAAATTAAAATAGTGAGAGAATTATGGAGGGGTCGGGGTTCGAACTCCGGACACCCCATTTATTCACCTTAAATAAAAAAATAAATTATAGTCACTAGACTGTTTGACCAAAAAAATATATAGTGATAGAGAATTGATCTCACTAGTTAAGATTAAAATTGAAGGCATAAGAAAGAAAGTTGTGGTAATACTTTTCATATGAAATGATAGTAGTCTCGTTTTAGATTGGATAAACATATGTGAAGAAGACGTATATTAACACAAGAAGAATAGACTATGAGTGATTATTTAGTAGTTAGATACAAAAAAGAAAAACTATAGTTATCGTCAAATGTTAATGCATATGCATCATGAAAGAAAAAACTACTGTCAATTGTTTTCAACTAGCTTAACTATAGTTTTGCACCAAAGTAACTAAGTGAAGAACATTCGTGTCAAACTCCAACACGTCGTTGCAGACAATGATTCCTAGTGATCAACTTCAGTGTTTGAGTGGACATTTTTGGATCAACTTAATTTTGAATAATCGATTTTAACTGCAAATGAGTTTGAAACTGAGTATCAAGATTTGAGCCACTTACATTCAAAAGCTGTGTAGATTTGGTTCTATTTGAATTACATTTGACTCCTCTCAAAAAAAAAAAAACATTTGGCTAGTACCAGTTTTTTATTTATTCCAAACACGCATAAACATAAAATAGCGGTAAAATATCTGTAAACATGAATTTGAGCGCTGCGAAGTCCATCACTATTTTATTGTATTGAACCGCTTACTTACTAACTATAAATCAGTTCTAACTAACTAAACTTCTCACAAAGTCCATAATCATAACATTCAAATTTTCCTATAATTAAATATCGGTATAAACATCAAATGAAGTTGAAAACAAAACAATGCTTTGATATTAAAATTAAAGTTGTTTAAGAAAATAAATCTAACCAAAACTTTTTAAAACCAATTATTATATAACTAGCAAATCAATAAAAACCAGTCATGACCGTTTGAACGTTGAATCTAGCTCAAGTCGTCTACAATATAAGAGAAGCCTCTTATAATTAGTGCACGATTTACCTTTAGTGCAAAAAAAATGGTTAAGCTGATAGTAGCCAAGTAGTTATATAAGCAATGTTATTATAGTAATAACCTGCTTCATCGTTATATATTGTCCTAAGTAATCCTAATGCACATAATTTTACCATAGGTCTGTCAAAAAATTATCAGTTTATTATATGTTCAAGATCAATAACAGGTAACACATAAACATGTCAAGGAGTCCAATTAGCTGACAAACAGCTCATAGTAGACCCGAGTGAACTTTGATAGTAATGGAAGAGAAACAGGAATATAAAGGTGCACAGTTGAATGTTATAATCAATACCGTTGCTTGTTACACTGAACAATTCACAATTCAACATGACAAAGGTTTAATAGTTACTACAATCATGCATCCTTAAGACAAGCTTACGGAAGCAAAAAAACCTAGCTTGCCTCAGAATCTTCTTTAAAATATAGGAATTATGTGCCTTGTGCAACAGCTGAAGAGTTAATCATAGAGATATCCGAGCAGCATTGTTCATTCTGGATCAGGTGAACCACCAGGGACCAACTGCATTGCACACCACATAATGTTAGTATCACTACGAAACTGAGAAAAATATGTGAGATTACTGTCAACATTTTATAAAGTTGCCAAATCAAACAATTTATTAATAATCCATAGAATCAAGTTAGTAGAAAACAATTGAGAATTTGACACTTACAATGGCAATATTGTTTCCATTGAGTAAAATCTGATCAAGCTTAGTTATCCTTCTCCCCTCAGCGGTGATCTCACTGTTGTATGAATAATATAGCAATAAACCAAATCAATTTGTGAGGCATCGCCATGTGTGCAAATATGAACATCCAAATCAAGGAGGACAACCAACATAAAACATAGAGACACAAAAGCCATTATAAAAGTAAGAAAGTCTTCTATAATTACATCAAATAATCAGAAATATCCACTGATAAAGATGCTCTAAAAGAACATAAATGCAATGATATCTGAAACCCCTATTCCTTGGCGCACACATGTATAGGGTTAGGGGGAGGTTGGTGTTTTGAAAAATTAGATACAAATAGTCTATCTATGAACTTGTACATGAAAGAGGCATTATGACATTGTTTTATACATGTATCAAACAAAACCCAATGAGAAAAAATAAAGTAGTTGGTGTACTGTATTTCCATGATAAACTGAACTTCAACTCTTAACCTAAACGTAATAACATCTGAACTTAAACTCTTAACCTAAACGTAATAACATGTGTCCCTAGCAAGTTTAAAAGATGACAATGGCAGAGCTCGTAATACTCTATAGGGCATTACTTAGAGACGCCTCTTGGTTATATCACTTGGCAAGATAGATATAAACTAGATGCTCCTTCAGCATGCATAAGGAGTTCCTACAGACCTCAAAGGGTAGATGGTTACATTATCTAAGACATGAAACAGTAGTGTCCCTTAAGTAACAAAACGTAAAGCTGGTCCTATTCTACCTTCCTACTCAACAAACATGTTTTTTACAGAAAAACAATCAGATATGCACAATAGAAATATAAAAAAACAGAACATCAGTAAATTTTACGGATAAAAGCATAAAATAAGGTAGTGCAAGTCTTACTATTCAGTAACATCTTCAAGGACCATGTTAACATAAACATCAAAACCTCTAAGCGTACCAACAAGCTCCTTGTCACCTTTCATTATCACCCATATTTTTGAACCTATACAGCGGTCAATCAGCTCTGCATATTTTCAAAACAAAATGATAATGTTACCTTATATGAAGTTCAAATCAATGATGGATTGCCCCAAAAAAATGGTTGGAGAGAGAGAGACAGTGAAATAAAAAACCTGATGGGAGAAGCTGTGATGGATTATTAGCCATGAAGATGGATCGGTAATTTCACCAAAAACCTGTGAAGAGTACAGGAAAAATAAAATAGATGAAAAAGTTATTAGCTTTAGCCTTTAGCTTTTAGAAAATTAAATTAAAGTTCAAACAATAAAAGCAAGATGAGAAGATAAGAATTTGCCTAAGTTCCCTACGATAGTTAAAATAACAAAGTAAACCAACCATATAAAAAAATCACAAGTTCCTAATGAAATTTATATGATATTTGAAATTAGAGAGAGAAGCAAAGTAATCTAAGCAGGAATTATGATGACAAAGCTTGTAGCATTGAGCAACAGCTGCAATGATTGAAAAACCCCAAGAAATAAAGTGTGAGTAGAACTTCATTGTACGATTATTACTGTGATTCTGTAAAGTAATTAATACTCCGTCCGCCCCCATATTGTATGATGTTTTAACAAAACCAATAAGTCTCAATTTGATTGTCGTTTTACATATCCAACGAAACATTAAAAAATTGTTTCCACTTATACCCTTATTCATTTTTATTAAGGATTGTTACACATGAATGCATCCCTTAACAAACATGATAAAATATATATTTAAGAGGAGATATAAAGGGTAAAACTATACATTGCACACAACAATTTTTATAAAATCTACACTACTAACAACTTTTCTTAAGGAGTGTGCTACAACTATGGGATGGAGAGAGTACAAAGTAGTTTGCACTCATTAACTCTTCGATTGTAAAACTAGCTTATACTACATGAACTCTTAAGTATATGATAAACATTGACTAAATATGTGCTTAATTAAACAGTTTACCCTCATAAATCAGTGATGCACGTTCTTGACTTAGATGGCTTGGCTATTTGTGTTAGTTTTAGGGCCTGTTTGGATTGAGTTATTTGAGCTCATCTACTGGCATAAGCACTTACGAAAATATTTAGGTCATAAGCCCCTTTCAGCTTATTTACATAACTATCCAAGATAGCCTATGAAAACAACCTATAGATTATACAAAAATAATTTAACTTTATCTTTTGTTATAGGAATTGCTTGTACATACATACTTATGCTATAAGCTGCAAACTAAGCTGTTTATCCAAGAAGGAACTTAATTTAGGGATGGGGAATATCCCTGCACATCTTCCCAATCTGTTTATACCTATCTTTGTTCAAGCTAATGAATGAGTTTGATTACCCTAAAAAATGCAAATTCTTCCAAAATCCTATTAATCATTGCACCCCATCCAAAAAGATGAGGGCTTTTCTGCTTGGTGCAGCAGAAAGATTGATTAATCGAATGCAAACGCATGATATAAAGTACAAATTAATCAAATTAAATAATCCCACTAAACCCTAATTAACTGCTAATAACAGTGGCGCACGAGTGGATCTCTGCTATCACCGCCGTAAATCGCGTGGTACAGGAGAGGGGAAAGGGAATGCTTAAAATAAATTGAAAAGGAAAAAACCTGGAAAGGAAGCTGCTTGTTTCCGGCGACCAACTCCGGATGCGTTTTCCGGCAAGTGAATGGAGCTGCTTATTTTAGGGTTTTAATGGCTTTTATTTCTGCAATGCAAAGGGTTTTAATCGTTACATATATATTTTTTTGTTTATCCAATATTCAATTTCTATACGTTTTTCATTTTATGTATTTTTATATTTTTTTAATCTCTTTTTTATTTGATAAAATAATTAAATTTAATCCTAAATTATTACGAAGATACCAAACACTCTCGAAAATTGCACATCTCATTAAAAGACGACAGACGTTTTCCTCCATCTCACACCAAATCGTACATTGAATATAATTAGACGGAACATATCATCGTCGTAATAAGTTATCATTTGTAAAAATTTGACTACGAAGCAATCGTTAAACAAACAGAGACACCTTTAAAGAAGCAACTTTGTCCAAGTAATGTCATATAACTAACAATGTACTCTGTTTTTTCTTTCAAAAAAAAACTATGTGCTCCACTTTTGTCAACATATGATAAACACTGTTAATTGTGTACTTTTTACTATCATCAATATACCAATCTCATTTAAGGGGCCACCTTCCAACCACAGATCCAACTAAAAAATGATTTCGTCCTATTGTTCACCATCCGCACCAGATTATCATCAAACCAACAACTCACTCTCTATTTGTGTTGGTTGAAAATATATATGTTGAAGAAGTCCCACGTAACTTAGAATTGTAAAGAAAGAGGTAGAACAACACTATATATGTCCTTCATCCTATTTAATTCAATTAATTTTTCTAACTTCCTCAACCCCCCAATGCTGCCTCAAACAATGCATATGCCATCTTCACTCACTTGTCACTTATGTGGCACCTTAAAATTGACCTGGTGTCCTGATTCAAGAACCTCTCATCATGTCGCCTCCAATGGACTTAATATCCACTAACGGTCTCCTTTCGAAGGTTTTAACTAGATCATTATTGGCAATGGTCAAGTTTTGTCTATCTCATTTATAGGCTCTTCTAATTTTGCTTCTTCGTCAAATCTTAGTGTCGAGCTCACACTACACAATCTTATTAATGTTCCTCCAATTGCAAATAATTCATTCAAGACTTGGACCATTTTCCCATTCGAGATTCATCGTATTCTTTTTCTTTTTTGGTGTTAAAGTTTATCGTACTCTAATTACAAATACGCTAAGAGTTGTTCGTTTAATATTGTAATTCTTATTATTTTTGACAAATTAATTCTTATTTTTTTAATAACAGCAAAAATAAACATTATTATTTTTTAGAAACATCAAAAAGATGGATTGGGGATGGATAAACCATTGCTCTGAAACTATTGATACTCGAAAAAAGGTGCAGCATAAGAATCATGAATTGTTAATTATATCCATGCTACAGCTTTGTTGATGAATGTATCACCAACTAACACAATGTCATTAATTGTGATCCTTTTAAAGGATGTATAATTGAAATCACCGTCACATGGAACAATAGCCATGTACATGGTGATTAACACAAAAAAAACTAGCATCTTTATCAGTTTCATGGTTAGAGATAAATTCAGTATATGTGAAGGTGAGAAAAACACAAGAAGGGGGTTGAATTGTGTTGGTTTTTTCTTCTTTAAAAATGACTAAGAACAAAGATCAGGTTTTGATGGAGTTCAGAGTCTGATGCAACGGATAAAGTGTTAAAGAGATAGAGAAGAGAAAGACACAAGCAATTTTCCTGGTTCCTTCCACAATCCGGAAGTAGTTCAGTCCCCTTGTCACTTACAAGAGATTTTTCACTATAATCCAATGATTACAAATTGCTCAAGTACAAAGCAAGAGACTTCCTATGCTCAAACACAAAGTAAGAGACTTCTATTGCTCAAACACAAAGTAAGAGACTTCTCAACAAACAAAAATACAAAGAAAGATGTTTGGTTTGAACACTTGATATACAATCAGTGGTGTTCACAAAATACAACACAGATATCAGACTATAGACTTAAGAATTTCTAAGATACGAAAGCTTGTAAGAAATTCTGAGTGTTTGATGCGTTTTGAATTTAACAGAGCTTTGGCACTTGTAAAAATATTCAGAGTCTTGTTTGAATCTTCAAGTCTTCATTCCTTTATATTGAAGTGAGGAATAGAGGCGTTCAAATAATGCCAGCACATCAAATAGAGTTGTTTGAAGAAGCTTGATCAATTCAATTGATTTGTTGCTTGAGTTGGTTTAAGTACTAGGAGGAATAAGATTTGAAACATTTCCTGAATGAACCCTTGAAGCTATTTTTTGTTTGTTTTACAGAATTTTAAAATGATACTATAATTGTTTTTAAAGATTTGTATAGTAGTATAATATAATATAACAATAGTGAGAATAAATGTATAAATTAGGACACACAGGCATACAGACGTGTGTGCCCGTGTGCGCACGGTTGTGTGCATGCGTCCGTGCGTGCATTATGTAATAAGTGATGCATTAATTAATCCCACCACTCCTAAGATGACACTCAAGATCAATTTGGTATTGGATTTTGTAGGTGGCATTTCATATTTGGAAGATATATTCCAACTATGAATAGAGTATAGTTCACTTTTTCCAAGGGAAAAGGCTGAAAACCCCGTGTACAAATATATATTCTCTTTGAAAAAAAAAATCAAACAGATCAAAAGTAGTAGCATTGAGAACATGGGAAGAAGGCTAGGATTTGGTTTTACTTAGGTATACTGAAAAAAGATTGATGGAGGATTGATATTCCATCCAAGAATAGTAGGTGTCTCCACTCTTGAGATCCAAAGTTATGCATGTCAGTGGAGACATCCATGAATTGTTCATATAAATTAAAATGGACAAGGAATCTGCGAAATGTGTATCAACCACAACTGCAAAAAAGGTTTCGGGTAGGCCAAATCTGGCAACAAAAGGATGGATTTGTGATGGTGTATCCGGAGTGATGAAAAAGGAGAAACCTTCTCCACAATAGCTATAGTTTGGTGATGATACTCTGAAAATGAAAAGTAGGTGGTAAATGAGAGTGGTCTATTTTTAGAAACATCAAAAAGATGGATTGGAGATGGATAAATCATTGCTCCGAAACTATTGATGCTCGAAAAAGGTGCAGCAGAGGAATCATGAATTGTTAATTATACACATGCTACAGTTTTGTTGATGAATGTATCACCAACTAACACAATGCCAATAATGGTGATCCTTTTAAATGAAGTATAATTGAAATCACTGTCACATGGAACAATAGCCATGGACATGGTGATTAACACGAAAAACAAAAACTAACATCTTTATCGGTTTTATGGTCAGAGATAAATCCAGTATATGCACTACATGAAAAATAATTAATTAATTAATGAGACAAATTTAGGGAGAAAAAATGTAAAACAAATGTCTAGATTCATCACTCAATTTTGCAAAAGAGATTGAGAGAAACTTCTTATTTTTTTTGTCAAGAACGCGCAACGTATGGTTGAAGTTATTTTTTGATTGTTTTATGGATTTTTAAAATGATATTATAATTGTTTTTAAATATTTATATAGTAGTATAATATAATATAACAATAGTGAGAATAAATGTATAAATTAGTACACACAGACATACATATGTGTGTGCCCGTGTGCGCACGCTTGCGTGCATGCTCCCGTGTGTGCATTATGTAATAAGTGATGCATCAATTAATCCCACCACTCCTAACATGACACCCAAGATCAATTTGGTACTGGATTTTTTAGGTGGCATTTCATATATGGAAGAGAAATTGCAACTATGAATAGAGTATATTTCACTTTTTCCGAGGGAAAATGCTGAAAACCACGTGTACAAATATGTATTATCTTTGAAAAAAGTCAAAGAGATCAAAAGTAGTAGCATTGAGAACATGGAGAGAAGGCTTGAATTTGGTTTTACTTAGGATACTGAAAAAAGATTGATGGAGGATTGATATTCAATCCAAGAATAGAAGGTGTCTCCACTCTTGAGATCCATAGTTATGCATGTCAGAGGAGCCGTCCATGAATTGTTCATATAAGTTGAAATGGACGAGGAATCTGTGGAATATGTATCAACCACAACTACAAAAAAAGGTTTCAGGTAGGCCAAATCTGGCAACAGAAGGATGGGTTTGTGATAGTGTATCCAGAGTTATGAAAAAGGAGAAACATTCTCCACAATAGCTATAGTTTCTTGATGATAAATGAAAAGAAGGTGGTAAAGGAGAATGGTCTATTTTTATAAACTTCAAAAAGTTGGATTAGAGATCGATAAACCATTGCTCCGAAACTATTAATACTCAAAAAAGGTGCAGCAGAGGAATCATGAGTTGTTAATTATACTCATGCTACAGTTTTGTTGATGAATGTATCACCAACTAACACAATGCCAATAATGGTGATCCTTTTAAATGAAGTATAATTGAAATCACTGTCACATGGAACAATAGCCATGGACATGGTGATTAACACGAAAAAAAACTAACATCTTTATCAATTTTATGGTCAGAGATGAATCCAGTATATGCACTACAGGAAAAATAATTAATTAATTAATGAGACAAATTTAGGGAGAAAAAATGTAAAATAAATGTCTAAATTCATCACTCAATTTTGCAAAAGAGATTGAGAGAAACTTCATTTTTTTTTGTCAAGAACACGCAACGTGTGGTTGAAGTTATTTTTCGATTGTTTTATGGACTTTTAAAATGATATTATAATTGTTTTTAAATATTTATATGATAGTATAATATAATATAACAATAGTGAGAATAAATGTATAAATTAGTACACACAGACATACATACGTGTGTGCCCGTGTGCGCACGCTTGCGTGCATACTCCCGTGTCTGCATTATGTAATAAGTGATGCATCAATTAATCCCACCACTCCTAAATCAATTTGATATTGGATTTCTTAGGTGGCATTTCATATATGGAAGAGAAATTCCAACTATGAATAGAGTATATTTCACTTTTTCCGAGGGAAAAGGCCGAAAACCATGTGTACAAATATGTATTATCTTTGAAAAAAGTCAAAGAGATCAAAAGTAGTAGCATTGAGAACATGGGAAGAAGGCTTGAATTTGGTTTTACTTAGGTATACTGAAAAAAGATTGATGGAGGATTGATATTTCATCCAAGAATAGAAGGTGTCTCCACTCTTGAGATCCATAATTATGCATGTCAGAGGAGCCATCCATGAATTGTTCATATAAGTTGAAATGGACGAGGAATCTGCGGAATGTGTATCAACCACAACTGCAAAAAAAGGTTTCAAGTAGGCCAAATCTGGCAACAAAAGGAAGGGATTGTGATTGTGTATCCAGAGTTATGAAAAAGGAGAAACCTTCTCCACAATAGCTATAGTTTCTTGATGATACTCTGAAAATGAAAAGAAGGTGGCAAAGGAGAATGGTCTATTTTTAAAAACATCAAAAAGATGGATTGGAGATGGATAAACCATTGCTCCGAAACTATTGATACTCGAAAAAGGTGCAGCAGAGGAATCACGAGTTGTTAATTATACCCATGCTACAATTTTGTTGATGAATGTATCACCAACTAACACAATGTCATTAATTGTGATCCTTTTAAATGAAGTATAATTGAAATCACCGTCACATGAAACAATGGCCATGGACATGGTGATTAACACACACAAAAAACTAGCACCATTATCAGTTTCATGGTCAGAGATAAATCTAGTATATGCACTACAGGAAAAATAATTAATTAATTAATGAGACAAATTTAGGGAGAAAAAATGTAAAATAAATGTCTAAATTCATCGCTCAATTTTGCAAAAGAGATTGAGAGAAACTTCATTTTTTTTGTCAAGAACGTGCAACGTGTGGTTGAAGTTATTTTTTGATTGTTTTATGGATTTTTAAAATGATATTATAATTGTTTTTAAATATTTATATAGTAGTATAATATAATATCACAATAGGGAGAATAAAAGTATAAATTAGTACACACAGACATACATACGTGTGTGCCCGTGTGCGCACGCTTGCGTGCATGCTCCCGTGTCTGCATTATGTAATAAGTGATGCATCAATTAATCCCACCACTCCTAAATCAATTTGATATTGGATTTCTTAGGTGGCATTTCATATATGGAAGAGAAATTCCAACTATGAATAGAGTATATTTCACTTTTTCCGAGGGAAAAAGCCGAAAACCATGTGTATAAATATGTATTATCTTTGAAAAAAGTCAAAGAGATCAATGATGAAAGGTTTTTCCTCACATTATAATTTCCTATCTACACGTGAGTATATTAGGATCGTCTCCACAGGGATTTACGCGACACCTTAAACCATTCAACATCGATTATCATTTTAAGTTAGGGTTTCATTTGTTTACTAAAACTAATCGACTTTCAAAATATAAGTAAATACTTCGAGCAATAGGGCATAAAAGTGTCGGTATCAAAGTCATAAATCAAGCATCGATAATGTTCTAATGATCATGATAAAAGGATTCTAGTTTTAATCTCTTTTTAACGATATTATCACACATCACTCGACAACATTATTCGTGTCCAAATAAAGTTGTGAGATCGATTGTATCGTTTAATCGACGATTTCCCAATCTATTAAACGATCCAAAAGCATTAAGAATTGATGCTTTAAGTGATTATCAAAACATAGTTCCATGTCTAGAACACTTGTTTTAATAGAAAATTATCCTAACCCTAGATTTAAATGTATTTTTCAATAGCACTAAACCAAACATAAGATTGAATAACAAGAATAACTTTCAATATATTATAAAACTCTAGAATCAAATATTTACATGATCAAATAGATTACATCTAGCTTGATTCATTACCTCTAATCCCAACAAAGGAGATTTAGTTGATCATTCTCATGTCAACAATACAAAAGCTGGAGTAAAGATTAAGATCAATGCTAGTTTTGATTTCTCAAAAACCCTTGAATGATCTAAACTTGATTCCTTGTTTGTCCTTTGAAGTGCCCTTCTTTTAGCCCTATTCTTTGGTAATAAACCTCTAAAATTCGTTCTTAATGAAAGCTTAACAATAGTAGAATTTCTAACCTAAAAGCTGAAAGATAGCTTATATACAAAAACTGATAAGTGAAATATCGCTCAGCGAGATAATTTTCGCTCAGCGAATTTAACAATCTGGCCAGTGGCATTTTGCCACGTCTTCTACAGCATTAAACCGCCTTGATGATCTCGCTGGGCGACCAAGATTTCGCTAAGCGAAATCAAACTTCCCCTGTTCCAGAAAATCCCTGCCTGACTTCGCCAACTGATCGCCAAGGTAACGCTGGGCGAGAGTATACTTTGAAAACTCCTGAAAACCCTGCCTCTATTCGCCATTCACTCGCCAAGCTGTCGCTGGGCGAAAGTCTTCATTCTTCTCTTGATGAATTCTTGCTATTTCCAAGTCCTGGCTTGCTTTTTCTTACACAAATGGGGAAGAATAATGTATACAAAGAATAATTGGCATTTATTCATAAATTCCATGCTTTTCCTAAGATAACTTGCACAACAAGTAACTAAAAAGCCTTATAAAAGACATGGATTTATTCATTTCTTGCCACTTATCAATCAAAAGTAGTAGCATTGAGAACATGGGAAGAAGACTTGAATTTGGTTATACTTAGGTATACTGAAAAAAGATTGATGGAGGATTGATATTTCATCCAAGAATAGAAGGTGTCTCCACTCTTGAGATCGTGCATGTGAGAGGAGCCATCCATGAATTGTTCATATAAGTTGAAATGGACAAGGAATCTGTGGAATGTGTATCAACCACAACTGCAAAAAAGGTTTCATGTATGCCAAATCTGGCAACAGAAGGATGGGTTTGTGATTGTGTATCCAGAGTTATGAAAAAGGAGAAACCTTCTCCACAATAGCTATAGTTTCTTGATGATACTCTGAAAATGAAAAGAAGGTGGCAAAGGAGAATGGTCTATTTTTAGAAACATCAAAAAGATGGATTGGAGATGGATAAACCATTGCTCCAAAACTATTGATACTCGAAAAAGGTGCAGCAAAGGAATCACGAGTTGTTAATTATACCCATGCTACAGTTTTGTTGATGAATGTATCATCAACTAACACAATGTCATTAATTGTGATCCTTTTAAATGAAGTATAATTGAAATCACCGTCACATGAAACAATGGCCATGGACATGGTGATTAACACAAAAAAAAAAAAAAACTAGCACCATTATCAGTTTCATGGTCAGATATAAATCTAGTATATGCACTACAGGAAAAATAATTAATTAATTAATGAGACAAATTTAGGGAGAAAAAATGTAAAATAAATGTCTAAATTCATCACTCAATTTTGCAAAAGAGATTGAGAGAAACTTCATTTTTTTTGTCAAGAACGCGCAACGTGTGGTTGAAGTTATTTTTTGATTGTTTTATGGATTTTTAAAATGATATTATAATTGTTTTTAAATATTTATATAGTAGTATAATATAATATCACAATAGTGAGAATAAATGTATAAATTAGTACACACAGACATACATACGTGTGTGCCCGTGTGCGCACGCTTGCGTGCATGCTCCCGTGTCTGCATTATGTAATAAATGATGCATCAATTAATCCCACCACTCCTAAAATGACACCCAAGATCAATTTGGTATTGGATTTTTTAGGTGGCATTTCATATATGGAAGAGAAATTCCAACTATGAATAGAGTATATTTCACTTTTTCTGAGGGAAAAGGCCGAAAACCATGTGCACAAATATGTATTATCTTTGAAAAAAGTCAAAGAGATCAAAAGTAGTAGCATTGAGAACATGGGAAGAAGACTTGAATTTGGTTTTACTTAGGTATACTGAAAAAAGATTGATGGAGGATTGATATTTCATCCAAGAATAGAATGTGTCTCCACTCTTGAGATCCATAATTATGCATGTCAGAGGAGCCATACATGAATTGTTCATATAAGTTGAAATGGACAAGGAATCTGCGGAATGTGTATCAACCACAACTGCAAAAAAGGTTTCAGGTAGGCCAAATCTGGCAACAGAAGGATGGGTTTGTGATTGTGTATCCAGAGTTATGAAAAAGGAGAAACCTTCTTCACAATAGCTATAGTTTCTTGATGATACTCTGAAAATGAAAAGAAGGTGGCAAAGGAGAATGGTCTATTTTTAGAAACATCAAAAAGATGGATAAACCAATGCTCCGAAACTATTGATACTCGGAAAAGGTGCAGCAGAGGAATCACGAGTTGTTAATTATACCCATCCTACAGTTTTGTTGATGAATGTATCATCAACTAACAAAATGTCATTAATTGTGATCCTTTTAAATGAAGTATAATTGAAATCACCGTCACATGAAAAAATGGCCATGGACATGGTGATTAACACAAAAAAAAAAAACTAGCACCTTTATCAGTTTCATGGTCAGAGATAAATTCAATATATGCACTACAAGAAAAATAATTAATTAATGAGACAAATTTAGGGAGGAAAAATGTAAAATAAATGTCTGAATTCATCACTAAATTTTGCAAAAGTGATTGACAGAAACTTCATTTTTTTGTTAAGAACGCGCAACGTGTGGTTGAAGTTATTTTTTGATTGTTTTATGGATTTTTAAAATGATATTATAATTGTTTTTAAATATTTATATAGTAGTATAATATAATATCACAATAGTGAGAATAAATGTATAAATTAGTACACACAGACATACATACGTGTGTGCCCGTGTGCGCACGCTTGCGTGCATGCTCCCGTGTCTGCATTATGTAATAAGTGATGCATCAATTAATCCCACCACTCCTAAAATGACACCAAGATCAATTTGGTATTGGATTTTTTAGGTGGCATTTCATATATGGAAGAGAAATTCCAACTATGAATAGAGTATATTTCACTTTTTCCGAGGGAAGGCCGAAAACCATGTGTACAAATATGTATTATCTTTGAAAAAAGTCAAAGAGATCAAAAGTAGTAGCACTGAGAACATGGGAAGAAGACTTCAATTTGGTTTTACTTAGGTATACTGAAAAAAGATTGATGGAGGATTGATATTTCATCCAAGAATAGAAGGTGTCTCCACTCTTGAGATCCATAATTATGCATGTGAGAGGAGCCATCCATGAATTGTTCATATAAGTTGAAATGGACAAGGAATATGTGAAATGTGTATCAACCACAACTGCAAAAAAGGTTTCAGGTAGGCCAAATCTGGCAACAGAAGGATGGGTTTGTGATAGTGTATCCAGAGTTATGAAAAAGGAGAAACCTTCTCCACAATAGCTATAGTTTCTTGATGATACTCTGAAAATGAAAAGAAGGTGGCAAAGGAGAATGGTCTATTTTTAGAAACATCAAAAAGATGGATTGGAGATGGATAAACCATTGCTCCGAAACTATTGATACTCGGAAAAGGTGCACCAGAGGAATCACGAGTTGTTAATTATACCCATGCTACAGTTTTGTTGATGAATGTATCACCAACTTACAAAATGTCATTAATTGTGATCCTTTTAAATGAAGTATAATTGAAATCACCGTCACATGAAACAATGGCCATGGACATGGTGATTAACACAAAAAAAAACTAGCACCTTTATCAGTTTCATGGTCAGAGATAAATTCAATATATGCACTACAAGAAAAATAATTAATTAATGTGACAAATTTAGGGAGGAAAAATCTAAAATAAATGTCTGAATTCATCACTAAATTTTGCAAAAGTGATTGACAGAAACTTCATTTTTTTGTCAAGAACGCGCAACGTGTGGTTGAAGTTATTTTTTGATTGTTTTATGGATTTTTAAAATGATATTATAATTGTTTTTAAATATTTATATAGTAGTATAATATAATATCACAATAGTGAGAATAAATGTATAAATTAGTACACACAGACATACATACGTGTGTGCCCGTGTGCGCACGCTTGCGTGCATGCTCCCGTGTCTGCATTATGTAATAAGTGATGCATCAATTAATCCCACCACTCCTAAAATGACACCAAGATCAATTTGGTATTGGATTTTTTAGGTGGCATTTCATATATGGAAGAGAAATTCCAACTATGAATAGAGTATATTTCACTTTTTCCGAGGGAAGGCCGAAAACCATGTGTACAAATATGTATTATCTTTGAAAAAAGTCAAAGAGATCAAAAGTAGTAGCACTGAGAACATGGGAAGAAGACTTCAATTTGATTTTACTTAGGTATACTGAAAAAAGATTGATGGAGGATTGATATTTCATCCAAGAATAGAAGGTGTCTCCACTCTTGAGATCCATAATTATGCATGTGAGAGGAGCCATCCATGAATTGTTCATATAAGTTGAAATGGACAAGGAATCTGTGAAATGTGTATCAACCACAACTGCAAAAAAGGTTTCAGGTAGGCCAAATCTGGCAACAGAAGGATGGGTTTGTGATAGTGTATCCAGAGTTATGAAAAAGGAGAAACCTTCTCCACAATAGCTATAGTTTCTTGATGATACTCTGAAAATGAAAAGAAGGTGGCAAAGGAGAATGGTCTATTTTTAGAAACATCAAAAAGATGGATTGGAGATGGATAAACCATTGCTCCGAAACTATTGATACTCGGAAAAGGTGCAGCAGAGGAATCACGAGTTGTTAATTATACCCATCCTACAGTTTTGTTGATGAATGTATCATCAACTAACAAAATGTCATTAATTGTGATCCTTTTAAATGAAGTATAATTGAAATCACCGTCACATGAAAAAATGGCCATGGACATGGTGATTAACACAAAAAAAAAAACTAGCACCTTTATCAGTTTCATGGTCAGAGATAAATTCAATATATGCACTACAAGAAAAATAATTAATTAATGAGACAAATTTAGGGAGGAAAAATGTAAAATAAATGTCTGAATTCATCACTAAATTTTGCAAAAGTGATTGACAGAAACTTCATTTTTTTGTTAAGAACGCGCAACGTGTGGTTGAAGTTATTTTTTGATTGTTTTATGGATTTTTAAAATGATATTATAATTGTTTTTAAATATTTATATAGTAGTATAATATAATATCACAATAGTGAGAATAAATGTATAAATTAGTACACACAGACATACATACGTGTGTGCCCGTGTGCGCACGCTTGCGTGCATGCTCCCGTGTCTGCATTATGTAATAAGTGATGCATCAATTAATCCCACCACTCCTAAAATGACACCAAGATCAATTTGGTATTGGATTTTTTAGGTGGCATTTCATATATGGAAGAGAAATTCCAACTATGAATAGAGTATATTTCACTTTTTCCGAGGGAAGGCCGAAAACCATGTGTACAAATATGTATTATCTTTGAAAAAAGTCAAAGAGATCAAAAGTAGTAGCACTGAGAACATGGGAAGAAGACTTCAATTTGGTTTTACTTAGGTATACTGAAAAAAGATTGATGGAGGATTGATATTTCATCCAAGAATAGAAGGTGTCTCCACTCTTGAGATCCATAATTATGCATGTGAGAGGAGCCATCCATGAATTGTTCATATAAGTTGAAATGGACAAGGAATCTGTGAAATGTGTATCAACCACAACTGCAAAAAAGGTTTCAGGTAGGTCAAATCTGGCAACAGAAGGATGGGTTTGTGATAGTGTATCCAGAGTTATGAAAAAGGAGAAACCTTCTCCACAATAGCTATAGTTTCTTGATGATACTCTGAAAATGAAAAGAAGGTGGCAAAGGAGAATGGTCTATTTTTAGAAACATCAAAAAGATGGATTGGAGATGGATAAACCATTGCTCCGAAACTATTGATACTCGGAAAAGGTGCAGCAGAGGAATCACGAGTTGTTAATTATACCCATCCTACAGTTTTGTTGATGAATGTATCATCAACTAACAAAATGTCATTAATTGTGATCCTTTTAAATGAAGTATAATTGAAATCACCGTCACATGAAAAAATGGCCATGGACATGGTGATTAACACAAAAAAAAACTAGCACCTTTATCAGTTTCATGGTCAGAGATAAATTCAATATATGCACTACAAGAAAAATAATTAATTAATGAGACAAATTTAGGGAGGAAAAATGTAAAATAAATGTCTGAATTCATCACTAAATTTTGCAAAAGTGATTGACAGAAACTTCATTTTTTTGTCAAGCATGTGACCCACCCATCGTGTGGTTGTAGTTATTTTTTGTTTGTTTTACGGATTTTTAAAATGATATTATGATTGTTTTTAAATATTTATATAGTAGTATAACATAATATATTAATTGTGAGAATAAATGTATAACTTAGGACACACAGACATACATATGTGTGTACACGTGTGCGAACGCGTGCGTGCATGCGCCCGTGTGTGCATTCTGTAATAAGTGATGCATCAATTAATCATCACTCCTAAAATGACACACAAGATCAATTTTGTATTGGATTTTGTAGGTGACTTTTCGTATATGGAAGATAAATTCCAACTAGAAATAGAGTATATTTCACTTTTTCCGAGGGAAAAGGCTGAAAACCCCGTGTACAAATATGTAGTATCTTTGAAAAAAAAATCAAAGAGATCAAAAGTAGTAGCATTGAGAAGATGGGAAGAAGGCTTGGATTTGGTTTTACTTTGGTATACTTAAAAAAGATTGATGGAGGATTGATATTCCATCCAAGAATAGAAGGTGTCTCCACTATTGAGATCCATAGTTATGCATTTCAGAGGAGCCATATATGAATTGTTCATATAAATTGAAATGGACGAGGAATCTGTATCAACCACAACCGCAAGAAAGATTTCGGGTAGGCCAGATCTGGCAATAGAAGGATGGGTTTGTTGATGAATGTATCATCAACTAACACAATGCCAATACTGGTGATCATTTTAAATGAAGTATAATTGAAATCACCGTTACATGGAACAATAGCCATGGACATGGTGATTAACACAAAAAACAACTAGTATCTTTATCAGTTTCATGATCAGAGATAAATCCAGTATATGTACTACAAGAAAAATAATTAACTAATTAATTAATGAGACAAATTTAGGGAGAAAAAATGTAAAATAAATGTCTAAATTCATCACTCAATTTTCAAAAGAGATTGAGAGAAACTTCATTTTTTTGTCAAGCATGTGAGCCGCGCAACTTGTGGTTGAAGTTATTTTTTGATTGGTTTATGGATTTTTAAAATGATATTATAATTGTTTTTAAATATTTATATAGTAGTATAATATAATATAACAATAGTAAGAATAAATGTATAAATTTGGACACACAGACATACATACGTGTGTGCCCGGGTGCGCACGCTTGCGTTCATGCTCCCGTGTGTGCATTATGTAATAAGTGATGCATCAATTAATCCCACCACTCCTAAAATGACACTTAAGATCAATTTGGTATTGAATTTTGTAGGTGGCATTTCATATATGGAAGAGAAATTCCAACCATGAATAGAGTATATTTCACTTTTTCCGAGGGAAAAGGCCGAAAACCCCGTGTACAAATATGTATTATTTTTGAAAAAAATCAAAGAGATCAAAAGTAGTAGCATTGAGAACATGGGTAGAAGGCTTGGATTTGGTTTTACTTAGGTATACTGAAAAAAGATTGATGGAGGATTGATATTCCATCCAAGAATAGAAGGTATCTTCACTCTTGAGATCCATAGTTATGCATGTCAGAGGAGCCATCCATGAATTGTTCATATAAGTTGAAATGGACGAGGAATCTACGGAATGTATATCAACTACAACATAAAAAAGGTTTCGGGTAGGCCAAATGTGGCAACAGAAGGATGAGTTTGTGATGGTGTATCCAGAGTGATGAAAAAGGAGAAACCTTCTCCACAGTAGCTATAGTTTCTTGATGAAACTCTGAAAATGAAAAGCAGGTGGTAAAGGAGAATGGTCTATTTTTTGAAACATAAAAAAGATGGATTGGGGCAGAGGAATCATGAATTGTTAATTATACCAATGATACAATTTTGTTGATGAATGTATCACAAACTAATACAATGTCATTAATTGTGATCCTTTTAAATGAAGTATAATTGAAATCACCGTCACATTGAACAATAGCCATGTACATGGTGATTAACACAAAAAACAAAAAAAAACTAGCATCTTTATCAGTTTACTGGTCACAGATAAATTCAGTATATGCACTACAAGAAAAATAATTGATTAATGAGACAAATTTAGGGAGGAAAAATGTAAAATAAATGTCTAAATTCATCACTAAATTTTGCAAAAGTGATTGAGAGAAACATCATTTTTTTGTCAAGCATGTGACCCACGCAACATGTGGTTGAAGTTATTTTTTGTTTGTTTTATGGATTTTTAAAATGATATTATAATTGTTTTTAAACATTAATGTAGTAGTATAACATAATATAACAATTGTGAGAATAAATGTATAAATTAGGAGACACAGACACACATGTGTGTACCCATGTGCGAACGTGTGCGTGCAAGCGCTGGTATGCGCATAATTTAATAACTGTTGTTGCAATTAATCCCACCACTCCTAAAATGACACACAAGATCAATTTGGTATTGGATTTTGTAGGTGACTTTTTATATATGGAAGCGAAATTCCAACTATGAATAGAGTATATTTCACCTTTTCCAAGGGAAAAGGCTGAAAACCCTGTGTACAAATATGTATTATCTTTGGAAAAAAAATCAACGAGATCAAAAGTAGTAGCATTGAGAACAAGGGAAGAAGGCTTGGATTTGATTTTACTTAGGTATACTGAAAAAAGATTGATGAAGGATTGGTATTCCATCCAAGAATAGAAGGTGTCTCCACTCTTGAGATCCATAGTTATGCATGTCAGAGGAGTCATCCATGAATTGTTCATATAAGTTGAAATGGACGAGGAATCTGTGAAATTTGTATCAACCACAACCGCAAAAAAGGTTTCGGGTAGGCCAAATCTGGCAACAGAAGGATGTGTTTGTGATGGTGTATCCGAAGTGATGAAAAAGAAGAAACCTTCTCCACAATAGCTATGGTTTGTTGATGATACTCTGAAATGAAAAGTAGGTGGTAAATGAGAATGGTCTATTTTTAGAAACACCAAAAAGATGGATTCGAGATGGATAAACGCTCCGAAACTATTGATACTTGAAAAAGGTGCAGCAGAGGAATGCTACAGTTTTGTTGATGAATGTATCACCAACTAAAACAATGTCATTATTTGTGATCTTTTTAAAGGAAGTATAATTGAAATCACCGTCACATGGAACAATAGCCATGGAAATGGTGATTAACACAAAAAAAAACTAGCATCTTTATCAGTTTCATGGTCAGAGATAAATACAATATATGCACTACATGAAAAATAATTAATTAATGAGACAAATTTAGGGAGGAGAAATGTAAAATAAATGTCTAAATTCATCACTAAATTATATTATGCAAAAGAGATTGAGAGAAACTTCATTTTCTTGTAAAGCATGTGACCCGCGCAACATGTATTTGAAGTTATATTTTTTTTGTTTTACGGATTTTTAAAATGATATTATAATTGTTTTTTAAAAATTTATACAGTAGTATAACATAATATAACAATAGTGAGAATAAATGTATAAATTATGACACATAGACATACATATATGTGTGCCCGTGTGCGCACGCTTGTGTACATGCGCCCATGTGTGCATTATGTAATAAGTGATGCATCAGTTAATCCCACCACTCCTAAAATGACACACAAGATCAATTTGGTATTGAAATTTGTAGGTGACTTTTCATATATGGAATAGAAATTCCAACATTGAATAGGGTATATTTCACTTTTTCCGAGGGAAAAAGGCCGAAAACCCCGTGTACAAATATGTATTATCTTTGTAAAAAATCAAAGAGATCATAATTAGTAGCATTGAGAACATGGGAAGATTGATGGATGATTGATATTCCATCCAAGAATTGAAATGGACGAGGAATAATCGGAATGTGTATCAACCACAACCGCAAAAAAGGTTTCTGGTAGGCCAAATCTAGCAACAAAAGGATGAGTTTGTGATGGTGTATCCAGAATGATGAAAAAGGAGAAACCTTCTCCACAATAGCTATAGTTTTTTGATGATATTCTGAAAATGAAAAGTAGGTGGTAAAAGATAATGATCTATTGTTAGAAACATCAAAAAGATGGATAAACCATTGCTCTGAAACTATTGATACTCGAAAAAGGTGCAGCAGAGGAATCATGAATTGTTAATTATACTCATGCTATAATTTTGTTGGTGAATGTATCACCAACTAACACAATGTCTTTTAAGGTGATCCTTTTAAATGAAGTATAGTTGAAATCACCGTCACATGGAACAATAGCCATGGACATGGTGATTAACAAAAAATAAAACTAGCATATTTATCAGTTTCATGGTTAGAGATAAATCCAGTACATGCACTACAGGAAAAATAATTAATTAATGAGACAAATTTAGGGAGGAAAAATGTAAAATAAATGTCTAAATTCATCACTAAATTTTGCAAAACAGATTGAGAGAAACTTCATTTTCTTGTCAAGCATGTGATTCGCGCAACGTGTAGTTGAAGTTATTTTTTGTTTGTTTTACGGGTTTTTAAAATGATATTATACTTGTTTTTAAAAATTTATATAGTAGTATAACATAATATAACAATAGTGAGAATAAATGTATAAATTAGGATACCTAAACATACATACATGTGTGCCCGTGTGCGCACGCTTGCGTGCATGCGCCCATGTGTGTATTATGTAATAAGTGATGCATCAATTAATCCCACCACTCCTAAAATGACACTCAAGATCAATTTGATATTGGATTTTGTAGGTGGCATTTCATATATGGAAGATAAAATCCAACTATGAATAGAGTATATTTCACTTTTTTCGAGGGAAAAGGCCGTAAACCCAGTGTACAAATATGTATTAACTTTGAAAAAATCAAAGAGATCAGAAGTAGTAGCATTGAGAACAGGGATAGAATGCTTAGATTTGGTTTTACTTAGGTATAGTGAAAAAAGGTTGATGGAAGATTGATATTCCATCCAAGAGTAGAAGGTGTCTCCACTGTTGAGATCCATAAACTGTTCCTTAATAGTCATGGATGTCAGAGGAGCCGTCCATGAATTGTTCATATAACTATGGATGTGGAATATGCAGAATGTGTATCAACCACAACCGCAAAAAAGGTTTCGGGTAGGCCAAATCTGACAACAGAAAGATGGGTTTGTGAAGGTGTATCCGGAGTGATGAAAAAGGAGAAACATTCACCATAATTTCTATTTTTTCTTGATGATATTGAAAATGAAAAGTATGTGGTAAAGGAGAATAATCTATTTTTAGAAACATCAAAAAGATGTATTTGAGATGTATATACAAATAAGTTATATACATAATAAATCACGAACAACTTCAAGAAGTTATTGGTGATTTATTTTATTTTTTTAATAATTAATCTATTAATTTTTATTATGTATATGATTGATTATTATTTCCATAAATGACATGGAAAATGAAAAAAATCAACACATATGCCAAGTCATTGCTGCCACATCATTAATGATAATGACAAATCACCAAAATTGAAGGGGATTGAAAAAATCAATAAATCTAAAATATGGGGACCAAAATAGTGGTTTTAAAAATGAAGGGACTAAAATTTCGATTATGTTAAAATTGGGGGGATCAAAAGTGCATTTAAGCCAAACTTAAAAAAGAAAAACCCAAAAAAAGGTTAGGTAAAAGATTCATGGATTTTAAAAACAACGAGATAAAAAAACAAAAAAACAAAAAGCTAGATGAAAGGTTTTTCATAGACGAAGCTGGTTGGAACATATTAATGTTTTAAATACTTCCTCGAGTCTCATATATAAGCAAATAAACTTTTTTTATGTTTATTAAATAATTGATATATCTGATCAATATTATAATCAGGTGCATTCATTATTCAATGAACTCAAAAAAAAAAAATTTGCTTACAAATGAGATCGGAGGGAGTTTATGTTTAGAACCACGGTGTGATTTGTAAAATTACGGTAGGAAACCACGTCAATCTAAAAGCTAGGTTTCCTAGCTTCTCTATTTTCACGACAACTACCCAATGACAATGATTGACACTTTCACCACCAAACCAAATAGGCCATCAATCTAAATAAATTATAATTTGTGTATTCAATTCTTCAAAAGTTAAATACTTATTGAGAAATGTTAACTTGTGACCTTAAGACACACGTTAATGAATCAAATATAGAAATAATTTATTGGAATGTGTGCATTACATTTAATCTTTAACTTTTAATGAATTGAAAGCACAAAATTTTAGAAATATTTATTCTTTTAAGTTTCTTAACATGTGTCTAAGGGTACAAGTTAACACTACTCATAATTATTTATTTCAACACAAAATTTCTACTTTTGATTAACTTCCTTGCACTAACAAGTGAATAAGACCTTATAAGGTAAGGCTAAATACTGTTAGAACATGTGTTAGGGGTTTGCTGCAATAACTTAACCAAGAAGATGAACATGATAAAGAGTGCACATAAATTCCAAAGCGTGTGTGGGACACACTAACCTTTAGGTTCGATTCGCCCCCACCAGTTATGCCAACCGGATGCAAAAGGGTTATATCGGCGAATCCCCTTCAGGATACGATGGAATCTTTGACGTGACTTGCACATTCACACCAAGCGTATCGACACTGGTAGTTTATAGAATAAAGTTCTGTCAATTTCTCTCGTGCACTAGAGAAAAGAAAGAATGATTAGCACTACTCCGTCCCAAAATATAAGCAAAAATGGGTCAACATAAGTTGATGTATTTGGTACAAATTTTGAACCAAATACATTAACTTTTGTTGACCAATTTTTGCTTATATTTTGGGACGGAGGGAGTATAATTTTCGGCAGAATTCTGTCACACAACAATGTGCTTTTCTGTCTATATTTTTGACTAATTTTTTGCCTCCAAAGTGTCTCTATTTATAGAGAAACTTGTGTCATTTGGTGAAGAGAAACAACCATTTATAAGAGTTTGTTCATGAATGGTTGCATTGATTCAATTGTCAAGCATTACACATTTTCTCTAAAAGATCTCTATTTAACCATTGTAACTTTTCAAATATATTTTGGAAATTTCACTCACAAATACTTTGAGCTCTCAAGCGATTGAGGCCAACTCGTTCTCCTCCATGTTCTCAATTCGACGAATGTGTTAAAAAATGAGGTCTCAATTTCTTAACCAAAAACTTGCACAAATAAAATATTTTGTTCAACCAATCAACAAAAAAGAAAATTGTTCAACCGATGACTTAAACATTTGATTTTTGGGTTACTAATTGTCAATCAGCTTGAGTCAATACGCTTTTAACTTTGAAGCTTAACAACAATTCCAGTCATGTTAACAACGATTTGTATACCAAAAGACTAGAAGCCTGTTTAGTTAGGAGAATAAAGCAAAAGTAGCTTGATGACATTATTAACTGTAACAAATATGGTACACAAGAAGACTCAGAAGAAATGTGGGCATCAATTCAGCTTGTGAATTCTGGATCATTATAGTGCTTTAACTGCAATGAATTATTCTTTTTGATGTTCATATAAATGTTTGTTTTTTTTTTGTGATTCCTATTTTGTTTTGTAGAAGGTCGAATATATTGAGAAAAACTTAAGTATCATATAGACTATATCTAAGACTTGAAATAAATTTCTAAAGAATGATACTTTTATTATACAACCAGATTTTGTAAAGATGAATTAAACCGTAAAAAAAAAAAACCTAAAATGGTATTAGAGGAGAGTGAATTAAACCCACAATAAAAACCTAATACAAAAGGATGATATTACTTTTTACCGTACTATTTATTGTTTTCATAGGTAGACTAATAATTATAACAGATTGAACAAAATGATTCACATATCAACTTAGATTGAACATGAGTAATCAATTAGCTATGCTCTTCAATCTCCATCCATTTGTCACAGATCCACATCATGATATTCAAATACCCAATAATAATCGGCAAGACAAACAATTATTTGTCTAAGCATGACTGCTGGCAACTACTTTTGAGACACCTTGATATAATTTGGTCCTCAAATACATATCAATTATCTTTTTCATTTTTAATTATATTCCCTCACACCCATTTAGGGTTTGCCTAGCGGTTAACTTGAGATCTTGGAGTGTGTTTCTCTCAAGGTCTCAGGTTTGATTCTTTCTGGTGCCAATTTCGGTGGATAAGTCCATACTGACTTTAAATGGGGCCCCCGCAAGTGGGCGGTGGGATTAGTCCCCTCAGATTAATCGGATATCGAGTTTTTTTTTAAAAAAATTATATGGTTGTGGGATTGGTCCCTTCGGATTAGTCGGTCTTTAGATATGATACTGAGTTTTAAAAAAAATATATATATTCTCTCACACTATGTAAAGAGATATAGAAATATCACAAACAGCTACTTCATCCGGTAAGAAAGTGCCTTCTTAGATTTGGTTGGATAAGGCATGTATGCTAAATGAACTGTAAAATGAGAAACATGGTAAAAACACCAAGTACGGCAAAAAAACATGGACCATTTTTACGTTGGCTCATTTCCAATATGCACAAATTAAAGATAGGTAAAAGTTTAAGGCACACTATAGTGCTTACTGATTTTTATTGTAAATCAAATGAGACATCTTCTGCAGCTTTCAAACCAAATATCCTTTGGCACTTCTTGCATTGTAATCGTGAGGGTGTGAACTGTTTGATTTATTTATTTTTGTTGAAAATAATGGCCTGAAAAATACTGGCATGTATATGACTCAAACTTGGTGTGTTACAAACAATTACAATTAATCATATAGTGTTATATTTCAATAAATTCCTCATGAATTAAAATTGACCCGTGTAACCATCAACCCTGACTTGGTTCTTTTCACAATTTGCTGTCTTTATTTTCTTTATTATACGTTGCTCTAAAATTGGTTGAAATAGAAATCATGACAGCAAGATTTTTTTCTTTTCACAAGATTATTATACAATTGGTTGCTCTAAAATTATTATACGTTGCTCTAAGATTTTTTTTCTTTTCACAAGATTTGTCTGTCTTTATTTTCAAATTTGTGGTTCTCAAGCGCTATGTGCAACATGACAGCATGTGGACCCAAAAAAAATCTTACACTGCAGAGTCAGTTTAAAGCATAGCCTCATAAATTAAGCCAATTTTATGAAATAATAAAATTTTCATTGATATATCTATAGGAATCCCACAGTTACACATGGAACACCAACATTGGTTACAAATTATATCATATGAAGAATCTAACCCATCAGTGGATTTTAGAGAGGTGCCAAGTGTAACATCAAAATCCTCAACTTCCAATGAGATTGTAGCTTTGGCTAACACAAGATAAGAGTACAACAACTTCATAACTAATATAAATACACACCCATATTCACCTTACCAAATCACCATTCATACGAGTACATTTATCAAAGCAAAAACAAGCATTTTAATTTCACTGCAAAATGGCCGCATCATCCATGGCTCTCTCTTCACCAACCTTGGCTGGCAAGCCAGTCAAGCTAACCCCTTCAAGCCAAGAATTGGGAGCTGCAAGGTTCACCATGAGGAAGGCTGCTACCACCAAGAAAGTAGCCTCTTCAGGAAGCCCATGGTACGGCCCAGACCGTGTTAAGTACTTAGGCCCATTCTCTGGTGAGCCCCCGTCTTACTTGACTGGAGAGTTCCCAGGTGACTACGGTTGGGACACTGCTGGACTTTCTGCTGACCCAGAGACATTCGCCAAGAACCGTGAACTTGAAGTTATCCATAGCAGGTGGGCTATGTTGGGAGCCTTGGGATGTGTTTTCCCAGAGCTTTTGTCTCGCAATGGTGTTAAATTCGGTGAGGCTGTATGGTTCAAGGCTGGATCCCAGATCTTTAGTGAGGGTGGACTTGACTACTTGGGTAACCCAAGTTTGGTCCATGCTCAGAGCATTCTTGCCATATGGGCCACTCAAGTTATCTTGATGGGTGCTGTTGAAGGTTACCGTATTGCTGGTGGGCCTCTTGGTGAGGTTGTTGACCCACTTTACCCAGGAGGCAGCTTTGACCCATTGGGCCTAGCTGACGACCCAGAGGCTTTCGCAGAGTTGAAGGTGAAGGAACTCAAGAACGGTAGGTTAGCCATGTTCTCTATGTTTGGATTCTTTGTTCAGGCTATTGTGACAGGAAAGGGACCTTTGGAGAACCTTGCTGATCATCTTGCCGACCCAGTCAACAACAATGCATGGGCCTATGCCACCAACTTTGTTCCCGGAAAGTGAAGAATGGTCATTATGTTTTTTGTGATGTATACTTTCTTGTAATGTTCTTCCTGCGGGAATGTGAATTATTATCATGCGCTGTATGCAAGTGAATGTTAGTCTTTTTTTTTTTTTATGTCAATGTGTTCTCTCAATCCCATATTCCCAGCTTTATATATGTTTCGTATAATCCATGCAATCAATATTGAACTAATCAAATCGCTCAAAAAATATTGATATAATAATCAATTAATTACAATGTCCACTCATTTTTAGGGTACATGTGGATGTGATAAATAAACAAGTAAATATCACAACTTCTATATAGTCTAATCTAATGCACCACATTAGTGCTACTTCAACAAAAGTGGACCATTATCAATGTCTTCGCATTCGAAATTCTTCTCATCGTTAAGACAGGTATGAAATCACAATTGCAACATATTACAACTTTGTTCTTACAAATGTTTTTTAATGAATGGATTATTAAATTTGGTACCTAGGTTGAAAAAAGGTTAAAATTAGAGAACACATCAACAGAATCTGAACAAGTACAAGAAAGCAACGTTGTATCGACATTGAGTTCACCTTTGTTCCTCCAACAAAATTGCAACCAAACATGTCCCACACAAGAAAGCAGTGAACCTCCTCAACAATTCCTCACAGTTTCTCAAGGATTCACACTCACCCATCAACACCCTTCTCAAATTACTACTCCTTCAGATGAAACTCAAGAAGAAGATGTTGATGAAATTGAAGGGTTAATGAAGCTATTAGGAATGTCAGAGGAAAAAAGGGATGGTTTTGAGGGTGATGATGATTGTGATTCTTGTCACTGTGAAGGTGGGTTTTATTCAAAGATTGTTGGTGTGGAGGGACCAAAGTGTAAGAAAGAGGTGTTGAGGTTGGATGGGTGGATTAAGCATTTTACGAATGATGGGGTGGAGAAGAAAGAGCCTTTGAGGTTGGCACATTTGCTTTTAGGGAAAGCAGCTTATACTGGGGGTGCAGATAGTAGTTTTGGAGACTTGGATTTCCCTTCAACTATTCAAGAATTTCTTCATACTGATCCTCCCAGTAAATGAAGCATCATAATTCCTTATTTTACTTTTTAAAATTTGTTTTTACCATTTAACTTTGTTGTTTTATTTTATGATATTCTTCTTTGTAGCTGTTGTTATGCAAATACAGTAAATTTGTTTGATTCTATATGAACAGCCACACAGTGATTTATTTTATTGGTTGTACAATCTGGTTGATTGCTGTGACCGAAGACTAGTCTCTCCGTTGAAATCTATCATTTTATAAGGATAAGAGTAAATGGTTATGGTTCTTGAACGTGTCAAGAGCTATCACTGCAGTCCTTGAATTAACCAAAATTACATAATCATTCTAGAATGTGTTTCTAGTTAGTCAATTTGGTTATCCAATGTGTTTTTTGGTAGTTAGTTCGTTACTCAAATGGTCTTCCATTGGTTAAATTAGTACATCAAATTCATGACCGCAGATACTCAAAGATGTTTGCAGTTTTGATTCATTCAAGGCCTATAATGACGCCGCCTCACACATTTAGGAACTAAAATGATTGTTTACTCATAAAATAAAAGATGTTTAAGAGGATAGTTATGATTGGTTTTCAATTATTTTTTGAACTTATTATTTGGGCTGTAAGAATGTTGGAGATGAAAACAAAGTTTTTAGCATGTGATAGCTCCTATTTTTCAATTGGGGGTATGCATTTCGTTATTCACTGCTTAAAATTTCTCAAAGTTATGCCATTGCTTACATAACAGAAAGTAGTTGTTGGGCCTTTAAATAGAAAACTTGAAGGTTCTTTCATGATCCAGAGAATATACTTGGGAGTAATACTTCAAAGTTATTTTAATTCCAAACTGAATCATTCTCCAACTATACTATATGATAGAGCAAACTCGATTGTATATATATAGAAATATCTGCATTAAATCAAAGAGTGGCGAGAGGGAGTGGAAAATATAGAATATGCAACAGGAGACAGTCAATGCAGACTAAAAAAGTAGGTAGCATCATTACATGATCGTGTAGGAATACTGATCAGTTGAGCAAAGTTCCACATATTAATTACATCATAACTGGAAAACTAACAAGTACTACACCACAAGGCTGTGTCATTGTCAAAGAAACTAGTTATGAATTTACTGAGTGACAAGCATTTCTTTTCTCTTCTTTCCAAAAAACAGCACCGAGGATTGATTGATATTATGCTGTTTATTATTTAATAACACAGTAATACTATCTTGCTGTGTTAAGCTTCACAAGAGCAGATAAAACTTCATTCATATTAGGACGATGTTCAGGGTCAGAGAGGGTGCAGCACAATGAAAGCTTAAAGAGCTCTTCCAACACTTCTCCATGGTCTTTTGTGATCAATTCAGGGTCCACAATGCTGACAAGATGTTCCCTTCCATTTGCAACAGCTTTTGCCACTACATCATGCAAACTGGTTGATTCTGAGAGCCCTGTTGGCCTTCTTTTTGTTAGAAATTCCATTACTATGATGCCAAAGCTGAACACATCCACTTTCGTCGTTACTTTCCTCATGTAGGCAAATTCTGGAAATTACATTGAAAAATATTGTTCAAAACGTTGAAATTATAAATTCGGATAAAAACAGATTACACATAATTCAATGATCATAAAAGATTAGAAAAGGCTTATACCTGGTGCCAAATAGCCAATTGTGCCTTGCAAAGCTGCTGTTGAGGAAAGGGTACTATCATCCTGCAGATGAAGGCCAAGTATTCGAGCTGTCCCGAAATCACTGACATGAGCTTCAAAATCTCTATCTAAAAGGATGTTAGAAGGCTTTAGATCACAGTGCACAATGGGAAAATCATAACCAGAGTGCAAGTAATCCAATCCACTAGCAATAGAAATGAAAATTCGGAGTCTTTCAGATAATGTCCACCTCGACTGATCAACTTCTCTGTCATGTATGATGCTATCCAAATTCCCATTCTCCATGTACTCTAGAACTAAAGCCTTTATTTTCTGACTTTCCCAAGCATATCCATGTATCTTAACTAAATTCCTATGTCTCAGCTGGCACAAGGTGCTGGCTTCTCTTTTGAATATCTTGTCGGTATTTGCTGAGAATTGGTGCAAATTCAACCTTTTTATGGCTACAATCTGACCATCTTCAAATTGACCCTTGTAAACGGTGCTCAAACTGCTAGAACCAATGATGTAGTCTGAGCTGAAACAACCGGTTGCATTTTCTAACTCCTTTGGACTGAATCTTTTAAGAGCCAATGCTGAACCGTTCACTGGTTCATGATTCTCAGTATCAACACTCTTTATAGAATTGCCGAGTATGGTGCCTCGGTTGAAATATAAAATCAGAAGCACTACAAGTAGAAGTACAGCAAGAGATCCAAGTGCAGCAATGATAGCTATGCTCTTCTTGGATAAAGAATGATCATTCTCTCTGCATGGACTTAGGAATTTTGCTCCACAAAGAGCCTGGTCTCCCATCATACTAGATTCATTGATATGTGAAAATATTCCAGTCAAAGGTACAGGACCTTCAAGTTGATTGAAAGAAAAGTTTAGCTGCATCAGGTTGGAAAGATTGGCAAACCCCTCAGGAATAGTTCCCTTCAAGTTATTCTGAGAAAGATCTAAGGAAATAAGATTCTTAATCTGAGTCAAGCTTTCGGGTATTTCACCATCTAAATGATTTTTTGAAAGATTTAAGTTTTGAAGCAAGTCCATGCCACTAAAAACTTCAGCAGGAATAGGACCTGAAATATTGTTTCTTGAGAAATCAAGACTAAACATATTTCTGCATCCCGAAAGTGTCTTCGGAAGGAAACCTGAAAGATTATTGTTTGAAACATCAATGGCTTGTACCATTTCCAACATCCCTAGTTCGGATGGAACACTTCCTACAAAGTGGTTGTAAGAAAGGTTAAGATACATCTGCATGTCTTTGAAGTGTGCAATGACGTCTCCTGGAATCAATCCTGAGAGGCGGTTGTGAGAGAGATCCAACATTAAAAGATGATCAAGCTTCCCCATGCTTTTCGGAATGGAACCATTAAGTTTGTTTCCATGAAGATCTAAGTATGAAAGCATCTCAAGCTTCGAGATAGAATCCGGTATTCGACCAACCAACTTGTTTTCATGCAGCAAAAGTATAGTCAATCCTTTTAATTCAGAAAGTTTATCAGGTATTGTGCCTTGTAATGCATTGCCATAAAGAGAGAGTCCTTGAAGGAGAGAAAGTTTGGACAATTCTATTGGAATATGACCTGATAATCTATTTTCAGAAAAAGACAAAATGATGAGTTTATTCAAGTTACCAATCTCTGGTGGAATTGATCCTATGAAAGCATTTTCATTCAGCTTCAAACGCATGAGATTAAACAGATTCTTGATACCGGATTTTATCAATCCACTGAAGTTGTTATCCGCCAAACTTAAAGTACTAAGGTTTGAGCAATTGAAAAGATCATCTGGTATTTCACCACTCATTTTGTTGGATGCAAGAGACAGGAAAGTAAGATTAGGCAATCTTGAAAAACCCTCAGGAATTTTCCCAGTTAAATAATTAATAGATAAACTCACATTAACCAAACTAGTACAATTGGTAATGCTAGGAGGAACAGGTCCGTGTAAAAAGTTGTCGTTCAAGACAAGAAACTTCAAATTTTGAAGCACACCTAAGTTGGAAGGAATTTCACCTGAAAGGAGATTCTGACTCATGGACAAAGATGTCAAGTTTTTCAAGTTAGTTATCGACGAAGGAATTGTCCCGGTAAACTTATTCAAATGCAGAGTTAACACTTTTAAGGAACTCAAAGATCCAATCTCAGAAGAAATTGTTCCCTCTAAGTTATTCTCTGATAATCCTAACCGTGTTAACGATTTCAACTTAAATATAGAATCTGGTATTGTTGAGTTCAATTTATTACCAAACAACCTCAAAGTTTCCAATTGAACTAAATTTCCTAGCTCATGAGGAATACTTCCAATGAACTTATTTTCATATAACTCAAGGTTAACAAGATTGCTACAATGAGCCAACTCAGAAGGAATTTTTCCACTCAATGAATTTTGAAACAATAAAAGATATTGTAAATTTGTTAAATTTCCAATCTCGCTAGGTATGACACCTGATAACTTATTTTGACTAAAATCAAGAGATAACAAAGATCCTAATTGGCCTATAGAAACAGGTATAGATCCAACAAAACTATTACCAAATCCTCCAATCTGTATAGTGTTAACTAAATTCCCTATGTTTGATGGAATTGTTCCAGTAAGGTTGTTGAAATTGAAAGCAATACCTAACAGAGAAGTTATGTTGAATATGCTATCAGGTAAGGTTCCATTGAGATAGTTATTACCTATATCCAAATATTGCAACATTTTAAGGTTACCTAATTCATGAGGGATTGAACCTGATAGAGAATTACCAGTAAGGTAAAGTGTTGTAAGTTGAGTGCATAGACTAATTTGAGGTGGAATTTGACCAGTTAATGAATTTGAAGTTAAATCAATAAGTTGAAGTGTTGAAATGTTTCCAAGGAAAGGTGAAATCTCACCTTGGAGTTGAAGTTCAAAAAGTGAAATTGATATGACATGTTTTGAAGAATTGCTACATGCAATGCCTGACCAGTTGCAATGAGGGATTGTGTCCACCCAATTTGCAAGAGCTTTGTTTGGATCATGTGTTATGGATTTTTTGAATGCTTTCAATGCTTCAATTTCAACTTCAATGGCTGATGTTTCAACATGTGAAACAATAATGGATAGAATTGAAATGAGTATGACTAGAGTCAAACTAAGGTTTTGAGATGGCATGACTTGGAATTGGATTGGTCAATTGAATTTGAAGTTTGATGATATAATATCAAAGTTGTAGTGAATGAAGGCTTTATATATGATTTTGTTCATCCATCCACTATTTTATTTTTCTATGTAGATATAGTAATAGTATGACCCGTGGTGATAGAGTGTGTTCACATTACATTGCATTGTGATAAAAGATAAATCATTAGATGACAAAAAATGACTAATATCTTTAATTTGACTTAATTAGTTGAGTACTTAAGGTTATTGCTGTATAAGTAACCAAACTTGGTGCATCTTCTACTGATTGAGATGCTACATAAGATGCGACAAATATTTATGTGTATATCCATAAAGGTTTCAGACTTTGAGAGAGGGGGGAAGTACCAATGGGAGTTTTGGTATATCCAAAAAGATCAAAATCACCGGGGGGGGATAGAAACTAATAGCATAAACCAATTATAGTTTTGGTATTGTCAAAATAAAAATTAGTGATTCAAAAATAAAAAAAATAAATTTAATTTAGATTAGCTTCTAACAGGGTGGTTTTTCAATTCAAAATAAATTTATAATTTTTTGGTTGTCAAAAGTTATACAGAGTGTATAAGCATTTTTGGAGAAGTTGGATGAAAGAGCTTATACGAAAAACAAAATCCCTTAAACTTTATTTTTTTAACTAAATCCCTTCAATTTTAATTTTTATCAAAGCTTATAAATTTAGTGAAATTTTGATTAAACTTAAAGGATTTTGTAATATGTGGGATTGGAGATTGAGAAGAGAAAAACCATGATTTTTTTTTCATTTTCAGTGAAATTTCATACATACTTTGATGATCCTTTATGAAAATTGTGAATATTATAAAATTTGAGTTTAAATAAATAGAAAATAATTTGAGATATTAATAGTAACAAATTGAAAATTTAAGGATTTTTAAATGCTCATAAAACTATTGGCCGGTAAATTTGACAAAAACAAAGTGACATTGTAATTTTGTTGAAACTTCAAAATATAGTTTTTTTGCAAAAATCACAATAGTTTATCATAATTGTCAATTTCAGTGTGAATCAAAACATACATTAATTGATGATAGAAGTATATTATAGTTGCTACACTTCATCTTAGTCAATATGGGGTGTGATCACAACCTCCACTTGGTTATTTATCTCCTACTTCTTTGAATCACACGTTAGATTCTTTTTGTGCTGTGACCCCATTGTTTATAAGAATACAATTAAGCCCTACAAATTGATTCAAAACAATTCATAATTATCTAGAAGAAGTCTTCCTAATATACTAGTTGTACGAGTGCAATGATTTTTCTATGAACCCATTCTTGAGTCTAGTCTACGATTGTTAAATTTTTTGAAGTGCTTAACAGAAACTAATTTTGTATTAGCAATTAAGAATCTAAAAATATTGTAATCTATGTGTTGATATGCATAATTAGTATTTAGTAATGCATATGGTGTGTGAATGTAAAGTACAATTTTAGATGGTATGCCAAAGTTCTAACGCGGTTTGCGGAAAGCTAAAGAAAACAAGTGGCCAACTTGTAATAAATAATATCATGCCACTAGCACAACATAACACCAAAATGATTTTCCATTTGAAGCTTAGATTTGGAAATTGGACTGTGACGTGTGAGTGAGTGAGTCCACATCCAGAGTATGGAGAGTGTATAAATGAGTACCCATACATCCCAACAGTGACATAGTTGGGGTCAGGAAAATTCGTGGAAATGGAAGAGTGCTATTTTTTTTAGGGGTTTCTTCTATCTGACATAATCTATTTAAGACATTAAATGTAGAAAATTGTTGTTCCCACTTTAATGTTTGCTAAGAAACATTATGATTTTACCAAAATAACTCACTCGGTAGTTAACTACTGCCAGCTTATATTTTAACGGCAGTTAACTGCCGTGGCCAATACGAGTGCCAACCTCTCCCTAATATCGCGCAAGGCCTGATACAACTGGTTAGTGTTCATCCCCTCCTGATCCAAATACTCATCAGTCTGACAAACAACGCCATTAACCATCTCAATGGTATCATGTGAGCCTCTCTCCTGGTGTTGTTGTTGTTGTTGTGCAATGATCTACTCCTCATTTGCTGGCCTCGGAGGAGATCCCTCAATAGGTGGCAAAATCTTTTGGTGAGACACCCATCCGTACCATCTCATATATATGTCCTCGTACCGCCATGGCACATCCACCTGCCGACCCCACTGATCCTGATGAATGGTGTGAACACGATAGTCGAGAAAAGCATGCATAAACTGAGTATCTCGTATAGCAAGCACATATGTTGGAGGTCTGGGGATGTCCTGCACGTACCTGTACTACCTTTTAACCCGCTTAGGCAAGTGACAGTGCACCTTGTCACGACCGCACATCATCCATCCTGAATACCAGCATATCTCCTCAAACTCATGGATCTCCTTATGCCCTTCGTACGACATCCAACATACATGATCCATCTCCAAACGATCAAGCGCCAAAAGGTAGGGCTTCGCCTCTCCATGACCCCTATGTGGAATCCATCTGGCAGCGCAAGCATGGCTTGAGGGATACTGTTCATTATCATCAACTGGGTAAACTCCTGGAAAATGCGTCAAAAACCATCCCTGCACAAACCAAACACGTTTACAAGTTATTACCAAGCATAAGATAGAAATTAAAATAAACATATTTTATTCAGATACACAAGCATAAGAAATTAAAATTATTACCTTCAAGAGTGTTAAGCTTCCCCCAATCGATTTTTTGCTAGGCATAGCGGCCTCAGATAGACTGTGGTAAAGGTATGCCAATGTTATTCTTTCCCTGGAGTACTGGTTCATCGAACCAAGATCCTCCATCGTCTGCAGGTATATTAACTCGATGTGTTTGTTGCTTTTATCACCAAACAACGTACATCCAAGCATATATAAGAGGAAACTCCTCACACAGCAAAGCCTACGCCTTTGTCTCTCCTATAAGTCCTCCCTCGTTTGTGTGTGCGCCAATCTGGTAGCAGCAGTGAGGTGCTCCTCATAAAGGTCCTTCAGCGACTTATAACTAATGTAAGCACCATATTCATCTCTGCAATTTTTTTCTACAACAACATGTGAAACACCTAAATATGCCACCATCAACTCTACTCCAACAACCTGAGACACCTTCTTTCTATGGCTCAGCATCCGCCCTTCAATGGGAACATGCAGCAGACATGTCATATCATATAATGTGATGCTCATCTCCCCTATAGGCATGTGAAAAATGATAGTCTTGGTATGCCACCTCTCGCAAAGAGCCATAAGTAAAGCATGATTCACAGTAGGGTATGTAAGACCCCGATCCCCAAGAACATTTAAAAAGCGATAAATCACACATTATCATACATCAAGGTCTCACTACTCAACATACATCTCATATAAAATATACCAATATAAAATTTTCATCAATTAAAAGCATCGCACAACAGATATAAAACCGTAACATCAAATGTCATGTCTTGGATCATAACATAATATCTCAATATAAATATAACCACATCAGTTTGATCAAAAGATCTCAAAGCAATAAAATAACATAGAAGAAAGAATCCCAAAGTCCTAGATCAAAGCTCCTAAATCTAGACTCCTTGAGAAAACGATAAACATGAGTAGGCATCAAGTCGTCCTCATCATACTCACAAGCAAGAGCTACTCCTCAACCTGCATGTCTACATCACAAGGATGAGGCGACAAAAAGCCACTAGGGGGTAAGATTTACGTTCAACATAAAGGATTAATAAACGCATGTAAGTTCAGGCAAAACAACAACATCATCATCAAATAGACATTCAACATATTAAAGCCTGGTTTTCATCTTACAAACATGCATATTATAATCGCATTCAATTACAAGCTTGGTTATCTTTATACTTCATAACAAGTTCATCAAGTATACATAACATATCATCAACAACAATCAATTACCGAGTAAATCATCAAGATTAATCATATCAATATCTCCATAAAATCCTCATAGTGTACATAACATGTTCTCATCAATAAGTCATCATCAAATCATGTCATAACAATCTCATCGCATTACGATCACCAATTAAGCAATTACCACTAAAATGCACAAGTTCACACCAATACATTGTCACATACGACTCATTATGTATATGCAATGCGCCTAATGACTCTATATGCATGCGGTACCGGGTTGGATATCAGAGCTATTTTACCGAGGGATCCCATCGTCACTTTCATCGTCACTGGATTTGACTCATGAATGAATGCATGTACATATATGATGACTCGACAACACATACATACATGTAACTCAACACCAACATCATCAACATTATCATATATTCTTTCATATGAACATCGTCACTTCATCGTCACTTATCACATAACATCGTCATTCTTAATCATTCATAACTCATCACTTAATTACTAAGTCCACATCCACATAATGACTCATTTTAGACAATTCCTAAGTCCGTCTCTTAACCAATTAACTTCTAAACTTTCTCATACTTAAGTCCAATTTAATTCATTAATTACATCATTGTAAAACACCTATTAATCAAGTTTAAGGGTTTGAGAACCATTTAAGTGCATTGGATACCTTAAAAAGTCACAAAATTAGGGTTTCCCCTTCATATAGAGGGCGCACGGTCGTGTCCCTCAATGTCGAGGATCACGCACGGTCCGTGCCCCAGGGGCGCACAGTCGTGCATGTTCATCAGGTAGGGAAAATATGATTTTTCCGTTTTTTGCAAAAATACCGTTTTCAATGTCGTTTTTCGATCCAATTCGCACCAAAATCATTCCAAAGCCTTAAACCAAATTATTCCAGTTAATTACACATCAACTTAGCTTAAACAACTTATCCATAATCACTTAATTCCATCTTAATCAACTTAATTCAAAGTTCGTCTCAAAAACTCATTTCTTTCCAAAATAACTTAATTAACCAAATAGAACTTTACAACAACTATCTCAACTTTCATTTCAACTTAACATGATCAACATCACTTCATTCAACTAGCATGAATCAACTTAAATTTCATGCTTGAGTTTTTGTACCATAGCTTAGATGCAGTTAATTAGAAAGCGAGTTTTTTTTTTATGTACTCTTTGTCATAAATACTATGAATCGTGTTTTTTTGTTGTGCCTTGTACCCTTTCGAAAAGAACAAAATAGAATTATATCACAAATCACCATCTTCTTCTATGGGGTTTTATACTTCTCAAACATGTTTTTTTTTTTTAAATAATACTTCACAGACATGTTGAAAGTCATATTTTATATGAAAAAAAAATAATATCCCATAATAATTTATACCTCATATATATCATGAGCCGACAAAATATTCATAAAAGGAAGGGGAAAAAATCAACTAAAATCCAATCAAAAGAAGGGGAGATATGGCCTTGATTAGTTCGTAGGTTCATGCAATGGTTAGCTTCACTAATAAAAGGTTTGGACACATTTACGATAACGGTTGAATTAAACTCAAAGATGAATCAATTGACATTCAGAAGGACGACTAATTCTATGCCAAGCCTCAAAACCCAAAGCTTGGACCACACTCCATGAGATTTATGAAAATGTCAAGCATAAACCATACACAAAAGAAGTGTAAGTATAAGAAAAAAGGAAAATGCTAACCAATATAGAAGCAAATATAGTAGTATTGTATTGAAAGTTATGAAATCAATTTCTCAAAAGTGTAAAATATGTTGTTTTCAACTTATAACTTTTTTTTACTTCCTTAACCAATGTCCATGGGGCACTGGTTAACATGACCCAAGAAAAACAGATTTAATTTAAATGCATTGTAAGTATATAAAACTATTGTGAAAATATTTTAGAAACTAATTTAACAAAGTTGCATAATAGTAGGATTTGATTGAGTGTGTGTGTAAGTTTTACAATGTGGTGCATCAAAACTAATACAAAACAATAAAAATAATAGTTCTTGCTCAATATACTTAAACGGAGTAAGAGTTATATATATCTAAAGTGTAACTGCACTTAAGAGTTAGACAACTTACACAAATGGACCAAAATCAATTGTATTATTTGGAACTTATGGAAATCGGATAAAACAGGCTTTTAAAAAAAGCTAAAATTGGAACTTACGGAAATCGGATAAAACAGGCTTTTAAAAAAGTTAAAATTGGAACTTATGGAAATCGGATAAAGCGGGCTTTTAAAAAAGCTAAAATTGGAACTTAGTAGTACCACATTTTATAGTTTTTTAAATGAAATTTTATTTCTATCTCAAAAGTTTACAAATTATGAAATAAAAAAACTCGAACCAAATGATTAATGAGCTTCAGCCTTCAAGTAAAGACGACTCATTCAAAAAAACTCAATTGAATTCAAGTTGAAACGATTCTCGACTAAACTTTATTAACCTCGTGATCTAACTCTAAATTATCAGGGCACCTTTCGAGGGGATTAAGAACAAAAAACCTTGTGTTAGGCAAATTTATTTTGTTTACTAGTAAAAACATCAAGCGTAACCACTTGATTTAAAACCTTGACTTTTAGTAAATCATTTTTTATAAAACCGAGTTCATCTCAAATTACATTTGTCAAACCCTAATCCAAACAAGTACAAGATTCCTCAAGGGGAACTTTTATATTTCGATTACATTTGACAAACATAATTTTACATAAAATTGATTTAGTAAAAAGTTAGTTTCAAACGAAGTGTTTATGCTTACATCATTAGTCAAGTTTCACTTGTTCAGCTGGGCTCATAAAAGGGGAATCAGCTCATGTACAAAGTTGCGCAAGCCAATTGCCAAAGTTTAAGCTTTGTTTATGGCCTTAGGAGTTAACCAAACCAGCAGAAGTTTCGGAGGAACAGTTAAACGTCTTATAATTGTATTTTGAAAGCATAAGTATCCTCAAGTATTGAACTAGAAAAAAACACTGCTAATTATGTGCCTGCAAGTGGATATTGGTCCACAGCACAGAATAGATAATTGATAGTAGCTGCTTCCAAAGTCTAAACAATTAACCATGCATGCAAGAACGACAGAATACATAGGAAGGCAAAATTTTCATTCAAAAAGATATAATTATTTTCCCTGGAGAAAGAAAAACAACTCAACCAAATTAATGCAGCTTTCATACCTCCGAAGTACATTCCATACATATGTTTGAGTTTTAAGCAGATAATTTAGTCGTTCTAACAGATGGATGCAGATAATTTAGTTGTTCTATTAGATGGCACACCATTGAACCTATATATTTAGTATTTTATAGTCCACTTCAACACATTCGAATGACATGGGGTCAATCACATGGGTTTTGTCTTCCAATATAACTCACCAGCTGCTCATTTGCATTTGAACCTTAGCATTTTGAGATGACCTACCACCCTTGTCTTTGTGAGAATTCCTGGATCCAAGTTTCTTCCGTCCCCTACGAGCTGATGCTATAGCACTTTGTCTTTGCTTACTCAAGCTCTTTGTGAGTTCAGCTTCAATTCCCACTGCATTATCATTGTTTTCCTCCTGCAAATCAAATTAATACCATTACGGTTTTCATGTAAAGGATAAATAACAAGGATTCTATAAACTAGAATAATACTCCCTCTGTTTCTCTCTCTGTGTCGTTTTTGTTAAACTCACTCCAACCAAGACAAAGGTTAAACAACCTTTTGTTTCCTTATTTACCCTTATTTAATCCATAATAACAACACATGTACTTATTGACTTGCGTAGTTTTTTAATATATGCAGCCCATGTTATTCACTTTGAAAGTCTAAACGCCAGATGAAATGGAACAATAATATTAAGCCATTTTTTTTCAAAAACAAACTTAAGCCAATTGTTCTCTAGAAAGCATTTGTGGCCTTTGTAAAACGGAATGGCACTGGAATTTATGAATTAATTTAGCCTAGCATAATGGAGTATACAATTAATGCGTAGGTAGTGGTAATTGAGAGGTTAGGGGTATATTTGACCAATTGTAACTTAGTGACAGTTAAATAGGAACAATTTTTTGTTGTAAATGTGACAGTTAAAAAGGAACAGAGGGAGTATTAGTTTACTTTCAAGAAAAATTCATTCATTCGATCTTGACAGAAAATTAAATCAAATCCGATTGCATTTTCATCTTGGGATTTTTACAGCATTCCTTGTGAGGAATGATATTTGTACAACCATTTTGTGACAACTTTTGTATCAGCTTTCTCTCTCATACTCACATTATGTTTTTACTTTATCTCTATATTGCTTTTATTTTCGTGTCAATACATACTTTTCTTTGCAAATTTATGGTTGTCCCATAAGTTATCAAGTAAAAGGTTGTTCAAATAACACACCTCTAATAAAAGTAATAGAAATTAGCTTACTGTGTCGCTTGCTTCTTCCTTTTCAGATCGGCTGTTTTCACCTTCTTCAAATCTCTCCTCTTTTCCATGACTTTCATGTCCCTCATCCTAAACATAGTTTCATCAACAATCTTTCAATTAGAATTGTAATATATGAAATTGCATAACTAGTGAAATAAGCTGAACAAAATAGTCAATTAGTGAACAAAACTGATCTTAGATAAACTACAGGGAGTTCAAATTTACTTCCCACAGTTCACTTAGAATATCACAGAAGTTCTCACACGTAATCTCACATTCAGTGCAATGAAAACTTTAAATTTATCCTCATAAAGCCTAGAACGCAAGTTGGATATCCTTCCTAAGTTCTCCAACACTAATGTCCTAAGCAAATACCCAAAACCTTCTTTAATTATGCCGTGTCATATTTGGGTCACCGGAATGGGTCTATTTTTCTCTAATAAGGATACCAATAGGGATGAGCTTTTTGACTTCATCCTAGTTTCATCTTGGAGGTGGTATTTGGGAAGAGTATCATCGAGGCCTTGTACTAACTCGCTGGATTGTTGTCGCGATGATTTTCGGAGATCAAGCTATTGATAAGCGTTGACTCACTAATTTTATTTCACGACTGAACTTTTAATTTTTTAAATGAAAAGTGGAAAAAAGTTCTAAATTACCACATTTTAAAAGATTAGGGTTCGGGGGTTAGTTACGTTTAGGGAAGGTGTTAGCACCCTAAACGTTCGTAGTACTCTACGAGAACCTCTTGATCTTATTTATTTATTTTGGCTATAACTTGCTTATTTTTTAAGAGACAGAATTAAAGTAGTGAGAAAAGGAAATGTTTTTTTTTTTTTTATATTTTTTATGATTTGGAAGGACAAGGTCCTCTGCCTACGTACCCGTGAGGGATCAAAACCTCGTAGTTCGGGGTAAAAATGCCGTTTGATTTGTTTTGTATTTTTTATTAGTTTTAAAAAGGTTTTAAAGATAAAATAAAGGCCAAGCGGCAAAATAAGATTGGTTTGTGTTTTTTTATTTTGAAAAAAAAAGATTAAAGTGGATTAATGGTTATTTAAGAAAATAAAAGAGAAAAAGGGACACTTGATTGAAAATCAAGGTATGTTTAAGAAAAAGATTTTTTGTGATTTATTTGCATTTTTTTTTGGTTTTTTTTTAATATGGACTAAGACTAAAAATATAACTAAAAAAAACTAAACGCGAGGAAATTCCGTGGTGACGTTGGATCACCACGAAACCCTTTTTGAAATTAAACTAACCTAATATTTCTTGTATTTTTTTTGTAAAGCGAAATAAAAAATAAAAGACATAAAGCGGAATAAATAAAGTGTGAGTGTCAGTGCATATTCTCATTTATATTTACATTGTACCTAAATACATTCTAAGAAATGGCAAAATGATAAACAAAAATAAAAAAAATAAAAAATGCAAATGCACTAAGAATAGGTAAATATGCTAGGAATAAAAATAAAATGAAAAATGCATGAAATAAAAGGAAAATAAAAAAAATAAAAATGCATGATGTGTTAAAAAATTAAAGGCAATAAAATGCATGACAATAAATAAAAACTAAAAAAAATAAATGCAAGAAATGGTAAAAAGAAATAAAAAATAAATAAGGAAAGGAAGGGGGGTGCAGAAGCAGGAAAGGGTGTGCAAACAGTAACCAGAATGGAGATGAGGAGAAGAGAGTGGGCCGATGCTGGGCTGAAGGAGAAGAGGAAAAAAATCAGACCGGTTCGGTTCAAGTGAACCGAACCGGTTCAATTTCTATATAAATGCCCAGAGATCGGTTTTTCTCTCATTTTAAAAAAACTTTCTCTTTCTTCTCCTCTCCTCTCCCTCTTTTCTCTGAAAGCAAAGGTTGCCTGAAGATGTTCCGGCGCGGCGGCCGGCCAGCCCAGGGGGGCGGCGCCACCGCGCCGGAAAAAAAACTCTCCCTTTTTTTTTAAAAAAAAAAGTTTTTAAAACCCTCTCCCCTCCCTCTCTTCAAAAATCGACTTGGATTCCTTAAAAAAAAATTTATAAAAACCTAGATCTAAGTTTTTTAAAACTACGGAAAAAAAACTACCTCTCTTTCGCGTTTCCTTGGGTTTTGGGACGTGTTTGAGGGCGTGGGGGTGATGAGCCGTGTGTTTGTGGCTGTGGATGGGTGAGTATGGAGGGATGGCCGTGTGTGTTGTGTAGTATGTGGGTGGTGGAGGTGGGGTGCGTGTTTGGGTAGTGGTGGTTTAAGGGGGAAGGCCGTGGATGGATGTGGTGGCCGCGTGTTTGGTGGTGGTGGTCGTGGGTTTGTGGGCGCGGCTAGGTTTTGGTGAGTGGTGGCCGTGGGTGTGTCTTTGATTGGCCGTGCAGTGGCTTTGTGTTGTGGTAGGGAGACGGTGGTTGTGTGTGCGTGGCTGCGCGTGATGGTGAGTGGAGTTGGTGGGTTGTTGGAAGGTGGCTGTGATGACTGGTTTTTTGTGGTAGTAGTGTTACTGATTTTGTGTTGGCCGTACGGCTGTTTTTTGTGTTTGAGGTTTTTTGAATGCTGAATTGGTTTCTGATGGGCGTTTTTTTTTCTGACCGTAATTGGCTTCCCCTTTTAATTAAGCAAATGCCAGTAAATGACAATGAAAGTCATTGATGGACCATGAACAGCAGATCAGTCAACCAAATTTCCACCATTAAAATGGCCATTAAAAACCATAAAACACAAGTCAACTGAAATAATAAAAATAAAATCCGAAAAAATAATAAAAAGATAAAAATGAAAAAAAGGTAAAAAAATAAGAAAATAAAAGGGGAATAAGAAAATGATAATGCTAAAAATAAATAAATAAATAAATAAAAGGAAACTAAAAACAACAAAAAACAGTTGCCTTCGGAATTATAAATGAGGTATTTTAAAATACCTCTCTGCCGAAATTTCGTTCGAAACGACGGAAAATCCCGAATCAAAAATGAGTAAAATGAAATTTAGGTCAAAAATTGGGGTATGACAATTGTATATCTAGGCTTTAGGTGGTACCGTTGTTTTATGTTTGTTGTCCTGTAAATGGGTTTGAACTTTGAACTATCTTTTGTAGTTAATTAATTTTTCGTTCAAAAAAAAGTTATGCATGTCATATTAGAAGAATCAAGGGCATCAACAGTTTTCAGAAAGGCAATCCCCTAACAGATGTGTCATACCCCATTTTTTGACTTATATTTTTTATGGGTGTTATATTTTTATTATCTCATTATTTATTTTTACCTTTTATTATTTTTATTATTGCTATAATATTTTATATTATCATCATTATCCTTAATATTATTAATATTATTGTTATTTTATTTTTCTTTAATAATATCATTATTATTTTATTACTATTAGTTTTTTTATCTTTTAATATTATTAAGTTTTATTTATTATTGTCATTTACTATTTTATTCATTATCATTGCCATTTGCATTTTTATCATCATTATTATCATTATATATTATTATCATTTTCCCCATTTTTACCTTTTATTTTTATACAAAAAAATCAAAAAAAGTGGAGTTCGCAGTGCGAACTCACCTTCGCACTGCGACCTCTGCGAAAAGTTCTGCAGATTTTTATATAGTGGTTTATCTTTTTTGCTTTCAACTACAATTATTATTAGTAGCATTATTACTTGTATTCTTGTTATTTTGTGACTGATTTGGTGCAGCAAGGCAAGATTTAATGTGTGACATTAAATGTAAAAGGAAAGAAGAACTTTCTTCCAACCTCTCATGTGATCAAACAAATTGGCTATCCTTGGTCAGTCTTTGTCCCCCCAAATTGACCCCTCACCCAACCTAAACATGCCAGCCAGCTGCTTGATCCATTTCCTTCCCTTTTTCCCTGCCAAAAGCAGTCAATCCCAAGTGGTTTATGTTGCAAAAAAGCTGTTTGACATGCCCTGTTTTGAGCTGAATTTCTTCCCCCACACATAAGCCCACATGCTGATTTTGATTCCCCCAATCTCCTTGTACATGGCAGTACACGTTTTGATTGTTTGACCTTCCAAGATTGCAAGGTTTGATCCCAAAAATCATCCCTTTTGCAGCTGCCCTGTTTTACAGTTTTTACCATCATTACCTTCTAGAATCAATGGCATTTGTGGCTGAGATCAGTCAAGACCTTGCCCCTTGGCACAAGGCAAAGCAAGTTCTATCCATTAGCATTAAATGCAAAGTGATCTAGCCTGAGTTTAGCTCATGATCAGCTAGTGTTTTAGGATTTTATTCATCATTGTTCATCATTACAAGGATTTGCATTTATGCCTATAAAAGGAAGGGCAAGGCATAAGGATCACACACACTGAAACACATTGAAAACCAGTCAAAAACATACCATTTCAGAGAGCTAACACACACGAAATTCACACCAAAAATCCCTTGCATTGCAACACAAAATCAGTCCATCACAAACACTTTGAACCTTGTTCATAACCCCTCACAAAGCAAGCAAGCTACTTCCAGTCTTATTCAAGCATTGCTAGGAGTTCTGTAAGTCTCCTATAACCTTTCTTTTCTATTGTATATGCTGTTTACATATCTTGCTTTGTCCAATTTTGTTTTGTAAACCAAAACCTCCTTTGAACCCCAAAAAGGACCTCAAAGGGGCCAAGCTTTAAAACTGTGTTTTTTCACCTTTTTTCTTCCTTTTTGTCAAGTTTCTTAACCTCCTTTAGGTTCTGAATCTTGCTTAGAAGCAGTTTCTGAACTTCTGTTCAGAAACAGCTTCTGAGTTGAAAATTCGCATACTTCGCAGAGCCAAGCCTTGCTCGCACTGCGAACACACCAGAACCTGACTTCGCAGAGCCAAGTTCTGGTTGCTCTGCGAAGTATGTGAAATTCAGAACATGAATCAGGCATTCAAATGTCAAATTTTTGGGATTCTAGCCCTTGATTCAGAACCTAAAGAGGGTTAAAACCATTTTGGTCCAAATCCAACTCATAATCTTGCACAACTTTGAAGATTTCACAAGTTCGTGCGACAAAATTTGAATAACTTGTGAAACAAGTTATGTTCTTAATATTTTCAAAAACCAAGTTTGAGCAGCAAGCTAAGTTCGTCTATTTTCAAAACAAACTTGAACAACCACGTTGTTCATGATTTTCAATCCAAACGCGAACTTAAGCCGGGTTTGCTCATTCTTAAAACCAAGCTCGAATTGAGCCGGACTTGTGAACTTTCCAATGTTTTGCATGTTTTATGATTGTGTTTGCCATTCAAACTTGAACCAAACTTGTTCTTGAGTTTCAATAACTTAAGCAACAAGTCACGTTCATGATTTTTAATAAAACCGAACAACAAATTTGTTCGTGTTGTTTTTCTTTTCTTTAACTTTCCTTTTTAAAAGCTTTGGTTCCCTTTGAGATTCCTTGGAGTGACAAAACCAAACTTGAATGAAACGGGAATGGCTTGACGTATGTCTCCCCAAACCTCGATTGCACGAATGCGTGACGTATGTCTCGTCGCTCGGGCAATCGTCATTCCACCCTTGACGCGTCTAGCACGCTAAACTTTCCATTGGCCCCCTTGTGGCCATTTTTACCCTTTTCTTGGCCCTCGTGGTCAATCCGAGCCGTTCGCGCCTTGCGCGTTTTTTTTTTTTAACCTTTTCACGCCTTGCGCGAATTTTTCGCCTCAGTGCGTTTGTCTTTTATTTAAAAACATTCACGCCTCGCGCGAGCTTATCGCCTAGCGTCCATCTTTCACCATTTTAAAACTTTGTACGTCTTCGTACGTTTTTAAAACCTTTGCTCACGTCCGAGCGTAAAACTTTTTCATCAAAATCATTTATTTTTATGCATTGTCGTCAGTGGCCAGCTCGGCAACAACCCGAGCAGCTGACTTTTACTTTCTTGTCGTCAATGGCCAGTTCGGCAGCAACCCGAGCAGTTGACATTTATTTTCATTACACTTTTTCTTTATTTTCAAACTTTTTCGCTCGGACGCGATCAATCTTTTTTTAACTAAAACGAATCAACATACAAACGTTTTTTTACCAAAGAACTACGTACGCTTTGAATTCTCCGACTACCGGGAGATACGTAGGAGCAAGATCGACATCTTGTCAAGCCCATTAATAAAAAACTTATTTTCCCTTTTCGTTTGTTTTTATCTCTTTCTTTATCCCGCATTATGTCTTTTTATATATTTCCTTTTATACATATTTAAACACGTAAGTAAAACATCGAACCATTTTAAGCCTAAGCCGACTAAGAGGTTCCCGTTGAGTACAACGGATGTGAGGGGTGCTAATACCTTCCCCTCGCATAATCGACTTTCGAACCTAAAATCTTTTCTCAAGGTAATTTAGAACTTTTTTCCTTTTTTCCCCGAAAAATTAAAAGTTCAGTCGTAATTTAGAATTAGTGATTCAAAGCTTCCCCAATAGCTTGACATCCGAAATTCGACGCGACAAGATGAGTCTATTTGTTTTATCTAGTTGAGCCACTATAGTTTTATATTTCTTTACCTGTACTTCCCTCCTCCTAACTAAATCCATCAAAATAAAACAAATGAACAAATAGCACACACCATTTCCCATAGCCAGTATATCTTGTATGACAACAAAAGCTAATGGATATACTACCTGCTCCGACAAATGTAAAGAATCAACATTTAAATCGTCTGCTTCATTCAGGTTTCTCACCAGGTCACCATCTTCACTATCAGAACTTGTATCACTCTCCACCTCACCTTCAATGAACTGCAGATAGATTTGAAAAGATTTGAGGCAAAATGTTTCACAATCAATGCATTATAACTAAGAAAAGGCAGAAAAACCACCATACCCTCTGAATATCTTCCTCGTCTTTTTTACCAAAGCCACTAGCTGCAAGTTCCTTATCTAGAAAACCAGCACTTCTGTCTATTGAAGAAAAACATAGTTTTCCAGCTTCGTCTCTCCCTTCATTAGAATTGTCATTATCATCTATGCTTTCTTGAAAAGTCATATTGAACCTAAAACAGAAAAGAGGGACAAATTATCAAGACAACTGGTTGAGCAGCCACAGACAAATCCAAAATCTTTCAATAAGTTAAGCAAAAGATAAACTAAAGATTCAATCAAAATAAGAGATGCAATATACTAATAGTGTGTATAGTTGCAGTATGTGCTAAAAGTGAATGATAAAATAAAAATTAACACTTCATGTAAAATATCAGTTAAAAACCCAAACTTATAACCACCAGAGATACCAAATAGAAAATTAGGATCAGATCAAGTAGCATGAAAAAGGCAATGAAACAAGAGTATGCTCATATCAAAGATCTTATCATGCAAAACAAGTGTTACAAATATTAGTATCAAATTGTATCAATGTATGAATTCCAATGAGGTTTCTTTGTTTCCTTTGAGGTTCGTTTGATTTGCAAAAACCTTGGGATAAGACGCAGGACTAAATTGTATCAAATTGTATCAATGTGTGAAAAAACCACTTCTTTTTTTTTCTAGAAAATATCACAGGACAAAAATTAAGGGATCAGACACAAGACCAAAATAAAAAAATTGATTGCTCAATAAAGGGAGAACTGTTTGACACAAAATCTCAACCTCAAGTAAAAAAATGTGCTTCTTTCCTCCCCATTCTCTCTCTGGCTATATGGAGACGAAGTTTGCACGTGCACATGCAGTTTAAATGGTTTATCACACTTTAAACTGATATATAAGCAGTTGAAATGGTTTATCCTCAAGTAAAGTGTCTCCATATGTGAAATGGTTTATCACACTTTAAACTGATATATATGAAGATACTTTACACTTTATGAATTGAAACCTCTGCATGTGCACATGTAAACTTTGTCACATCTAATTTTCTTTTTGGTTGTTGAATCTCCAATTCTAGTTTTCCCTTTATCATGGATTAGTTTTGTTGCATATAATATACAGATAGCCAAATAGCATTTAACAATATGTCATTTCTCTTGCTACAAAAACTGGTTCTTGGAATTCATAGGGCGGTAAAGAGGATATGAAGGAAAGGAGGGAATTATGAATATTTATTTATATTTATAAGACAAAAAAAATACACCTAACAATATAAACTGAATTAATAAAATATAACTAAGAGTATAGCCTGAAAATAATTTAACAATAAACATTAAAATAATTTTAAAATGTCAAAATATAACCCTATGCCTATCCTTAATGCAGAACAAACATTAGAAGGCACGGAAGGTATGTATGCATATTAAACATTAAGCAGAAAATTGTTGCGTTGTAAGCCAACTACTACTTAACGTTACTTGACTGCCCCGATTCCAGATTCCTTATTTTCGAAGTTAACACCCCTCCCCCACTCTCTCAGACGAAGCAGTGAAATTCACAAACACTAACACATAATGTCAAAATAACTACAAACCTCTTTCTAAAAAACTTAAAGATACATTCAACATCACGATCAAAGTACCTGAAACAAGGAAAAATAATCAGTTAAGGCCTAACGAAAATATATTAGTTGAAAATGGAAAAGAATTGTTGGTTTCCTATTGATACCATATATTTAAGACATACTACTGTAACATTTCCATCACTATTGGTAAGATTTAATGATTTCATTTTCAATAGGGCATACTGTTTTTAAAACATAAAATGAATGAAATTGAAGCAAACTTATAACAGGAATGCTATGGACACTCTTTCTAACACTTTTTCTAACACTCACTCTCTTATTGGATGAAACCTATGTGTCTGTGAGTCCCACAATTTGGAAATGGATCCCACATAAAGTGGTGAGACCCACATGGGTTTCACCCACTAGATGCAAGATAAGGATTTAATTGGTATGCACTTCAACGCAAAAACTGTTAAACACATGCATGATGCATCCCATCACATCTCACCATGTAGATATTTGTGAAAATATTTTAGAAATTTAATATACCAAAATGGCATACTAGTTAGATACGATTGAATGCATGTGTAAAACTATTTTATACTGACAGTGGCAGTACATACCAATTAAACTCAATAAAAAGTCTATTGACATATTTGAACTAAAAAAAAATTCGTCAACATTATATATTACATTTCTGTGGACAATATTTAAAATTCAAACAAAACATAGAAAATGAGGTCCATTTCAGAATTGTCATGAGAAAAAAAAGTTAGAGTTCATACAAGCATGAAATCAAAGGAAAAAAAAGAATTCGAAAGGATATAATACCATACAAGGAAGAAGCTCTTACATCTTTGCATTACGGTGTGACGCAGACACCATTTGCAGAAAATCAATCACAGTAATTTTTTCTTCATCGTCAATCTACAGGAAACGAAGTCAGATTGTAAGCCAGAGGCAAAAGCCACAAAAAATGACATAATGAAAAAAATGTAGTGTTGTATTTAATAATAATGCTGACAAGTCCACATAGGTTATTAAAGCATACCATGATGTTAAACTCATTGAAATCACAATGAATGAGACCATGTTCTGCCAACCGAATAATTATACCAATAATTGTCTCAAAAACTGTCTCTGGTGTAGTACCCTAATTTTGTCCTAAGCCTTTTAAAACAAAAAATCAAAAAAAATCAAAGAGGGAGAAAAAAGTCAAAGTCAACAAAAGTCAACCGAAAAGTCACATTTCAAAAATGCTGACTTCGCACTGCGAAGCTCACTTCGCACTGCGAAGTCTGCGATTTTTCTGCAGATTTTTGGTGTTTTTGATTTAATTCCAGATTTTGTTGCATATCATTTCCATATTTATTTTAATCAGCATTCATGGCTATTTGGGCCAAGCAAAACCAGAATTAAGAGACTTGCCATTAATGCCAAGGTTGGAAGCTTTTTCTTCCAACCTAGCATGTGACAAGCAAGTGGGCTTGCCCTTGGGCAGCTCTTGTCCCTCCCATGTGACCTGTTAACCACCCCAAGGTTGCCAGCCACCTGCTTGATGACTTTCCTCCTGCTTGCTCCCCCAAAACCAGTCAAACTAGCTGGATTTTCTCACTTGAAAAGCCATGAGTGCCTACCCTGTTTTTGCAGCAGCTTTTCACCCCTCACACCAGCCATAGATAGCCTTTTTCATCCCTCAATCTCTGCACATTACAGTGCACGTTTTTATTGATCAACCATTGAGATTGCAAGGATTGATCCCCAAGCTTGGCCAATTGCAATTCAGCCCTATTTCATCATCATTGCTATCCTAAAAACCTTTGAATTTGTGGCTGAAATCAGGCTGAGTCTTGCCCCTTGGCACAAGGCAAGGTCGCCTCTATCCATTAGCATTTAATGCAAAGGGATTCAGCCTGATCCTAGCCACAAATCAGCTGGATTTTGGGATTTTCTAATGATGAATTTGATTTGGTTTTGGCCTATAAATAGAAGGCAATACCCAAGACTTCCAACAACACACATAAACAGCATTCAAGAGCATTATACACTACTCATTCCAGCTTACAAACACTCACAAACAACCAGAAAAAAACCAATCAAACACAAAGCATTACAAAGTTCAAAACCTTTACCAACATTCAAAACCTTTTGCAAGAACCCTCAATCAATTCAAATCCATTGCAGCTGGAGCTTTGCTAAGGATCCCTGTAAGTATTCCAAGCTTTTATCTTGCATTTACAATTGTGTTTGCATAGCAATTTTGGTTCAAAACCTCTTGGTTCTAAAAAACCCCTTTTGAATTTCAAAGAAATCCCAAGGTTTTCAAAACATCAAAACTGGTTTGTCCAGTCCTTTTCATCCCAAAAACTCAAAGTTTTTCACCCACCTAAAAGGTCCTGATTGTGTTCAGAAGTTGTTTCTGAACAAAAGTTCAGAAACAGCTTCTGAACTAAATTTTTCGCATACTTCGCAGTGCGAAGTCATGGTCGCAGAGCGACCATGACAGAACTCAGAATCTGAGTTTTGGTGTCCAAATGACCAATTTTTGAGGTTCTAGCCCAAGAGCTCAGAACCTAAGAGTTTTTAAACCCATGTTTTTCAAACCATAACAAGGATTTTGCACAATCTTGACAAATTCATAAGTTCGTATGACCTTTTGTGGATAACTTGCAAAACAAGTTACGTTCCTAAACTTTCAAAACAGCATGAACAAACAAGCTATGTTCATCATTTCAATCAAAACTTGAACAATAAATATTGTTCATGATGTTCAAAACTCAAACATGAACATACACCAAATGCGTTCGCTTTTTTTCAAAACAATTCGCAAAACGAGCCGAACTTGTGCGTTTTCTAGCAAAATTGCTAAATCTTCCCATTTTGGGTTTTCAAACCAAATGTTTTGACATACCTTGGGATTTCTAAGAGAATTCTACCCAAAAAACTTGAATGAAAAAGGGATGGTGTGACGTATGTCTCTCCATCGCCCCGATTGTACGAATGTGTGACGTATGTCTCGTCGTTCGGACAATCGTCATTCCTTTTTTAAAAAAAAGATATCCAATCATAACCAAACCAAACCTTGGCCCCTTGTGGTCAATCCGAACCTTTTGGTCCCCCGTGGCCACTAGATTCGATCCCTCGACTCGTTTGAGTCACTCGGTCAATGTTCGACTCGTCCGAGTCCATTGTACCCGTTCTTGATCTCAGTGGATCAATCGAACAATCCCTCGACTTGTTGGAGTCCACTCGGTCAATGATTGACTCGTTTGAGTCCATTGCACCTCTCTTGGTTCCATAGCGACCAATTCGAACCCTTTACCCTAACGGACGTACCTTTTAACAATTCTAGTGCGATTCGTGAACAAACGCTTAATAAGTCTCCCAAGCGCGAGCATACAAGCTACGTTTTAATCGCAAGAATTCGATTAAAACATCGTCCATTTAAAATTAACCAACACATGTACGTTTTTCTACCAAAGAACTACGTACGCTTTGAATTCTCCGACTACCGGGAGATACGTAGGAGCAAGATCGACATCTTGTCAAGCGCAATAATAAAAACTTTTTTTCCTTTTCTTTCGTTTGTTTTTATCTCTTTCCCCCCTTTTAGTATATTTTCTTTTGACATGGATAAGCATGCGCGCAAAACATTTAAAAACAATTCGAGCTTTAACCAAATAGAAGGTTCCCGTTGAGTACAACGGACGTGAGGGGTGCTAATACCTTCCCCTTGCGTAATCGACTCCCGAACCCGACAATGGTTGCGATGACCATCCTTTCCTCATCGTCAAAGGGTTTTATTATCGTTTCCCTTTAAACAAAAAAAAACTTAAGGGTTTATCAACGTTCCCTTTACACAAAAACTTTGGTGGCGGCTTCACAAAGGCCCTCCGAGCGTTTACAAACGACCTCGGAGGATTTGCGCGTCTTTTTCTCAGGAAAAAAACGAGGTGCGCACATCTGGGTTTTGTAACTGCTTCACCTGAACGCTGCATTTGCAGAACCAAGTATAAAATTCAAACAATTGTTTACCAAAACCAGTGTAAAATATGTGGAAGGGAGTAGTGGTACAAACTACAAAACCAAAACGCCGGCTTAAGAACAAAAGCCTGTTAAAATATATGAAAACATCCCATAATATTTAAACTCTATCCTTAGAGTAATGCAAAATATCTATAAATCTCTTGGGATTGATCATATTTCATTAGGTTTTAGATTATATTTCATAATTTAATTAGGATTAGAAGTCTAGTAATTATCATGATTAGTTTTATTTAATTAAGATTAAGAGTTGAGAAAGGCTTAGTGGTTAGTCTTTTACATCAAACTATAACCACAATCCGAAATCTATATTATTTCTCATCTTCATTCCTTATCTAAAAACCAACAATATAGAGGACGGTAAAAGTTAGCAAAGATAGTTTCTACTACAGCTAGTTCTTAAAAGCAAAGAGGACTTAGAATTAAAAATTGCGGTATTACATAAGAAATTATTAGACTTATCCTAATTCACCATAATAATCCTAAAGGATTGAAGTTGTGAAGACTTAAAAATCCTTTACATTGTAGCCACAATTGTGGTTGGAGACTGCGATTCAAAACTATATACATGTGACTTCATTGCAACTTAGATTGATTGATGTTTCATGCTTAATCCATGATTTTTTTTTGTAGGATGAATTGGGAGGAGATTACCCCACTTAGTGGGATAAGGCATGGTTATTGTTGTAGTTGAATTGGTAAGTCAGGAGATACATGTAGCGCGAATGTGACTTTTATGTTTGAAACAAATACCATCCCTACAAATACCATCCCCTAAACGACTTTTATGTTTGAAACAAATACCATCCCTAAACAACTTTTATGTTTGAAACAAAACGAAAGAAGGGCACCTACAGAGGATAACCTTGGACGAGCGACATTATTACACAATGTCGATTATGTTCCACAACCTCTGGAATCGGAAAGCCATGTGTTTGCAAAGCCTGTTCAAACAAAGAACATGTCATTAGAAAATCGAGTAAAAAAGTAACAATTCAAGTACATAGCTATGGAGAGTAAAACCACCTTCATGAAAGCAAATTCTTTAAGTGCAGCAAGGCGAGATAAATAGAGCCAGTTATAACTACTACGATGTTTTAAGTAGTCACGCTTCGATTTCACAGCTCTAAAAGAAACTCTACCAAGCCTATGCAACTTCATAGCCATAATTTTTCCATCTTCATCAGCAACCTCGAATATATCTAGCAAATCAATCACAAACAGCACAATCAATTACGCTAATAAGTTTGAAATGACACGACGGTAAAAATTAGAAGAGAAAAAAAAATGAATTCAATATGTGTCAGACAATGGACATGTTTTCCGTCAGAAGTGTCTGTGTTACGGAATACTTACTAGATTCTTTTCCAACGCCGATTTGTCGACCAACGGAGACGAAGACACCTTTATTGACCATGGTTTTGATGGCAAGAAAATCATAACCAAGGTAGGTAAGGCGAAATCCATCGTATTTAGTAGAGTCGTGATGCAACAGCTTGTGTTTAAGCAAGTTTTTCAGAACCTTGTAGGTGCCGCCATGTTTGAGACGAGCGATTCGGTCGATGAGTTCAGCGGCGACAATTTCGTGGTTTCTCATGCCCAATTCAACGGCGGTGAGAACCCTAAAATCATCTTTCGAGAGGTATCTCAAAACATCTACGTCGAGCTTCATTTTCGAATTTCTTCTGACTTATCAAACTCTCACTCTCTGCTGATTTCGATATGGGAAAATTGCAGCGGACGACGGAGAAGGGAGCGGTGGTGTAAGTCGTCGGACGGCGGTGACTAGACTTTCACAATTTGCATTCAAGTTTTGCGTGTGAGAGTGTAATATCTTTCGTGAATCGGGTTACGTTTCGTGAATCGGGGCGGGTATTGGGTTTAGGGTTTATCATTAACCTAATAAAAAATCAGAAATGATAAACAAACACATAAATTTTGACACAAAAACAACATCAGTGGCATTTTCATAATTCTAATTAAAATACAAGGACAAAATCATACTTTTGTCTTTTATTTTTGCCAGTCTCACTCTTCTCTCCTCTCTCCCTCTTCGTTCTACTCTCTCTGTTCCCTGACTTCTCTCTCTGATCTAGTGCGGTGAAGGCAAAGGAGAGGAGAGGCTTGATTGCGGTGGTGATGGAGGACGTTGATGTAGGATGCGACGGTGGTGAAGGAGCGTGTGGGTGGTGGTCAGATCTGAGAGGATCGGGGAAGCAAGAGATGGTTTCCGGTGAGAGCTCAGGCGGCGGTGACGGTGGTGGTGAGGACGATGATGACAGTGGTGGCGGTGGGTGAGAGATGGATCTGAGAAGAAGGTTGATGGGTGGTGGTGACGATGCTGTGAACGCAGATCTGAGAAGAGGGATGGTGGTGGTAATCAGAGAATGGTGGTGAATGGAGATCGTATACGGGTGGGAGTGAGAGGAGCGACGGTTGGTTGCTGGGTGGGTGGGTGGGTGGGAGATGAGAGATAAAGGAATCTATAGGATAGGGAGAGAAGAGAGAGAAAGAGGAAAAAAAAAACTAATAATACGTATAATATAATTTTTTTTAATAATACGTATTATTCAAAAAAAAAGTAAATAATACTTATATCGGATGAAGTTATAATAGATAGTTGATAAACTAGCTTGTAGTTGATTGCATATAATTTAGTTGATTGAATTTATAATGTTTGATAAAATTAATTATTGAACTAGCTTAACAATATGAAATATATATATATATATATATATATATATATATATATATATTTAATTTAACTTTTAATTTTTTTCAATTAAAATTACATAAAAACTCTTTGAATTTAATATCCATTGATTGAGAGCATAATTGAACTCATTCGCATTCATCCTTAACCACTTCCAAGACATCAGATAAATGATTCCAAGCTAAGACTTTGTACTTCCTTTGCCATTCTTAAATATTTTATTATTTTGATCCCGCCAAATGTGTGGAATATCACACATTTAACAACTTACATTACTTGTCCATGGTGGGTGGCTTCCCTTACTCACTCACCCTAGATTAAGCCTTGTTTTGGTTGTTGGTTGTTTAAGATGTTACCTACATATATCCTGTTGTGAAAAACGATGTCAAGAACAAAGTATAAACTGTTTCACCGGTGATTAAGAAACACAAGGGTAAGGGAAAAGAATGGGAAAAACAAGAAGAACAACAAGGATTGGTTATAACTGCTATTCTTTACTTTCTCTTTGAAACAAGATTACAAGCGTTACAAGAATAACAAATAACCCTCTCACCCTAAATTAGGATTAGCCGTCGTATGAGTGATGAGAGACTAGTATGCTATTTATAATAAACCTAACATACTAACTAATGGGCTTTTTCACAATTACCCATTACAAGCTAACTTAGGGTACAAGCTAACTTAAACAATTGGACATAACAAACAGGCCCAATTCGATATGCTAACAAACCTAGCAATATCAACTAATGCATGTTAGAACAACTTCGACTACAACACGCACTACTTCGACAGCAGCATGCGAACAATCTTCGACCTCATGCTTATTCCCTGTCGAACCAGAAGCTACCCTAGAGTTCGTTCCAATATCTCACAAATCTCCACCTTGGAACAAACTCTAAAATCAATGAACCAGCTAGCTTTCTTCTTGCAGCTTTACCAACTGCATACAGTGGAAAAACTTGCAGCTTGGCAATGTCTTGGTGATCATATCAGCAGCATTGTGATCTGTCGAAACCTTTAGCACTTGGACTTCTCCACGCTCGATTACTCCTCTGACGAAATGCAGCCTCACATCAATGTGCTTCGTTCGCTCATGATAGGCTGAATTCTTCGACAGATGTATTGCACTTTGACTATCACATTTAACAGTGATAATTCGACCTTGAAGTTTCAGTTCCTTAGCAAAACCTTCAAGCCACAATGCTTCTTTCACAGCTTCAGTGAGGGCAATATACTCTGCTTCAGTAGTTGACAATGCTACAACCTTCTGAAGTGTTGCTTTCCAACTAATTGCCGTGCCAAACATAGTGAAAACATATCCAGAAATAGATTTTCTGGAATCCATACAACCTGCATAATCAGAGTCGACATATCCTTCGATTACTGCTTTACTATCTTCACCCAAGGCTCCACCATAAATCAGGACTCTGTTCAGAGACCCATTTATGTACCTTAGAATCCACTTCAATGCTTGCCAGTGAACCTTTCCAGGATTCGACATGTACCTGCTTACAAGACTTACTGCATATGATATGTCAGGTCTAGTACAAACCATAGCATACATCAAAGAACCTACTATATTAGCATATGGAATGCTATTCATATAAGCTCTTTCGTCATCAGTACTGGGACACTGATCTATACTCAGCTTGAATTGAGGGTTTGTCGGAGTCACAACAGGCTTTGAATTCGACATACCAAACTTGTAGAGAATCTTTCGTAGGTATGCCTCTTGAGATAAGCATAATTTCGACTGCTTTCTATCTCTTCGAATGTCAATCCCAAGAATCCTGGATGCAGCTCCCAGATCCTTCATGTCGAATTCCTTATTGAGTTCATCCTTCACCCTCATTACATCTTCGACATTGTTGCTTGCTATGAGAATATCATCCACATAAAGTAACAAAATAACAAATGAATTACCAGGTCGAAATCTGAAGTAAACACAGTGGTCGAACTGACTTCTAATGAAACTTATCCGTGCCATGAACTTGTCGAACCTCCTATTCCACTGTCGAGGAGATTGTTTCAGTCCATATAAAGATCTCTGTAGTTTGCACACATAATCTTCCTTCCCCTTTTCGACATACCCTTCAAGTTGCCTCATCCGGATTGTTTCATCTAGATCACCATACAAGAACGCAGTCTTTACATCCATTTGTTCCAGTTCAAGGTCGAACTGTGCCACCATGGCAAGCAACATTCGAATGGATCTGTGCTTCACAACAGGAGAAAACACATCATTGAAATCGACTCCTTCTTTCTGAGTGAAACCCCTAGCGACCAACCTTGCCTTGTATCTTTTCGACGCCACTCCTTCAATTCCTTCCTTAACTTTGAAAATCCATTTACAGCTGACTAACCTTGCTCCAACAGGTTTCTCGATCAGTTCCCAAGTGTTATTATCATGAAGAGATTTCATCTCATCATCCATGGCCTTCAGCCATTCAGTCTTATTTCGACTCCTCAGAACTTCCTTATAGTCTCTAGGTTCTTCATCTAGAACCTCACTTGCAGAGATTAAGGCATAAGCTATAAGATCTGCATATCCAAGTCTCTGAGGTGGCTTGATGACTCTTCTCTGCCTATCTCTTGCCAACAAGTAGTCATCAACAGTTTCCTCAACTTCCTCAGTATCTACTTCTTCTTCGACTTCATCTGGGATACGCAATTCAGCATCAACATGCTCCACCTCAACAGGAATCTCTCCCTGTTCCAGCTCTTCGTCAGAAATTTCTGCACTTCGATCAACATCATCAGTTTTCTTGAAAGCCATTTCAGCTTCATTGAAAACTACATCTCGACTGGTGATACACCTCCTGTGACCTGGCTCTAGGCACCATAGCCTATAAGCTTTGACTCCTTCAGGGTATCCCATGAACATGCATTTTAGAGCTCTAGGTTCGACCTTGTCTTGCCTAATGTGAGCATAGGCTACGCAGCCAAATACTCTCAGTTTGTCGAGATCTGGTGGATGTCCCGACCAAACTTCTTCAGGTGTCTTCATATCTAACGCAGTCGAAGGACATCTATTTATCAGATATGCTGCTGTCGAAACAGCCTCAGCCCAAAACACCTTCTTTAACCCAGCACTGGTCAACATGCATCTAACTCTTTCCAAAATAGTTCGATTAAACCTTTCAGCCAAACCATTTTGTTGTGGAGTACCTGCAGTAGTTCTGTGCCTTGCAATACCAGAGGCAGCACAAAAACTGTCGAACGCCTCATTGCAAAATTCAAGGCCATTGTCGGTTCTCAACCTCTTAACCTTCCTGCCAGTTTGATTTTCGACCAGAGTCTTCCAACCTTTGAAATTCTCAAAAGTTTCATCCTTAGTCTTCTGGATGAATACCCATAACTTTCTGGAATAATCATCAACTATGGATAGAAAGTACCTCGCTCCTGAATGTGATGGACACCTTGCAGGTCCCCAAAGATCAGCATGGATGTAATCAAGGGATCCATGTGTTCTTTGTTTACCTTTGTTGAACTTCACTCTACAAGATTTTCCAAGTACACAGGGTTCACAAAACTTCAGCTTTTCGACTTTGTCTCCACCAAGCAGATTTTGTTTCCCTAGTTCGACCAGACCCCTTTCACTGACATGGCCCAATCTCATGTGCCAAATTTCTGTCTTCGACAAAGGTTTCGTGGATGCAACATTTGTCGAACCACTTACAACTTCAGCCTCAAGGGCATACAAGCCTTGTTTCTTCACGCCTCTCAAGACTTCCTTCGACCCCTTCATGACTCTAAGGATACTTTTCTCTCCTTGGAAAACATATCCTTTCTTGTCGAATTCACCAAGAGAAATCAAATTCCTCTTCAAATCAGGTACATACCTAACTTCAGTCAATAACCTTATTGACTCATCATGGAGCTTGAATCTCACAGATCCAACACCAGCAATCTTGCAAGCTTTGTTGTTTCCCAGCAATACAGATCCACCATCTTGCTCACATAGTTCCTCGAACACGTCTTTGTTTGGAGTCATGTGCCAAGTGCAACCTGAATCCATAATCCACTCCTTCGTTGAGTCGCTGCTCGAAACCACAAGAACATCAGATGAGTCGAAATCATCTTGTGCAATGGCTACGTTGCCATTATCCTTACCTCCATGATCCTTCAGGCGTTCAGGGCACACCTTTCTTGTGTGACCCTCCTTCTTACAATGATAGCATCGAATACCAGATGCCTCGCCACTGTAAGACTTCTGCTGACTTTTACCTTTCTTCTTGTCGAACTTACCATCCTTTCGCAAGAATTTTCCCTTGACGGCCAAACCTTCACCAACAGTCGAAGGTTTATGCTCCTTTCGTTCATTCAAGTCCTTCGAATACAAGGCTGATTGAACTTCTTCAAAGGTCAGGGACTCCCTTCCATACAAGAGAGTTTCTTTGAAGTGAGCATGTGTTCTGGGCAAAGCGCACAACAGCAACAGCGCTTGATCTTCATCATCGATCTTTACATCAATATTTTCCAGATCAAGAATCAGCTTGTTGAACATATCCAACTGCTCAGCCAACACTTTGTCTTCACTCATCTTGAATGAATACAAAGCCTGCTTCAGGTAGAGTCGATTTACCAGCGATTTGGTCATGTACAAACTTTCAAGTTTCACCCATAACCCTGCTGCCGTCGTCTCCTTTGATACCTGTCGTAGAACCTTATCACCAAGGCTCAGCAAGATTGCGCTGTGGGCTTTCTCTATCATGGCCGTCTTCTCCTTCTCTGTTAACGCAACATCCATGGCTGCGACTCCCTTCAAAGCTTCTAAACAACCCTGTTGAACCAGTAGGGCTTTCATCTTCAAGCGCCACAGACCAAAATCGTTCACTCCGGTGAACTTTTCAATCTCATACTTTGTTGAAGGCATCTTCTCCACGCTCACCGCACCAATTTGTTGTGAAAAACGATGTCAAGAACAAAGTATAAACTGTTTCACCGGTGATTAAGAAACACAAGGGTAAGGGAAAAGAATGGAAAAACAAGAAGAACAACAAGGATTGGTTATAACTGCTATTCTTTACTTTCTCTTTGAAACAAGATTACAAGCGTTACAAGAATAACAAATAACCCTCTCACCCTAAATTAGGATTAGCCGTCGTATGAGTGATGAGAGACTAGTATGCTATTTATAATAAACCTAACATACTAACTAATGGGCTTTTTCACAATTACCCATTACAAGCTAACTTAGGGTACAAGCTAACTTAAACAATTGGACATAACAAACAGGCCCAATTCGATATGCTAACAAACCTAGCAATATCAACTAATGCATGTTAGAACAACTTCGACTACAACACGCACTACTTCGACAGCAGCATGCGAACAATCTTCGACCTCATGCTTATTCCCTGTCGAACCAGAAGCTACCCTAGAGTTCGTTCCAATATCTCACATATCCGTTCATGTGACCTGCACCAGCCTGACTCGTAACCCGTAGAAGGAATAGGTGGAATTGGGTCCTTGAATACCACCTGTGGGTTTGGGCCCAATCAACATTTTGAACCCAAATCAACCAGATGTCCACGCCTAGCTCCATCTTTCCAATGTTGATCCAAATTTTCTAAATTTTTAGTGTGGTTTCGCACTTTCATGGCTTCAAAGGAAGTTATGTAATGATACTTTTTGAATTAATGTTTGCTCTTCATGGAAGTTGAAAAATATGGCGGGACAAAATTATGTTTTTGTGGGATTTAAAAAGTACAATCGGTGGCAATACTTTCTCTTTTTTTTAGCCCCTCTATTTCTAAAATCAATCTGCGACAATACACTTTTGTTTTGGTATTTTAAATAAAATGAATTTTTAGCCCCTATATTTCAAAAATCAGCTTTTTAATCCCTCTTTTTACAATCTGTGGGATTTTTTTGGTCCCCTCCATTTTTTATGATGCGATAGCGATGAGTTGGATAGAAATAGATTCATGTAGTTAGTAAATATTCATGTCACTACTTTTGTAATTAAATTATTTAACTCTATTAATTAAAAATTTAAAAATACGAAAAAAAAAAAAATCAGATTTGGGTCCTCCTCTTCGTCTGTTCCTCTTCTTCACCTTAAATAAGCCATATCCTTCAAAGCACTTCCATGTGGTGTTGTTCAAATTCCCTCTTCCCTTCAATCTGTGCATTTGAAGCCACTTCAGAACAACAACATTCTCATAAGAAAAATGGAAGAGGAATATTAATTGGACCGGTAAACATCACTCACGATCCATGCGTCGCCAATGATTTAGGATTTGTAAACATAAGAATGAAGTTTTAATTGAAAAAAGAGTTTCATTAATTAAATATGAAAAAAGGGGCATTCCGAGAATTGAACTCGGGACCTCTCGCACCCTAAGCGAGAATCATACCACTAGACCAAATGCCCATTGATGTGAACCAAAGTTAATACAAGATATATAAACAATATGTTAATTTTAATGAACGCAAAATTGTCAAACCAATCATTAGTACTGGTAGTACCGTAAAAAAATAGTTGCTGGTATTCTTGAAATCATTATGTTCCACAAAAAATATTATGTTAAAATATAATTTTGATCTATCGAATGATTTTTCAGTCTATAACTTATAGTAATAGATTAGAGGTTACTTAGACCAACCTAAAAATATTAAGGTCTAAGTTCGCAAGTGCACACCTTTTTATTTAGACAAAAAAATCAACTTCCCTTCATTCAAATCAATTTAAAATATAAATGTTAAACTTATAGGATTTTAATATAATCGTTAAAATATAACTCATATAAATGTTAAATTTACTGCATCCCAAGATGAACTTGGGCCAAAAAAATAAATGAAAAGGAAGTAAAAAGAAAAAAGACGAGTTCACATACTCAACTAAAAGTGACCCGTCATAAATTTAAACATCTTAGTTGTATACATGATATATAGAAAATTAAGAAGTCTGACATAAGTGTGAACATAAAAAATTAAAAAGTTCAAAATTGTGTAGATTTTGAGTTTATTGGTTTCGAACTTTTGAGCACAAGCCTCACACAGAAAAACAAACTAGCCTACTATGAATGCACACTCCATTTGGGCGTGTGGAATAACAATACAATCAATCAAGAAAATTGATTTTCCCACTTTAAAGAAAGCTAAGAAAAACTAGAAAAATATGTTTTTAACTTCATCGGTAGTTAACTATCGCAAGATGTTTTTCAACGGTAGTTAACTACCGTCAGACACAATCACAGCGGCAGTTAGCTGCCGTAGCCATTTTATGCCTATATTTTTCAGAACTTCACAGTTTTTCATCTTATTTATGGATTTTTTTTTAGTTTTTAAGATGAATAGTGAGGTTGAAGAAGGTCGTCATAACATTGTATGTTTGAACACCTTCTCCAACATCACCACGCATCTTATAAACTGATTACGCATATATATTCAAAACAAAAAAAAATGAAATAAGAAGTAGGAAATGTTTAAGTTGGTGGTTTTTTGTTTAGTTTTTAAGAGAAGTGGTGATGAGAGGGAAGGTGTTCGAACGAACACACCTTCGCTCTCATCACCACGCATCTTATAAACTGTAGATGCGTTGAGTATGGATTGTGAAAACAACACCGTCTATATATAGAACTTTCTATGGGTTTTGGACCACAAAAAGTGTAGGTGGAACTCCATCCAAACAAAATAAAGTGCATCGGCAGCTAACTGTCGTCGGTTTCCTTCCCATCAGCAGTTAGCTGCCGCCAGTTTCCTTTCCATCGGCAGTTAATTGCCGCTGCGCCCCTAAACCTTTGCAGTAGCAGAACCTGTTGTTTCAAACATGTTTATATGAGTTATAAACACCTTTTTTTCCACATTATATTCATAAGCTAACCAAAATATCAATGTTTCCAACAATTGAAGTCAAATGAACATAAATCACCATACTACGTTAAAATTGTACCAACATCAATTAAATTTGAAATACGATAATATGTCATCATTATACAAAAACTAACAAATGTCATGCAAAACTAACAAAAGGCCTAAACATCAATATCATACTCCTGGTCCTCCTACATCTCATGTGTAACACCTAAGTATCTCACCATCAACTCCACTCCATCAACATGAGACACCTTCTTTGCATGGCTCAACATCCGCCCTTCAATAGGAACATGCAGCAGACACGCCACATCATTTAAAGTGATGGTCATCTCCCCCATAGGCATGTGAAAATTGTTGGCCTCGGTATGCCACCTCTCGCAAAGTGCCATAATCAAAGCATGATTCACATAGGATACCCCGTGAACAGCAAATCATGCAAACCACTCGCCCGTAAAGGATTCCAAAACCAGACTTGATTCACTGCTGGACGACGGAGATCTCTCACCTTACCCCCATGATTTATGCATTTAACCTTGCGGGACTTACGAATCTTAAATAATAAAAAACACCACATAAATAAAAAAAACATAAAAAACAATGTAAACACTTATAAAAATTAATTAAAACATAAATACTTAGCATAAAAAATCTATTTTATATATATTTCACATATAAAAATTACGCGAACAATAATTGAAGACAAATAAAATTAACAGACAACGACATGTGTTCATATCATTTTTTTTAAGTTTCGCATATAATTTTTTTTTTTAAAAAATATACTTCACATATAAAAAATTACGCGAACAATAATTGAAGACAAATAAAATTAATAGACAACGGCATGTGTTCATATCATTTTTTTTAAATTTCGCAAATAAAAGTTAAAAAAAACAAAAAAAACTTACATTATTTGCATTATACCACAACGGCAATGCAACATGAGAAGCATATGGAGACAACACAGATAAATCCTGAGGCACCCCAGGAAAGGGAGGCACATCAGGTAACTGATGTGGGGCTGCCTCAGCCGTACAGTCATCCTCATCTGGCTTAGCCCCCTGCTCCTGCTCCGGATGCTGAACCTCGCCACCCTCAACCACATCATCAAATTGACGGGCGTCATAACCATCATCTGTGGCATCGTGTAGCTGATCCTAATAATTCAGGTATTGTGTCGGGTCATCCACCTGTGACTGTGTCAGCTGAGAACTACCCTCACCCACAGAAGGATCGGGCCTCCGTCCTCTTCCCCTCTTAGGCACATGAGGGTTTGCAGCCACCCTCTCCCGTCGAATGCTTCTAGTCATCGTCTGTTTACCAGCTCTGGTCCTATTTGGGTCCTGCTCAGACATATCTACACAAAAACAAAACAAAAAATCATGGTCATATAGGCAATTTAGGCAACAATCTAGCACCATAAATAACTTAATTTTTAAACACCATTAAAAACAACATTCCCATCAATATTCCCAGCACAATGAAGCACCATAAATAACTTAATTTTTAAACACCATTCAAAACAACATTGCCATCAACATTCCCAACACAATCTAACAACATAAACTAACTAAAAAATCTAAACAGCTCTCATTTAGGCATTTTATCAAATACTTTGAGTGCAAATTATGAAACAACTCATCATTGTATTAATTCAACTTCTACACATTCACATTGAACTTAAACATAATCTAAACCACATTTACAACAACAACATTCATCTATAACATCATAAACTAACCAAAAATTCAATTTCTACATAAACCCTAACCACATGCAATCTACCAAAAATAAAAAAAATAAATCTACACAAACTAACATTATCATTAAAAATGATTAATACTACTTACTTGTGGTTTTGTGGAGATTATTTGCTTGATTTTCGTCAAAATGGAATTGGAGAAAATTAGAGGAAATTTGAAGAATTTGGATGGATTCTAAAACTGATGCAGTTTTGTTTTGCTGATATGTATAAGTTCTGATCGCAGCGATAGTTAACTACCGATGGGAACGTCGATAGTTAACTACCGATGGATCCGGCGGTAGCTAACTACCGATGCACCAATCCGGCGGCAGTTAACTACCGACGGGGTAAAATGGTATTTTCTTGGTGTTTCTTAGCTTTCTTTGAAGTGGGAAAAACAATTTTCATCAATCAAATACATAAGTGGATGCATATGCTGCATTTGCTATCAATAATTGTCAAGCTATTACTTTTTTCACCCTATGTATGAAAACCCTTTTTAGTAATTATACATTCAAAATCAATTTTGATTCAAACTATCTAAACATCATAAATTGGTAAGAATCACTTTTACGTCAATATATTCAAACATAAATCAATTTAGGTTCAACTCACTTTTACCAAAATCAATTCAATCAAAATCAATTATGTCAAAATCAATTTTATCTACCGTAGAACCAAACACACACTAAATAATATTGTTGCTAGCTAGGTCCTCTGTAGAGGGCAAATACAGGGCTCTTTTCTACATCAAATGAAAGAAAAATAAATTGAAATTGATTGTGATTTATTTCGTTATATTTTTCATTCGGTAATGAGATAAAGTCAGTGTTCTCACTTCTCTGTCTCAATTGGGAAGATTTTATAAATTAAAAAAGTTAATTCAAAATGAGCTTCTACCATTTGATTTCATCCGATAAAGAATAACACATGATATATTACAGACAAGAACAGTATAAGGCGTTGTTATTTATAAGTTTGGGTTCGTTGTGGAAAAGTAACATGTGAAGAAGTGAATTCAAACGGTTAATAATTTGTAATTAACCCAACTGAAAGTGATTCAAGCATAAATTCCAACTTTTCTATATAATAAGACATATAGAATTGGATGCAGCATGCAATTGCTATCACTTTATCCAATCTTATCGTTAAATATGCCTGAATTTGTATAACTTGTGGAGAAAAAAAAAAGACTCGTCAATTGGTATATGTCAATATTTATCCTTTGCATTTGTCAAAATAAAAAAATTATCAGCAAAGAGGACAAATACTTGATACTTCCATTAAAAATTATACCCAAGTATTTTAATAAAAAATGAGACTTTAAGATGTGGTGAAAGAAAATGATGATACAGTACGTACAGTGTTTTTTTATAGACTAAGAGCCAGTTTGTTTAAGATTTTAAAAAACTCATTTTTTTTGTTTTAGTTATGTTTGTGTGTAATCTTTTTTCAAAAATCATTTTGTTAAAATTTTTTGAACAAGTCATTTTGTTGAAAATTGATTTTAGTGTTAAAAATGAAATAACTATTTTGATTAGAAACAATTTTTAATAGAAGAGAAGAAAAATATGATTTGTCGTGTCTATGTTTTTTCAATCATATTAATGAAAAACTATTCTTTTTGACGCAACATGAAAAACTATTTTAACATGCATAATTGTTCAGCTTGAATGTTTTTCCAACTATAACTTATGCTTTTCTTTAAAATCTGTAAAGAATAATCTTCAAATTATTTATATTGAATTACTTTTTTAAGAATCTTAAACAAACGGGATCTAAAATAGGTTTTAACTCTAAAATTAAATAAGTTTTTTTTTTTTGAAAAATTAAATGAGATAGCTAGCTTCACGTTAAAGGAAACAATGGTAGATTCTCCTTTAACTTAACTTTTTTCACCTATATAATGACAGGCTCAGTTAGCAACTAACATCAACACAAAACCAATAAGCATATATACAACTATCGAGAGAGATAATATCATATATTCATTCTGTTATTATAAGATGGCTGGTTTGTTGAGGAATATCTTTGGTTTGAACGACGGTGGAAACAATGGAACAATTGATGCCTTTAACAACAAGGGTGGCCAACAAGATTTCAGTGAGGCTAATTTCAAAACTGGCGCAAAAGTTACCAAGGGTGGATACACTACTCATCATAACAATGGAACCAAAAGTGCTTTCAACAACTCAAATGGAGGAACTCAGAACTTTGGAAAGGCCAGGTTCGACACTGGGGCCAATATTGGAAATTAAAACCCTAGGAGCTTTGATGAGCTTCTCAAGCATACTACAGTCAACATGCATAGATATATGTATGTGTATGGGTAGTAACTATAAAATAAAGTGTTTTAATTTCTGTGTGTATATGGTGTACTATATGCTTGATGTATTAAATATGAAATAATAATGAAACTGGTAATGTTTGGTTAATCATGTGTTATCTTAATATTTAGTCCCTCCTTTTGGAGGTGTGTAACTATGTCAATTATCAAAATTGTTTTGAGAAAAATAATTTTATTAATAGAAAGAAAAATAAAGTAGAAAAACATTGGAGACAAGGATCAAAACTTAAAATCAACCATTTTTTTAACAACAAAAGTTAATTTTAATTATAAAAGATGGAAACAAGTACAAGTGGTACTAAACTCATACAAAGAAAGAAGTACAAGAAGTACTTACTCCATTTTAAGGAGACAAAACAACTATAATAAATGACCTAAACTCAACCGAAGGAGGGGCCGCCTTAGGTGGTGGATTTTAAGATATATTTCTAGACAAAAATGTATATTCATCTCAAAATTAACGGTGGGTGGATTATTATTAGGAATGCATTTATTCCTTAATTTAAAAATATATATTTTATACTGTTGATGCATTCCCAATAAAAAAACCGAAATTAACCAAATGATTGAGTTTAAGGGCCCGTTTGGATAAAACTTATTTTGAGCTTATGCGAAACAACTTATGCAAATAAATGAGTTTTTTTTCTATTATTTATAAGCTTGTCAATGTAGTTTATGAAAAAATTGGCTATGAAGATACAATTTTCGTTAGTGAAAAATTATGAATTAAGATTAAAGCTTATTTATTTGCATAAGCTCATAATAAGCTTCATCCAAACGGGCCCTAAATGGTTAATAAAATTTCACTAGGATCAATAGTTCAAGAAAACCGAGTTCGATTTGTGGTAAAAATAATTCTTGACAAAACTCTACCGACGTCTCTGTTGAACTCCATATTACTAGATCGCTTCTCTTAATAATAGAAGGGTTAGCACAAAAAAAAAACATAAATATGTATTCATCTCAATTTTTTATAGAACTGCTTGATAAAAAAAGTTTTATAGAACTAAAACTGCTTTTATCCCCCCTCAAAAAAAAAAACTTTTATTCCTCAATTTAAAAATAATGTAAAATTAATATAGGCCTTGTTTGGTTCTGCGTTTTTTGGCCCCAAACGCGAGTTTAGATACGGAAACGTGATTTGAACAAATTTGTTGATGTTTGGTTAACTGTAGAATCGATTCACTCAATCGCAGATCTAGCCCCAAACGTGAGTCACTTAGAAGCTGCCTTTTGTAGCTTCTGCGTCTCGCAAAATCAATTCTATGCTACTCATTTGCTACTTTTCCTGATTTACCCATTTTCTTCATAGTATTTTTCAGCTTTACTGTTTATTTGCTACAGTGCCTATGTCTCAAGGTTAGAGATGAGTAATTGGGCTTTATTGACCCGTGTATTTACTCCAAAGTCCAAAGCTCCATCTTTAATTAAATATAAAGTAAAACAAGAATTATTTTTTTACTTAAAAATTGTTTGTTACTACCCAAAAAAAATTGTTAGTTAATTTGTATTTATTAACCAATAGGTAATATTTCTATTAATAAATATTAAAAATTAAAAAAAAAAATATTTAAAAAATCATATAACATAAATTTAAATAATTATTTAAAACTGAATAAAAAATTGATCTATACTAGTATATATACACACATGTTATAAAATCCATTTTGGTCATTTACACGCTCAAAAGCAATTTTGACACAAAACATCCAAACAACATTTTTATGCAAATCACTTATGTTGTGAAGGTATCCAAACATAAATCACTTTACATTCAACTCACTTTTACCCAAAATCAATTCTTCAAAATCAAATCAATCAAAATCAATTCTCGCCACCGCTAAACCAAACATACACATATTCGTTGTTGTAGCAAAAAAATAGGTCATGTTAAACCATCATTCACATTTCAGACAGGTGTGGTTGCAGGGTTGATAGTTGAGACGCACCAATGGCCAAAAAAGCTAAAGCCTCTCACTCTCACTCTCACAATTCTTCTTCGGCCTCCACCTCCGGGTACCCTTTTACTTTCTCTACTCTCCTTTTCCTTCACAAGGGAAAGGGTAGATTTTAAAACTAATTTTATTTTATAGTTACGGTCCGTTTGAATTGACCTATTTGTACCGGCATAAAAACTTGTGAGACTGTTTGGTAGAGTTTTTCTGTTTATTTTCATAAGCTCTTGAGGATAACTTATATAAAAACAAATTGATTTTATTTTTATTTTCATAAGCTCTTCTGAATAAATTGATTTTTAGACCTATAGGGATATTAATGGAGTGATATGATTGTTAACAATTAGAAGATTCAGGGACTTCTTCATTCAAGTAAAAAATTATTGGAAGGGGGAAATTTGATTTATTACATTTAACTATATGCAGAAATAGTTTCCTTAACTAAAGTAAACACAATGCTGCATTGAGTTTTTCAGCAAACTAGTGTTGGCGATTAGATCAAATGAGGGAATGAAGAGATCGTTGCGGCAGACTAAGTCAAGAGACAAAACCAAAGCAATGCAAAAAAAGAACAAGCAAAAAATTGATGCTAAGAAGCCGAAGAAACCCCCCACTGCTTTCTTCTATTTCTTGTAAAACTTCTTTTATTCCCCCTTGTTCTTTGTTTATGATGTTTAATTCTTATTTTTAATATGTGTTAGTATAAACTACTCTTTGCATTTTCCATTTGTTATAAATTTTTATGGAATATATTAATTTAGTAAGAGTTTAGCTGCATCAAGGTTTCTTTTTTGTATTTTCTAAATATCTGAAATTTTCATAGCTTTGGCTGTATATATGAAAAAGTAGCAACAAAATTACTGGTTCATTATTAGAATGAACAAGTATAGTTAGTGTTATATACTTACTTTCTTTTGCCATCCTACTGATCTTGGTATTTACCTTTGGAGTTATACTATCGCTGAATTTGATGGGATTCTGTTGTATTTCACGGATTTTGACTTAAGTAGAGTGTATTTTGACTTTGGAGGAATGATGCTGAGGAGGTAACCATTTGTTGATTAGCACAACCACCTCAAGTTCAAGAGTTGAGACAATCACTAATCTTCAAACATGATTCTCATTAGACATTTAACAATGATTTTCACTGATAGTTTCCTTTCCTTGTTTATACTATGTCTTATTGTTCTCTGTTCAATCATACTACTATTTACGGCATATGTGGCATTGTGGTAATTAATCTAGCACATTGACTGTTTGTAACAACAATTGCTTCTTTTTTATATGGAAAATCTTACAATGATTCAAAGTTACTGTGTTTACTGGAAGTTCTTTTTCATTCTGAAGGGAGGATTTTCGGAAAGAGTTTAAAGATCAGAATCCAGATGTTAAGTCAATGCGTGATGTATGTATAGAATCCGACGTATTAATATTTCGTCTAATTTATTTTATACTTTTAATTTCTCATGAAGCAAGATTGTTGTGCAATTGATTGTTTACAATTTTCAAAATTATATAAACAACACAAATGTTTAACATCCATTTTAAAAATTGCCAGTTATTTAATGTTTTTGAGACTGAAAATATCATTATCATCATTATTGTTTACCATCATCATGCAAAGTAATATTTTTCTGTTTTGTTTTCCTCCTTTCTGTGTTCGTACAGATTGGCAAGGCATGTGGAGAGAAGTGGAAAACAATGACTTATGAGGTTAGTTTTTCTTTGTTCTTCTCCCTTGCATATTTAACCTGAATTGTGTTATTATGGGTGTGATGTTTGACGGCTGAAAACTGAGTGAATCATAAATTAAGTTTCAAAAATTGGCTCAGGGAATTTTGTCAAAACTGTTTAGGTTTTTAATGCGGCTGAATGTTTGAACTTGATTGCATGTCTTGATCATGACTTGTTTGAATATCAATGAATTAAATTTTGAACAAAACTCTTGAAGAACAAGTTTTTGTTATATTTGAAAAAAAATGGAAAGTTGGAATTCATTATGACAAGCAGAACTGAAGATCATGACTTTGGAATTTCTAGGTTATGTACAATTTTGCAATTCAGCTACTGTAATGCAAAAGTTGCAGAACTGTCTCCTCTGGTTGGAATTCCAGGCTGGCATGATTATCAGTTTTTTGACTCATTTAGGGACAGTGTGTTTTTTTTCTTCGAATTTTATGTTGTATTATCGGTGTTGGTGGCATCAACAAGAGTACCATTGCAGGTTTGTAGTACTTGTATTGACTGCACAAATGTCGATTCAGTCATTTCATCAGACCCGATAGCACCTAGTTTATGTGTCTTTATAGTCATCTTTAAAAAAAAAATTAAAGAAAAGGGGTTCAATCCAGTTTTCTAAAATACCATCCACTGGGTAAACTTACCTGGGACTAAGGCACGTGAAAGCCGTGCTGCCATCGAGAAGAAGCTTCTGCTTGTGCTAACCGTGCTGCTATTTATTCCAAATCAATATAGAACTAGTTTTTGAAGTTCGTTTCCTGTTTAAATTCCTGACAATGGAGTGTCAAGTATCCATGTATTATGTTCAGTTTGATCTGAGCAAAAAGGAAACATCACTTTAGTTGAGCTCTATGTTAACAAAAATTGTATCTGACAGGAGAAGGTTCAATACTATGATATAGCAACAGAGAAACGTGCAGAATTTGATAGAGCAACGACAGAGTATAACAAAAAAATGGTAACCTATCTGTCATATTCATGGCTAGTGAACTGACTCTTATTTGGCATGTTACTAAATATACAATTTGTTTTCTGATGCTTTGCAGGAAAGCGGCGAATATGAAGAAACTGATGAGGAGTCAGAGTATGACGAGTAAAACCATCGGTTTATTCATTTTCTTGTTTACAAGGCTTCACCTATGTTAATTGAAACTACCCGAGGACCTTAAGTTGTATATTCAGTTGTAGTCAGCCCTGGTTTGTCCTTGTGAATAGTTATCATTTTTCTATGTTAGTTTTTTTAGTGAAGTACCTATGTTAGTTAGATGCTTAAAATTGCAGTTTTGGGCATATATACTAAGTAAACTGAATAGAAGGTATTCCTTTTACCAAACTTGGAATCAGGGTCTTCAACAAAAAGCAGAAATCTTTCACTCTCATCAAATATGTGCAAAAACAATTCATTGCTTTATGATGAAGTTATTAAGCTAAACCTGTTAATTTAACGCTGGGGACATAAAAGATATTTTTTAAACTGCAAAGACAAAATGAACAGTATAGTAAGTTGGGGGAGGAGAAACATCAATTTACCCTAAAATTTACATAAAACATATTCTCGCCAAGTAAAAAGTGTGTTTTACTATCTTTTCAAAGTAAATCGGAAAAGATTGAATTCCACATTAATTTTATATTACGATTATAAGAAGTAAACTGAAAATGTGTTACTAATATTCCTCGTCATTATCGTTTAACAGACATACTTAGTTACTTGCTGCTTATTAGTTCCACAGTGGCCTAAGTTTTCAACATGAATTTCAGATGTTCTCATTGGAAAAAAAAAAAAAAAGTAACAGGTTCCATGAACTTCAAAGCAGCAAACAAAGCACCTTTTGTTGGCATCTCTGAATCTATGAAGACTTTTGATGTCTGATTTTAAAATCATTTGGTGAATGCTTAGTGTTTTTTTTTTTTGGTAGAAAGTGAATGCTTAGTATAACAAAGCTTCATACATGCACTACTTTGGCAAAAGAATAACATGCACAATTTCACTCAGCTGCCAACTCCATTCGTTAAGAAGCAAAACGACCAAATAGCTCATCAATCATTTCAGTTCTTTGACAATGTGATTTCAACATCCATACAGAAACACAAAAATTAAAATTAGAACTGAAGTCTAAAATAGAAAAGGAGGAAAAAAGATGGATCCTAGCAGTTCTTATTTTTAAGGAAGGATCCAGATTTTCTTCACACGTTTTATTCACTACCTAAACCACCTTAAGCTATTTCTTCCATATATTGAACTACTGGAAATGAGTTTCCACTTCATGTGTAGTGTGTATCGGAAGGGATGTCCTCAATGAATCAGCAATGCTTCTAACCTCTGCAATCATGGCGACCACGTCATTTAGTTTGTTAACTGCAGAGCCCACACCCTGTGATTTGGAAATACACCGAACCGAAGTCAATGATCAATAACTCGCCAGAAAGGTATAGTAAGTTTATCATTATGATTTCTAATTTACAGTAAAAAAATTATTGGGAAGAAATCCTTACCACACCAGAAGCTCCTGCAATGATAGCCATAGGTGCTGTGACAGCACTTAGCCCGGATGAACACATGACAGGTATCTTAACAGCTCGTGATATAGAATATGCAGCTGCTAAAGTTGGTGTTGCCTACAATAATTAGTGATTAGAATTTTGATAATTTAAGGAAGGGTTTGTCAAATGCAATCATTATCTAGCAATTAAAAGGATTCTCTCATGATGTCAAATTGTGTCTATCTAAACTCATCAGAATCACGTGTCTATCATGTTAAATATTTTTAAAACACTTAACATGATTTACGATATAATGTTAGTTGGATGTTTTAAACTATGTAGCATTGAGTTTTAGATTGAAGGTGTGTCAGGTGTCTGTGTCTGACATGTGACACTGACACGACATCGACACACAAGTTTACATTTCAATCATTTCTATTTTCTCAAACTATTATCAGCATCTACGTGCAAGTGTCACATCTGGTGTCTCTGTCTATGTCACTATGTTAGTACTTCATAGGTTTTAAACCATTTTGAAAATTGCCACAATCATTGTTGCAATGCATTTTGCATTTCCAGTAATGAAAATGTAGCCAATTAGGAAAAGACACAGGCAAATCAAATACATTTTCATGTTTACCTTCTCAATCAAACCAAGAACACCAGACTTTGTAGGATTGGAACATTTTCCTCCCTCAGTTTGAATAATATCCACACCTTCTAGTTCAAGTGACTCTGCAAGCTTGACCTGTCAAAGTTTAAGATTTTTTGTTTATTTACAGTACTATTTAAATACCAATAGTATCAGAATAATTTTGCACTTTGGAAGTATAAATGCTGTATGTAACTTGATCGGGGAGGCTTAGTGTGTGAGGAACAGTGACAGACAAAACCACAGATGGAAGTATCCTCCTTGTCTCTTTTGTTAGACTCAGAATCTGCACAGAAGGATAGATAGATCATGAAAATACAAAAAAACTAAGTGTGAGTTTCTGTTGATGTCTGTTATTTAAAATCAGTAACAATATGCTAACATGCAATACAAATATAAATTAAGAGTTAATTTATATACACCTTTAGTATACATAGTCAGTCAATCATAATTGTTTAATCATTAGAAAAGCTTGACTTTCATTATACCTAGCTTAAAAGTCATGCAAATGATGGTTTGTTGACAATGTAAAACGTTTTACACTGACAGTACATCAAAATTATCATTGTTATTTTGTTCCGTAAATTTTTGTGACTATCATACACATTCATGATTGAATACTGAAAATCACTCTTTACCTGCTCTGGAGTAAAAATCACTCCCTTCTCATAAAATGAATCATAATTTCCAATCTCAACCTGCCAATGCAATATAATGTTAAGAACAAATCTTATAAGGATGAATTTTAAATGTTTATGGTTATCCCATCTTTTGACTAGAGTATGAACTTGGAACTGATACTGGAAATGGAACTAGACAAAAGGTCAAACCATCAGTGCTCCTGCTTTAACTGCTGCTGGAAATGTTGCAGGATCTACAGAAGAAACACAAACCTGCAACAGCGATGAATCATAAATTGTTGCCTCTTTTAAGAGTACTGTAAATGTACATTGAAGTTAGAATCAATATGCATGTTCAATACCAACTTTATAAATGATTAAGATATCCTATGATTATAGTGGCATTTTTCAATTCCTCTCTGCTTAAGTCAAGAAACCATATAAACAAGAGTGTTAAAGACATTCATTAGAAAAGCATGAATATACCGGACAAGAAGTTAGGCTGATAGCTAGCTTCACCAACTCAGGGTCACATGCTATATCGACGTGAGTTGCTCCTCCCTACGAGCACGGCAATGACAAGAAATACTACTCATTTACAGTTCACAGTTGTATGCTAGTTTGTAATGTGAAATACTTTATAGAAGATAAAAGAAACCATAAGAAAACACCACTTAAAACTTGGTCAAAGACTTGTTAAAATATCATGAAGATTCAAGAGGAGTCCCAAACAGAAGATCATTCTAAATGTCAATAGTATCCTAACAAGTAAAAACAAATTCATATCAGTTATCAGCTATGCCTATCAGCTATACATCTGACGAAGAGAAAAGGAGACTTTAGGATATTCCTGATTGAAATTTGCTTCTAGATATTTTCTACATTTTTCCAAATTTAAAGCACTTCAAGATTTTTGGATTGACACTTTGACAACTCTAAATAATTCTAGATTTAACTAATTTCAAATTATATATAGCACTCAGTTCTTTTTAAGCTATCTGCTGTCAGATACAAAAATAAAAAATTACATAGATACTGAATCTTATTTTTCAGCTGTCAAATACTAGAGCACTAATCATCAGAGCTGAGAAGGGAGAAAAGTAATGTAGAATGAGTGAAGTAAAGAACCTTTTCTGCGGCAGTGACAACTGAGGCAACATTGTCTTTATCAAAATTCTGCAAGCCTGTGATAATCTTCAAAAGAAGACAAATATTTATCAACATACACTTTACAACATTTATGGTAGAGAAAATCAATGAAAAATGAGATAGAAATGGGTTTTTCATGGTTTATAGTTTACCTTGAGAGCTGTTCGTTCGCGAAAATCCTTAAGCACAGATTCTTTGGTTGATGAAAGTAATGCTCTAGTAGTAAAACAGGTTTTTCTTTTCAAAGGTAGTAGACATGGCTTTGAGGTTGCACCTAATAAAGGGTTGTAGTTATGGTTTGGCTTTATAGATGAGATTGTAGAAGGAGAAGAAAGTGTTAGGCATGTTAAGGAATGCATGTTTGTGTATTAATTGCAGCTATGAGTAGAAAGCAAGAAGAAAGGTTGGATTGAGAAGTACTGTGTGTTGTTGTCTGTCTATACAAGAGAAGGAAAATAACAGATAAGATATGTGGCAGCTTTGAACTGTCCTGTTCTTGAGACAGATATTTTGTCTGCCTTTGAAGGGTCAATACTAAGGATGAAAATATTTACAGCACCCCTAGTGTGGATGAATTAGAGGAGTCTAAACTCATTTGTTTAATTTTAAAATAAAAGTGATCATGTCTCGTAAGTATAACTCAGTTAATAATTGCAAAGATATTTGATGTGTTGAAATGTGAGTTCGAACTCACAATTTCCCTATTCATCACGTTTAAATGTATGATTTGTTTTGTTTTCTTGGTAATAAGATGTATGATTTTTAAGGTTAAGCTATTTGACAAAAACTAAAATGTAAAATAAAAGTGATTATAAAATCTCAATTTTTTAAAAATAAAATATTTAAAATTATAGTAATAACTATTAGAATTTGGATTTGGTCTGACTAAATCTTTACAAAACCGATTTGTAAGGTAATGATTCCTTCCACTTGGGACGGTATCTTATTTAGTCTTGATACATTCCCTCACACATTATAGTACACGAGAGAGAGAGAGAGGTGAAAATCATAAGCTACAACCACAACGGAAGAAAAGGAAGCATAGACTGATAATAAGTACAATAGCCTCAATGACAGAGAGAATCTGAAAAACAACATCGTCCATGAATGAAGGAGGCAAAGTAAACCTGTTCCAGTTGAATGCTGATGATGGTGACGTCAACAAAAACTTCAACCTTAATGATTCCTTCCTCAGCCTCTTCAAGAACGCTCTTCTCTTCCCATTCCCAACCATTGACATTCCCTTTGATCAATTTTGTGTTTTGGGTTTTCCTTCGAGAGTTTGGTGGAGGACAAAAGGAAGCTTCCCAGTTGCCTTCTCGTTTTGTACTTTATCTTTGTACTCGTACCTTTTTGTTTCTGACAAATAAGGAATATAGTTGACAAACAAGTGTTTTGTTTTAAGGAGAAATAATCCTTTTGACCTCTGATTTGCGTTGTCGCAATGTTTCCTAACTCGGGATAAAATACGAAATAGTACATGATGGGCACCTTAACCACAATAGGATTTAAACTCGTGACCTTTCAATCACATGACAACAACTTTAATATTACGTCAAGGCACCCAATTTATAGCCTGATAATAGGATAAAAAAAAAAGATCACGACGAAGTGAGTAATCACGCTTTCATCCTTCTATAAATAACAACATATCCTGATCAATCCCATTTCTTAGCAAGACAAGATGTTAATTCTGTTCCTACTGCGAGTCTCCCTAGTTTCACAAGAAACTGAATCCACAAATAGAAATAACTTAATATCATAAAAGATGCTTTGATGATCGATGATCACAACTATACTTCCCAATGTAACATTATCACAAAAATACTTCACAATATATAACATCATCTCACAAAAATATTTTTAGCAGCTCATACAAGTATCAACTACTACCTCCGTTCCTTTTTAATTGTCACATTTTGACATTTTACACAAACCAAAACAAACTATAAATGTCACTACTTTTGATACAATAATTTATATTTTTACTATAATAACCTTATTCATTTAATATATCATCTCATATATTTCTCTCTCCGTAATAAATAACTAAGAATAATATTGGTAAAACAATATTTAAAGTTGCATTGAACTTTGAAAGTGACAGTTAAAAAGGAACAAAAAATTTCTTCAAAAGTGACAATTAAAAAGGAACGGAGGGAGTATATAGTAGAGCAAACCAAATGTGATTCACAAATCAGCATTAATCTTTCGGTGGATATTGCCATTAAAAAAAATCTTTCAATGTATATTGTTTTTTTTTTAATCTTGAAGCATTAATCTTTTCAAACAAAAATGTTTACAATGAACTCACTTGGGACAGTGTTGTTTTCAGTAAGATCCGGAATGGATATTTGTTGCTTGACATGACAAATGTAAAACTCTTTCTGTGGGATATTATATTGGCTTTGAAACCCTTAAATATTATATGATTGATATATCCAAACATAGGAACTAGAAATACTAAAGCGGTTTTGAATGAACATAATTGAAATTACAAAAGCTTTGATTGCATTGAGTAGGAAGTTAGAAAAATGGTACAAATTAATAGTACAGATGAGTAAATAATTAGTTATTACATTACATTACATGAAAGAGAGGTAGAGAGAGATTAGAAGCTGCAACCACAACAGAGGTAAAAGAAGCAGATGGTAAGAACAAGAACAACAGCCTCAAAGGCAGAGACAACCTTAAAAACAACATCATCAATGAATGAAACAGGCAAAGTAAGTCTGTTCCACTTGAATACTGATGATGATGATTGCCACAAAAACTTCAACCTCAATGTTTCCTTCTTCAGCCGCTTCAACAACGATCTTCTCTTCCCAACCATTGACATTATGTTCCCTTTGATTAATTAATCAATTTTGCGCGTTGTGGGTTTTCCTTGGTGAGTTAGGGGATTATATATATTGTATTGACATTGAGGAGAAAAGGAAGCTTCCCCGTTGCCTATTTCTTAATACTCTTTTTCAATGGGAGAAAGAATAAGTGAAAGTAAGGAATATAGTTGACAAACAAGTGTCTCGATAATAAGAAAAATGTTAATAAGTACTTTTTGTAACTTTTGTATAAAAAATTGTATGTTTAAGATTAAGACTATGACAAATGTTTATCTTGTATAATCAAGACACAATTTCTTTCTATACTATTTTTTAAAGAATATTTTTAGAACCCTTGTTAACGATCTTATTGATAGTAATACTTTCTTTTGTGTTAATAATAATACTCCTTTTCTCCTTTAAAAAAACTCCTTTTACAATAACACGGTATACATTTATTTTAGTTCAAAAAAAAGAGAGCAAAATATACATTTTTTTTTATAGAAAATAAGTATTGCCTTCATCCATAAATATAAGTTTTTTGTTTTTGTAAACTTTGTTCTCCCTTTGTCTGTGACTTTCTTCAAATATCAAGATGTATTAATTAACTTTTCGCAAAAATACCCATAATCAAATGAAGAGAATTAAAATATCACTTGTTTCTCTCGCTCTCTTAGCAATTGAAGGATAGTTTTACATAAAGAATCTATATTATTGATTAATTTAATGCCAAAACAACGTTTCTTAATTCTTGTAGTTTTTTGTGTGATTTTTTTTATAATAAATAAACAATTTTAAAAGTTTTCATCCTTTTGTTAAAAGAATAATTAAAAAAGAGATTTTGTTATTAGTAAGCAAATTCAAATTAGTTTGTGTTTCTTTTTAATAAAAAATATCTAAAATTTCATCTCTAAATTAATAAATATTAAAATATTCTTTATTTGTATATAAAACGGACCCTATTTATTTACTAAAAAATGTCTATATATTTTTTTGCTAACGAAATGACCTGCCCTTAAGTAAGTCATCGCTTAGTACAAAAAATAATAAGTCATTTTTTATTCATATGTAAGAATTCTAAAACTAAAAAAATAATTGAGATCAGGGCAGAATGGAGCTGAAAGAATTTTCTTTAAGGACTTGTTATGGTCATGATTGGTTGACAAGTTTTAAGAGAGATTCCCTTTTGTAAAAAGTATTGGTTGGTTGATTTCCCTTCTAAGGGAGAGATGAAAATGGATTGATCCTTCTTTGAGTCCCATGTTGTTCGTATGCGCGTCTTATGAGGGGCCAAGTGTGGGGGTGACATGAGTTCGTATGCGCGTCTTATGAGTGGCCAAGTGTGGGGGGCTTTCAGGGCACATATCCCCTCCAGTGAACTTTACAATTGAGAGAGTGCAGTCAAAATCTATGTAATTTAATTACTTAAATTTGGAGGGACCCGTATGAAGTAGTGGAAAATAAACGGCTCAGATCTGACTGGACTCTTCGGTCACAGGAGAGAATCTGGTCCCGTGGGTTTCAATATCTCTAGACTTCTAGTTTCAGACACCTTTTAGGTTTTTTTTTCTCCAACTTTTTAGTTGGAGACAGTTCTATCGTAAACCTTGGAGCATCTATAATAAAGACTCTTGATTTTGAGTACTTAAATGAGTCTCACGTGTACACATTATTCATTTATAATTTTTTAATAATAGTATCTAATAAGCACTCAATCACTCCAATACATCACCTCTGACAATAGTTTTAAATGGGTCCCACCAATAAATAAAGCATGTCAAACAAACATTGCAAAATGATTAGTTTAATGAAAAGTATTGTGTGGTCCACTTAAGAATGAGATGCTTAAGTGAGACTCTGAGTCCTATAAGACCGCCAAAAAATTTCTCCCTAATAGGGGTACCTATTAGGTACCGGGTCTTAAATGGTTAAGACATCACCATTGGGGATAGTCTTATATAGTAATTGGATTAGAAACATGTTCTGCCTAATAAGAAAAGAGAGAAGATTCGAAGAATTCTAAATCGAAAGAAATGTTAGGGTCTAAAAATCTGGTTAGCCAAAAAGAATGAAGAAGCAACAAAAGTAGTTGTCATCCTACTCCTTGACGATGGTGATTTCTCATATGACGAAGAAGAGATGAGAAACATTTCATGCATGATTATGGAAAGTTTGACAACTTAAAGGATGTGTCTTTTGGGTTCCAACTTGTGAATCCAGTCTCATTTGATATCAAGACTTCACTCCTTACCTCTTTAAGGAACGACCATGTGTATCGTTAAGTAAACTTTTATATACATAGGTTTGCTAATATGAGAACTGTAACAACCCGATTTTTAGAATTAAAATTATTTTAGTGTTGTGATATTTGTTAATTGTTTATTTTATTTAATTAATGGTTATTTTATGTGTGATTGGTGGGTTAGAAGATTATTAAGTAATTCAGGGTATTTTAGTCATTTTGGTATAAGTGTCATTTTTGTAATTGTGCTAGAACTAGTAATTTGAATTTTAGAGAATAGTGGTGTATAATTAATATGGGGGGTTTAAGTGAAGTAAAAGTGTAGAGAAAATAATTGTGAGTTAATTGTGACTAAGCCCATTAGTGGGAGTGACCCTAACCCACATTATAAATAGAATAGTAGTGAGTGGTGGTAAACTAGGTTAAACATTTTAACACAAAATTTTGAGAGGCAAGTGAGAGAATAGAGAAAGGAGAGACTTGGAGAAGAGGAAACTATAAGAGTTCAAGCGGAAGAGAGGATTCAACTAGAAGTAGCAAGAGAAGTGGACAATTAAGGTAAGAGGAGAGATTACTTTTACCAAATGGGTTTAATAAGCAATTATGAGGTTTGAGTATTTTAGATTATGATTAATTGCATATTAATTGCTGTTGATTTTGGTGAATTTCGTGCATGTTAAACCTCGATGAAATTGCATTTTCATCATGTCAAAATTCATGTTTTATTATGTTAAACTGATACCTTTGTGAATTTTTATGATCTTGATGATTAACATGATAATTGATTCATGTTTGTTGTTTAATAAGTTGATTTTGAGCACGGGGTATGTGTTTTGTTTGAGAAATCATTAAGTTGTGTTGAATAAGTTGTGGTTTAAGTGATTATTGTTGTGTTCATGGTAGAATTGCTTAGTTGAGTGTTTTTGAACGTGTAATTGATGTTATGAAGTGGTGAAAGTGTTAATTATAAGTGTTTTAATCATGGGTAATGATTTGGAATGATTTGGGTGTGTTGAGATTGAATTAAATGATTTAAAAGTGATTATTTGGTGAAAAAGAATTTTTGAAACTGTTTTCGTTTGCTGTCCAAAATCGGGCCACGATTTTAGGAAATTGGGCCACAATTTTTGTCAGACCAACTTGGAAAATCGACTTTTTTCACCATTTTTTGTCCTGAACTGGATTTCGATGTAAACATGAAAGTTGTAGATATGGATGTTAGCTTTGATTTGCCGTTGGTTTGACTTAATTTAGATTTCTAGAACATGAGTTATGATTAAAATACTACGCATAGGTCATGTTACATTTTTCGTGAAACTTCAGTATAACTTTTTCAGTGAATCATGAAACATCCTTAAAATCAATAATGAGTCTAAGGAAACCTTTAGAGCTAATAAATGAGTATGTGTTTATGAAGTTGTTATTTTAATGATGTGCTATGAGTAATTAATGATGAGAATGTGATGAGTAATAGTTGAAGTTAATTAATTGAACCGTGAGTTGAATATAAACTTGTTAATTGACTAATAAGGAATGAATGATGATGAGACATGATCAATATGTGAAATGGTGATGAGTTAATTAGTGATAGGTTATTGAAACCTTGTTTGCTTAATCATGAAATGCGAACTATGTGAATGTTAAAGAATGTAAGCATGATATTTATGATATGATGATGATTAAAACTCGTTGAATGCATTATTATGATGTGATGATGATAGTTGTGGCTTAATGCATTAAAGTTGTGATTAAATGATGTTGTGATGATTAAGCATGATGAATGTGATGAATGTGATGAAATGATGTTATGATGATTAAGCATGATGAATGTGATGATTAAGCATGATGAATGTGATAAAATAATGTTGTGATGATAACATGATTTGTATTGTATGGATGTATTGATTTGATAATGCAATAGTGACGATGTGAAGATACATTATATGATGGAGTGAATTATATAACAACATGATGAGTGCATTGTCGAGTCTATACGTGGTGTCCATGCATACACAGTCAGTCGAGTTGTGAATTGATGACAACATGCCGAGGGTTTTGATAATCCAACATGCCGAGGGTTCTAGTAATCCAACATGCCGAGGGATCCGATATCCAAACTTTGGTACCACATACATTTAGTGTCGTGTTAGGTACATTGCATGAACATGATGAGTCGTATGTGGAAATGTTTTGGTGTGAACTTGTGCATTTATGTGGTAAATGTATACTTGATGATATTGATGACGTGGTGAATGTTTTATTCTTGAATTGATGATGAGATATGAACGATGTAAAATTGAGTTGATTATCTGTTGATGACTTATAGACAAGTGGATATTTATCTGTTGATGACTCATAGACAAGTTGATATTTATCTATTGATGTCTTATAGATTAGTGATATTTATCTGTTGATGACTTATAGATGAGTTGATGATTATTCGTTGATGATTTATAATTGAGATTATGATTTAATTGTTGATGATGTATAATTAAGTTGGTAATTATATAATGATGAGGGTATACTATGATTTATGAATTATGCATGAGTATTAACAAGGTTTTATGTATTGATGAATACTTATATATTAAATGATATTTTGCCTGAAACTTACATGTGTTTATTTTATCTTTTTGTTGAATGTATATCGTACCCTCTAGTGGCTTTATTGTCGCCTCATCCGTGGGTTCAACCCTTGTGGATGTAGACTTGCAGATTGAGGAGTAGTTGCTTAGTAAATTGTGCTGAGGACGGCGTTACGCCTTCTCTTTTATGTTGCGTTTTTTGAGGATGTCTAGGTTAGGTGCTCTGATCTAGGAGTTCGAGATTTATTTTACTTGTTGAATTTTTATGACGATGTATTTATTTGAGATATTTTTGTTGAGACCCGAGATGATTATTACGTTGAGATGATTTATTTCCGTTGTGCTGTGATGATTGTGGATGAGATTTTTATTATGAGAAATTAGCATGAGATGTTTGATGTATCATAATACCTTGATGTTGTTGAATTACATGAATTATTATTTAAATAGTAGTCTCGAGGATAGGGATGTTACAAGGACTACAAGTGGAGATGGTTTGATTATTTATGATGTTGTCCTGATCAGACAGTGTAGAAGAAAGTCGGTATTTAGGGTTGTTATATTTATTGATGTTGTATTTTTTTTAAAAAAAAAAACTATGCAGTTCCTACCTTCCATATTATATATGTTGTTTTTGGTTGAAACTGAGTGCTTATTAAGTAAAAACGTTACAAATTTATAAAATGAGCGATGTTATATGTGAGACCTATTTAAGCATCTAAAATGGAGAACTCCATTGTGAATACTCTAACCCTCTTATTTTCTTAAACACTTTGGATATTCTGTTCTAATCTTAAAAATTGTGGCCGTGATAAAACGAATGGTTATTGGACCTTAAAAATTAATTCAAAATATTATTATTTTATCAAATGAAGCACCAAAAATTAAAATTTTGGGCCCTAAAAAAATTTATTGTTTGTTGTTGGACCCTATGTTGTTCGTTTGCTTCCATAGGCCCATAGACAACCATATCCCTCATCTTTAAATACGATCATGTCTCTTCCTCAGTTTATACCAAGAAAGAAGTTTGTGAATCATGGGTCGTAAAAAAATAGAGATAGAATTAGTGGAGAACAGGAAGGCTAGGAATGTCACATTTTCAAAGAGAAGAAGTGGTCTTTTTAAGAAAGCAAGCGATTTATCAATTCTTTGTAATGCTAGAGTTGGTATAGTTGGATTTACCCCTGGTGGTAAACCATTTGCTTTTGGTTCTCCAACTTTTGAAGCTGTGACTGGTGAGTACCTTCATGGAGAACAAGGTGAATCATCAAGACAAAATGTTAAGCCTTCTCAAAATCAAAATATTAACATGCTCAACAAAGAACTGAGTGATTTGGCCGAAGAGTTGGAGGAAGCTGACAAAGGTAAAGTCTCTATGGTACCTACTGATCTTGACTTAGAAGAACTTCTAAAAGTGAAGGCATCATTGAAAGAGCTCCATTGTAACATTGAGGCAGCATCATCTCTGCTTCTCCTTGCAAAGAAACCTATACACATCATTGATTTAGATTGTAAAAGAATGGGAAAATCCAGTGTTATGGAAACTAATTATTAATTGGAGATTTTTGGTTGTTCAATTTTATAAATTTACATTGAATAATTGGAATTTGTTTTTCTTTTGTGTAAAATTTAGGAATTTGACATCTTCAATCCTAATAAAAATCTAATGAAATCATAATAACTCTCTCTCTCTCTCTCTATCTCTCTCTTTTCCCGGTTTTAGTCCATAATAATTTTATCTCTCGGGATAGAGGGAACTACCATACCGAGGGAGAGATACTTGGAAAACCGAAAGAAAGGTGCGAGAGTCCATGTGATCTTAAATAAAAACAAAAAGTGATATGTATTTGGTCTGAATTCCGACCAAATTCATTTGACACTATTTACACATATTTAGGACATGGTGAGTAAGTTTTTATTATTTTAAGAAGTTGTAACAAACAATTTGAACATTACTAACATGTAGTTGATCGAATGAATGGTAAGGAATTTATACACCTTAAATAAGTGGTTAGAGGTTTGACTACTGCCTCCTGTGTATGGAGAAAAATCAACGAGCAGGAAACACTTTTCTTGTGTTCCCGACATAATTTTTTAGGAAGAAAAAATTATCTCTTTTATTTTTCTTCAAATTTAGTCTCGAGGATCTTAAATATAAACATAAAGTGATACGTATTTGGTCTGAATCCTGACCAAATATATTTGACTATTTACACATTTTTAAGACATGGTGGGTACATTATGATTATGAATAATTTTATTTTGACAAATTTTCAGTTGTCTAACACCATATGTTGTATATGGTATATATTCCATTTCATTTTTAATACATCTCTCCTCTCTCTCTCTCTCTCTCTCTCTCTCACACACACACACACACATCAACAACTATAAGTGATGTATTTGTATACATTGTTAAATATGATTGTCAATTTTTACTTGTTCAAATAACATCATTCCATTATTATTTTAAGAAGTGACAACAGACAATTTAAAAGCTAATGACATGTAGCTGAAGAAACGAATGATAAGGAATCCAAACACCTTGACTATTGTCTCTTGTGTATAAAAAAAGTATCGTCGAGCAGGGAAAAATTACCTTGTGTTACCAACATAATTTTTTATGGAGAAAAATCATCTCTGTTTTTCCCCCTTTTTCTTCAGATTAAGTCCCCATGTTCTTAAATATAAACAAAAAGTAAAATTTATTTAGTCTAAATTCCGACCAAATACGTTTGACTATTTAACATATGTAAAACATGGTGAGTACATCATCATTATTACTATTACTATCACTATTATTATTATTATTATTATTATTATTATTATGAATAATGTTGTTTTGTTAAATTTTCAGTTGCCATACACCATATATATATATATATATATATATATATATATATATATATATATATATTTTGTTTTATTTTAAAATACTTTTTTCTCTCTCCTCACATCACATCAACAATTATAAGTGATGTATTTTTTCCCTAAAAAAAAATTATAAGCTATGTATTTTTATACAGTGTTAAATATGGTTGTCAAATTTTAGTTGTTCAAATAACATCACTCTATTATTATTTTAAGAAATGACAACAAACAATTTAAAAACTAATGACATGTAGTTGAAGGAACGAATGATAAGAAATTCAGACACTTTAAAAAGTGGTTAATTTTTTTTTTTGAAAGTAAAAAGTGGTTAAAGTTTTGACTATTGTCTCTTGTGTATAAAAAAAATCATGAAAACTTGTCTTGTATTCCCAACATAATTTTTTTGGGGAAAAAATCATCTCTTTTTTTTTCTTTCCCTTTTTCTTCATATTAAGGCTATATGATCTTAAATATAAATAAAAAGTAATATTCATTTGGTCTAAATTCCGACCAAATACATTTGACTATTTACACATATTTAAGACACAGTGAGTACATTATTATCATGAATAATGTTATTTTGATAACTTTTCGGTTGTCATACAATGTATACTATTTGATTTTTATTTACCTTTTTCTTTCTCCTCAAATCACATCAATAGTTGTTCAAATAACAACACTCTATTATTATTTTAAGAAGTTGTAACAAACAATTTGAAAGCTAGTGACATATAACTGATGGAAAGAATGGTGAGGAATTCAGACACCTTAAACAAGTGGTTAGATGTTTGAATATTATCTCTTGAGTATGGAGAAAAATCATCGAGTGGGGAAAACTTGTCTTGTGTCCACAACATAATTTTTGGGGGAGATAGTGGTGTATACCACCGTTCGACATGAAACCATTATGGACCCTAGATGTTGAGTCGAGGGCTTTGTTCTTGTTCAAACGTTATTCGTAACATGATGATTATAAAGCCGATTGATGAGTATTCCACGAATCATGTTGAGGGACAGGAGTACCTTAGATGAAATTTGTCCCTCCTACATATAACAGGAGTAATATCTATAGGTCTGTTGATCGAGTATGACTATGAAGTCTGTGGCAACGCCAAAATAAGTTAATATGAGATATTGAACTTGGATTATGTATGCAAGGACATCAATGAATATGATAATTGAACTATAAAAGAATGACACATACTATGTCTTGGATTCATTTTAGATATAAGGACAAAAATGTAATTATGCATATAATCGCTATAACATAAAGGTTACATCATATCACATGAAATTCTCATCATTTGTGTAAGAGTGATGTGTTACTAGATATCACTCACCGTTTATAATATTACATATAAGTGATTCAATATTATTACCAACGTTACGAGAACCTACTAGGTCACACACACAAATACCGATAGACAGGAGATTAAATAAGATACGGTGTGTGGTTATTTTTTCTTAATAAAACGTAAGAAATAATAAAATAAAATTAATAAAGTCAAAAATAGAAGTAAATGTAAAAAAACTATAAGTTATAAGCTTAAACGTTACTTGAATTAGCATCTTCAAAAACTAAATGTTCGTGAAAAAAAGCTTTTTACCAAACAAGTATCATTATATCAAAACAAGCTCATAACTAGTTCAACAAATTATAAACTAGCTTATTTGTGTTATCAAACATAACAACGAAAATATTGTAACATAAATGTAATTGATTTTATTAATTAGTTATAAGTTCCATCATAAATACAGTATTTATCTGCAATGAATTCCATATCTAGGAATGATATACAATTATATAATCTTTTCTCCAAAAACTGCTAATAATGCACCTAAAAACATTCCATCAAAAAAAAAATGCAAATAAAAACATTAACATAATTTTCTTCTCTTTTTCTTATTTTGGCCAAATTCAATTATTAATGACAGATTACAATGAAGTGAATGTACAATGTAGCATTCATACGAACCATAATCATGCTTTCGTCCTTCTACAGATAACAACATATCCTGATCAATCCCAATTCTACTTAATTGTACCATTTTCCTAATATAAACGTTATCACAAAAATACTTCCCAATATAACATTATCACAAAAATATTTTTAGCAGCTGATACAAGTATCAACTATATAGTAGAGCAAACTAAATGTGATTCACAAATCAGCAAATTATGTAGAAGTCATTTTGTGTCAATCATTGAGTTCAACATATTTGAAGTAGGAACGACATAAAAACCAAAACTACGTACAAACAATCATTGAGTCATTTTTTTATTTTTTTTAATCTTGAAACATTAATCTTTCAAACAGAAATGTTTACGATGAACTCACCTGGGACAATGTTGTCTTCAGTAAGATCTGCTAATGGTCGATGGTTGGTATGATTGTGGATCTACCCTTTTTGCTTCAAGGCTTGCTGATAGAAAATGTCAATTGTAGACGTTGGTTGGTCAATATGATAATTGTCATGTGTTTTATTTCACATAATGGATATTTTGTTGCTTCACATGACAAATGTTAAAACTCTTTTAGTGGAAAGTATCATTTTCAAGTTTGCTATATATCAATTACTTTGAATTGTCCTTGTTATTACAGTTTATTAGTTGGTTGCGAAGACATTTTATATGGTGTTTCCACCATGTGGCCATTAGACCACTTATATATTAAAATAAAATTACTTTGAATTATGATGGCTAGAGTAATTAAGCATCATGCACAACAATACATGGGAGTGACAGAAGGGAATAATTCATCCAAAACTCATTCTCTTTGATTCAATTAAGTATTTTCATGATCAACTAATTTTCTTTAGTTTTGCACTCCTGAAATATATGTGATTAATATATCCAAACTTAGGATAATTAAGAAACTAGAAATATTTAAGCGGTTTTGAATGAACATAATTGAAATTACAAAAGCTTTGATTGCATTGAGTAGGAAGTTAGAAAAATGGTACAAATTAATAGTACAGATGAGTAAATAATTAGTTATTACATTACATTACATGAAAGAGAGCTAGAGAGAGATCAGAAGCTGCAACCACAACAAAGGTAAAAGAAGCAGAGGGTGAGAACAAGAACAACAGCTTCAAAGGCAGAGACAACCTTAAAAACAACATCATCAATGAATGAAACAGGCAAGGTAAGTCTGTTCCACTTGAATACTGACGATGATGATTGCCACAAAAACTTCAACCTCAATGTTTCCTTCCTCAGCCTCTTCAAAAACGATATTTTCTTCCCAACCATTGACATTCCGTTTTTTTCCCTTTGATTAATTACTCAAATAATCAATTTTGCTATGTGTATTTTCCTTGTAGCAACTAAGAGCATGGGTTGGGGATTATATTGAGGAAAAAAGGAAGTTTCCACGTTGGCTTTTGGTTAAGTACTTTTCTTAGTACTCACGGTTTATCAATGGGAGAGAGAAAAAGAAAATTAGGAATATAGTTGAAAAACAAGTGTTTTATGAATGATAATAATCCTCATAATATGGTCATGTTTGGTGGTTTGAACTTGATTGAGAAGTTTTAACTTTGTAGTAGTGGGATTGATTGGGATAGAGTCAAGTCGTACGTGCGTGACGTGAGTTGAGTTGGTATATGCGCGTCTTATGAAATGGGAAATTTAGTAGTATGTGCCAAGTGGATGGATTTCAGTATCTACTCGTGTCTGGAAGTAAGATTAATGCAATATTACCCTTCCTTCTACTTCTAGTTTTCTATACACTTTTTAGATCTTAATTATTTTTTTCCAAAACTTTTTTTAAAAAAATGCTAAAAAGTGTTGTGTATTGATCAAGTTATACGGGTAAAAAAAAAACTAATTAAATTCATATTGAAATGTATTGTTGGAAAATACTGAATTCAATTTTTCAAAAGTTTAAATGCTGTTATTTTTAACTCAATGAATTTCATTCAATCGGTAGAAACATTTATATATATATATATATATATATATATATATATATATATATATATATATATATATATATATATATAGGGACTATGTTCGAATCTCGGACACCCCACAAATTCACCTCATAATATATGAATTTCTAATTACTACTACTTTCAATGCAAAACTACATATATTTTCAATGTGAAACTATTACTTTTGTTTTTTTTAACCAGTATATCTTATGACAATTGTTAACATACCTTAGAACTCAATATTAAAATTAACATTCTTTTCTCTACCAAAAACAAAATTAACATTTTTTTTACTGCTGGTCAATTATTTTTTTCTAGTAAAAATAAACGATATTTATTGATTAAATTGGGTAGAGTAAATTGATAGCGAATAAATTCAAAGTCACTAAAAAATAAAATAAAATGAATTTGTGAACAAAATCACAACATATAACAAAATGCATAGGCTTATAAATATAACTATATTCAAGTGTTCAAAATACTCATGTCTTTGGATATGTAACATTGAGAATGTCAAAGTCAATAATTTTTATTTACATTGTATTAAAATTAACCTTTCAATCTAAATCAAATGAGTATTGCATCAAGACGGAAAAAAAAAGGAAAAAAACACCACCAAAACAAGAAACCTAAAAATCCAACTACGGTGACAAAATCACAAAACCACCAAAATCACGAAATTGGAGTTGTATGAGCATAATTTACTTTATAAATTGACTATTACTACTTCAAATACATAAGAACTAATACTTGCAATTTTTCCTGATAATCCAACCAATAAAACTTGTCCATAGTTTATGTTTCTGAGTGCTAGGTCGTTCATACTTGTCTCTATTGGTTTAAAATGTACTCCCTACACTACACTGACTATTGTATGTATATTATATGCCAAAATTAAATTAAGATAAGTATAAGCTCGCTCATCGTAGTAGAATCAGCGATTCTAGAATTTTCATAAGCTAGGACCAACACAATAATGAAATATTAAGTTACGAGGTAGTATTGAGTAAGTCAAATACATATATAAAATTAGAACACAAAATATGAAAAAATTGAGCTATAGTTAAGCACCTTGAAAATCTAAATCTATTAATTATCATAGTTCATTTTTGGATCATCCAAGGCCTCATGCTTCTAGCGTTAATGCTCTTCTGAAGGCTGCACATCTAGAATGAATAATCAAAAGAAATCATCACCCTTTCCTAAGTTGGTTATGCTATTATTCTACCATTGTGTTCCATATAAATGGATCTGCTATAACCTTCATCTTAAAATTTATATGGTTAATAGGAATCATAAGTTTCCACTAAATCTTTCGCTAGCGGTGGTGATTACAAGTATGTAAAAGATCTTTAAGAGGGTTATATTAATTCCAAAAAAAACTGTTGAAACTGCTCCATTTAATCATTACATCCATCAAGTTTAGTAGCATTTCAGAAAAAGTGATTAACTAAGTGCTACAATGCACGAGTGACCAGGACCTTAACATGTATTTATGTAGTTTCTACATAGTAATCAACTAAAAGATCTTTAGGACCAATACAACAACATAAGCAAAACTAACAACCTAATAAGTTTCACATTTTTATTTTCCACAAGTACAATAGGCAAAGTTGGAGCACATGATGCTATAATTTAATCTCATATGCTATCCATTGCAGTATACGTCAATACACAAAGTATAGTATGCATCTAATATTGTTGTTACTTGAACAATTACTAGAACTTCTAGGTAGTTTCCCCTTTAATTGAAGAAGCAAATGCCACACATAGACACTAACTAGTAACTACATCAATTAGAACTACAAAGTCTACAAACGCATTCTCTCCCTGAAGTTGTAAAACTACATAGCATGTTCTGATTCATATATTTTATAATGATTCTCACTGTGATGGGCTGCAAAGAAATGCTCTAAGCCAATTTATATTGTTTGTGTAGTGCAGGAAACTATTGGCAGCATAACAGCTCAAATTTACACTTGCAAGAATTATATAATTAACTTAACGACAGTGAAAGTGTTTATGAAATTTTCAAAGTTAATAATTTGACATCAAAATTCAAAATAGAGAACATAATCATAAGCATATTACAACCAATATCCCAGCTTCTAAATCAGTGATTTGCTAGTTCAAATATTAGTACTTTACAATTTAAGATACAAGGTGCTAAATTTACACCAATAAGATAGTAGATTCTTTCCTTTCTAATGGTTTTCTAATATTAGTAGCTGCTATCTTAGGTTGCATTGATCCATTTCAACCTATGAATCTTATTTCTAAACTAAAAAATCCTTTCCATACCTCAACTGAAAATCAAATCTAGAAATAAGTAATTAGGCAATGTGAAGAATGAGTTTGCAGAAGCATACTATATTAATACAAATATCCAAAATCAAACACAACAAGAAATAGTCTATATCATTCTCACCAAAATCAAACACAAACTTACCAATACTACACATGTTAAATTGCAAAATTCAAATCAAGAAATTGAGTTGCTTAATCACAATGGAGTTAACATCATATCATATTAACACAAAAATCCGAGAAAATTCAATACCTTGGATTGCGGCGAAGGCCGGAGTGCCTCGAAGAAGCGAAATGAACCAGTGAGATCGATTCTGATGCTGATGGAGCGATTTTGATGATTCATATTGAGATCGAGAACCAGTGAGTAATGGTGCGAATGAGAGTTATTGAGAGTTTTTTTTGTTACTGAAGGTTTATTCCGTTAGTAACTACTGAGGGTCTAAATCCCTCGGTAATGCAATTTTGAATTGGTTAGTAATTTGGAGAATTCTTGTAGTGTATGACACTTGTTAACATACCTTATAACTCAATATTAAAATTAACATTCTTTTCTCTAACAAAACAAAATTAACATTTTTTTACCGCCGGTCAATTATTTTTTTCTAGTAAAAATAAACGATATTCATTGATTAAATTGGGTAGAGTAAAATGATAGCGAATAAATTCAAAGTCACTAAAAAAATAAAATAAAATGAATTTGTGAACAAAATCACAACATATATGTTAATAGCATAAAACGACAAAATGCATAAGCTTATTAATATAATTATTTCAAGTATTCAGAATACTCATGTTTTCGGATCTGTAACATTGAAAATGTCAAAGTCAATGATTTGATTTGCATTGTATTGAAATTAACCTTTCAATCTAAATCAAATGAGCATTGCATCAAGATAGAAAAGAAAAAAAACCCACCAAAACAAGAAGCCTAAAAAACCAAGGTGACAAAATCACAAAAAGTGCAAAAAAAGGGAAAAAAAATAACTTTTATATATATATATATATATATATATATATATATATATATATATATATAACTAAGGTGAAAATCACTTATTTAACTAAAAAAAATAAAGGAAAAAACGATTTTAAAGAATGGTTAATGTCAAAGTTGAGCTTAAACCACATCTCTCCTACCAATGACAATCTATTTCTTCAGGTAATACGAATCTTTTGAGTTATCTTGTAGGAGTCTGTTTGACAATTGTTTGTTACTTGTGAGTTTTCTCTTCAAGGGTCTTATAATATTTTTAGGGGGGTTAGGGTGGCAACTTGCCATGCCACCAAATCTTTTTCGTTTGTTTTCAGTGTTCACCTCTTTTGGAGGTAATATTCAGGATACAAATTTACTATCCCCGTATCCCGTGATGTCAAATATGTGGAACTCTCAAAATTATGTTATTGGCAGAGTGGTCAGTGTTGATCCTGTTGAGCAATTGGAGGATAAAGTTTAGTTCTGCTCCAGAAAATGGTTCTTGAGAAAGTCTTATGAGTTCTCATGTAGTCATGTTCCTTGCATGAATGAGTAGTAGTATAGCCTTCCTTTTGTTTTAGGCAGATAGGGTGTAGTTTCTTCTTCATTTTTGGCTCGGTGTTCTTTGTCTCGTGCTTGGTTCTTTCTTTGGTGACTGAGTTTTATCATTCTTGTTGGAACATATGTGAAAATTGAGTTAAAAGATTAAACACAAATTCCCACGTTGGGTAGAACTATTGTTGTGTGAATTGAAAAAAGTGGAAGTCCCACATCGGATGGAACACACATTAGTAGTGTTTATATATTGGGGGTGTACCTCTAAGGGGGTGTATAATTAAGTGAACGAAGTAAACACTAAAGAAAAAATATATATTTATATATTTTATTATTTGGAAATGTTAAATTAAGTAATTAATTTAATCATTATTAGAAAGTGCTTTCTTAGTCCCCAAGTTTCGCTAAAATATTTCGGAACACAATCTGAAATATTTTGGTATGCAATCTAATATATTTTAGTACGTGTTCTAAAATATATTTTGATACTCAATAATATTTTTCTGTACGAAATAATATATTTTGATACTCAATAATATATTTTGGTACTCAATTTGAGATATTTTTGTACTAGATCTAATATGTGAATTACATGTTGCCAAAGTTACTCACTTATTAGTTGTGAATTTTTTCTATAAATAGAGAACTCACATAGTGCATTCCACACACCAAAAGAGTTCTATTGAGTTGTCGAGAACTCTTTCTCTCTTCTCCCTCCAGCTTGTGTTAACGAGCTATTATTCTCCTCTTTCTGTCTCTTCGGATTTGAGAGTGTTCTTAAGACCATAGTCCATTTCGGTAAAAAGTCCCTTCGGAATTAAGAATGGTCTTAAGAGCATAGTCCCTTCAATTATTTATATCTCTTCAAAATAAATAATATTTTAAGAGCATAGTCTCTTTCGATAATTTATGTCCCTTTGGAATAAATAATATTTTAAGATCATAGTCCCTTTTCCGGTATTATAAGAATGATCTTAAAAATATATTCTTCTTAAATTCTTGAAGAAGTTAGAATGGTGGTAGCACCATATTAGAGTGGTCATAGTACCTTCCCCTCGCATAATCGATTCCCGAACCCAAAATCTTTAAATCGTGGTAATTTAGAACTTTTTCCCCTTTTCCCCGAAAAATTAAAAGTTCAGTCGTGAAACAAAATTAATGAGTCAACGCTAATCAATAGATTGATCTCCGAAATTCGACGCGACACCAGTGCATTTTTTGCACACCTGAGGAGCGCCGGTATAGCTTGGCAGCGCGTTTTTGCCTTTTTCTTGATCTTTTTGAGTATTTTCTTCCATGAAACTTGAGACTTGGAATAAAATTTCTCCTCTTTGTAATGTCTTCAGAGGCCTCTTGAATCTTCATTCATTGTCTTACCAAATTCTCTTGAGATGTTTTGTTTTGTCGATTTGCATGATTTTGCTTTAAGTTACATCAAAACCACCTAAAGAAGTGCTTGGTTTCAGGAAAACTAGAATTATATGTAGGGGTGTACGTGGGTCGATTTGGGTTGAGCTTGATCAAACCCGAACCATATATGGTACTCCGGTTTGAGTGAGGTAAAATAACCACCCGTTATATCATTCGGTGGGTTTTGACAAACCCGCTAATTTCTGGGTTGGATTGGATTCGGTAATGGGTTACCCAACTTATTTTTCTATTTTTTTTAATATTAAACGAATAAATGACTAAATGGTTGACTTATTTTTACTATAACTTTATGCATCATAGACTAATAAATTATAATATCAAATAATAAACTCCATCATAAAATACTTGCAACAAACTAAAGTTGCATGACATAAAATGACATTAGTATCAAAATAACCAAAAAGTGCAACATCCTAATTTGTAACTCTAGCATGTTTTGATTTTCATTATATAGGGTACAATGTGTATGTTTTGAAAATATAACTTGGTTTATGACCCTAACCTTTAGTATTTTTCTTCTACCCTATGAAAATAAAGATAAAAAATATTGACATTATTGGGTAAGTCTCGGTCTGGTATTACCAAAAACCCATTTATTTTTATGAGTTTTCCATTTTTAGAAACCATATCCACCAAATTAACCGGTCCAACCTTTTTTATTTTTTTGGTGGGTTTGACAGAATTTTTCTGGGTTGACCTAACCCATGTACACCCCTAATTATATGACTCGAACAAAATGTCTTAAAAACTATAGGCAATATGTTAAAAATTATGTAAGATGGCATGTCATAACACATAATCCATAAACATAACACAACTATCTCCTCCTCTCTCTTCTCCTAAAAATACCCCTGGAACAATCACAGTTTTGTTCAAAACATGATCTAGATCGTGAGATCTCAAGCAAAAAACTTTAATTGGGTGGAAAATTATGCAGTGAGTCGTATCAGGAGTGGGTGAATTTTTTTTGAACTGGGCAAAAAACATACATAGTTTACAGTTAGCGTCCCCCCTCTTCTTCCTCTTCCTCCTCCTCTTTCTTCTAGGTCCTTGTATGATGATTTAGATCCCAAAAAAATAAATGTGATTGGAAGATTAATATTATTATTACAGATCCAACACCATAGAAATGATTGGTTATGGATCTTTGAGTTCTGAAATTTGAAACAGAAAAAGAATGAGAAAAGGGAAAATTGTGTTATGGTCATTGTTGATCTAGAGCGAGAGAGAAACAATACAATTTGAAGAAAGGGTGGGTGGAAGAGAGAGAAGGTGGATGGAGTGACGAAAAATTGAACCAAAAAGCCATCGTTTGGATTTTCTTTCATCACTCATTAATAAGTTTGAGAGTTTGAGTAAAGTTTAAAGATATGTATGAGATGATGAGGTTTGAGAGTTGGAGTTGAAGTAAGATTGAGTGGTTTGAGAGAGAGAGAAAAAAAAGGGGTGGATTCTTTGGTGTTGATGATGGATGATGCAGGGTTTGAATTTAGGAAGATGATGAATGGTGGTGATGGTGAATCTAGGAAGAAGATAGGGGTGAGCAAGATTTAACCACCCGACCGAAAACCGAAATAACCGAAGAAATTTGTGTGCACTCGGGTGAGTTGGGTCGGGCCACGGGTACTTAGTTGCAGCTTTTTCGGTCTTAAATGGTTCCCAGCGGTCGGGGTCGGATGAGAAAATTAAATTTAGTTGAACCCGTGTTCGACCGCATCAAGCTATTACCCTATTACTAGTTCACCAGACTCATGATGAAGTTGCTACATTTCCTATACTTTTGTGACATATCTGCTACACTTGGTATTGTCCCATCTAACCTTGGAACTCACAAAAGCAGGTACCAAGGCGATAAATTTTTGCAACTCACAAATGTGTAGTAAAGTGAGTAAATCAATAAATAAAATGTACATTTTCATCTCTCTAGAATAGAATCTGGTAGTGAAGGCTTTGTTTTTTGTTTTTTGTTTTCGAAGAGCTCCCTCCACCCTTTCTTCCATGAGAACATACCTTCTTTATCCCAACCTTCCATCATCAATTTTTTTTGTCATTTTTTCCTTCTTCTTACAATCATCTTTTTCATGTCTCTCATTACAACATACAAGACACACATCTTTACTTCTCACTTATCACTTTAACAATTTCATGTCATCTAGATTTGTTACTTCATTGATGCATCGTGACTCCCTCTGTACCACCATAACACTAGCACCACCAAGAGCATCAACCGAATCAACCGATCCGCCTAACCTGTATCCCGCACAACCCGGCACCCGAGCAACCAGTACACTTGAACGGTCGAAAATGGGTTTAGTTCTACCTTCATCAGTTGTCTTTCGGTGAGGGGTTTTCGGACCGAATCCGACCAAACCCGACCGGTGCTCACCCCTAGAAGAAGATTAGGGGAACTGAAGAGTCACGTGTTCCTTCCTTCTCCATTATATTTTTTTTTTATTTTTTAATTAAAGAAAGACACATGTGCTTTTTTATTTTTATTTTAATTAAAAAAATTACACATGTGACATCCAACTCACTTAAGTGAGGAGCCATGTGGGCGTTGACCCAGTCAAAATCAAGGGGAGCTTGAAGGTTGCAAAAGGGGAAAACTTAGGGGGTGGTTTTTTTTAATGAGTAAATGGTCATTTTGGTCCCTGAATCTGCACATCACTGTCACAAAGGTCCCTGACTCAGGATTAAATACAAAGTAGTCCCTGAATGTGCACTTCCGTTATCACTTTAGTCCCTGGCGTTAAATAATTTTGTTAACTGATGACATGGCAAAGATTTTATGCTGACAAGGAGTATGAGGTGTCAAAGGGGCTAAAGTGAAAATAGAAAATTTTCACTTTGGTCCCTGAATCGAAAATCAATATCCCCGAAAATCAATATCCCTGAATCGAAAATCAATATCCCTGAATCGAAAATCAATATCCTCAAACTCGTCCCAACGAAGTGTTGCTCTTCGTCAAGAACTAGGTCATCTTCCTCAGTGAAGTTGTTATGTGGTTGCGTGAGACTTGTTGTTAGGTCCCTGACTATGCATACTTACTATCAGTTAGGTCCCTGATAGTAAACACTTACTATCACAAGGTCCCTGACAGTAAAAACTTACATGCACACGTCATTTGGGCAAGCTTCCATGCAATGGCTGCTATTCCACGCCTACAACATTTATCACGCTTCCATTCAACGACTGCTATTCCATGAACACACAACATGCCTAAAAATGTGACAGCAAACGCTAAATATTAGGTAACAATTCACATAACATATTTGGCGTTATATCAGTGATATTACAATAGTTAATATGAAAACAAATACTAAATAAAGTGGCTTAAGTTTCTATCATACTGTAGAAATGCACATGCTTAGATAAATATACTAGGACAATATTTGTAAATAATCAATTGAAGTTTAGTTGAATATGTATTCTTGAAGCTAATAATCTTTCTTAAAAAATGAAATAGTATAATTTGAAGTTAACATTTAGATTAAAAAGAATAAACCATGAAGGAATTCAAGATATACAAATACAAAATTTGGGAAAATGTGATTCATAACCAGACCTGAAAGCCTGAATCAATTCTTCATATTGCTAGAATTGTTAAATTGATATAAAATAGGATCATACTAGGCCTACTTTGTGCATGTAAGTGTTTATTGTCAGAGACCTAACTGATAGTAAGTATGTATAATTGAGGAAGATGACCCAGTTCTTGACGAAGAGCAACACTTCGTTGGAACGAGTTTTGGGATATTGATTTTCGGGGATATTCATTTTCGGTTCAGGGACCAAAGTGACAATTTTCTACTTTCACTTTAGTTCCGGTGACACCTCATACTCTGTCAGCATAAAACCTTTGTCACATCATCAGTTAACAGAATTATTTAACTCCAGAGACTAAAGTGATAACGGAAGTGTACATTCAGTACTTTGTATTTAATCCTAAGTCAGGGACCTTTGTGACAGCGAGGTGCAGAGTCAGGGACCAAAGTGACCATTTACTCTTTTTTTAATAGGGGGTCAAAATCGCAACTCATGTGCTCGTCTTTCTGTTCTTTTTATTGCGCCAACGTTTGAAAATTATGAATGGTGTTTTTTTATATAAAAATTTGAATTTGATTAAAAGTAAAAATATAAATGTTTTTTGCTTTCAAATTACAACAAACCAAACTAATCATGTTTACTTATTTCAATGACACCAATAATATAACAAAAAAAATATAATTTAAATTCTTATCCTTGTAATGACACCAACAATAATCATTTTTATAGAAAAAATTGTTTAAGGGTATAATTGGGATAATGAAAAAGTCAGTCCAAAATCTCATATTTTCTTTATATAAAGTAAGTATAGATATACTCATCTAGTTTGTTACATTTTTTAAAAGATAAAGGAAAAAACTGGACATACACTCATATCTTGTTTGTTACACTTTTATTTTAGACACTTGGTAATTTATATTCATAATCTCTTGAGATGGAAGAAAAAAAGAAGGAATAAAAGAAAAATATAAAATAAGAAAATGAAAAGAGTAATATATTATACTTGTTGCTAATTGTTGTAATAATTGATATAGCCTAGTGGAGTATTATTTTTACTCTACATTGGGTACATGAGTTGATTACCCTTTAATCCATTTTGGCATAAGAACTGCGGAACTCCTCATTATTTTTTGTCTAGTAGACTAGTGACTGAAGCTCACACATTTAAATGTGGAGAAGTGAAATGTCCGGAGTTCGAACCCCGACTTCTGCATAATTATGCAATATCCCTACTAAATGAGATAAGTTCACGAAGACATATTACTCCTCATTTTATTAGTTGGCACAGTATTCAACGGTAGTATTAGAAAAGAATTAAACAATGCCAGCTCACATCCAGACATGACATTGGTAGAGAAAAGTAAAGGAAAAAAAAGGTGATGGTGTCGGTTATATTAATTGAGGTGAGAGATACTTGGGGTCTATATGTAAAATATTTGGGTTAAAGGTGCAAACTAAAAAACTCAGGGTGGTCATAATGCAAATAAATAAGGATATTGGTGCAATTTCCCAAAGTTTAAGGTGTACAGGTGCACACCCTCATTGTACACTGGATCTGACCCTGTTTCTCTCTTTACCAAATTGTTGCTTGTGGGTTCTAAGATATTTTCCTAATTTTCTCATTTTCCCCGGATGAATGATAGTATGATCGATGATCAATAGAAATGAGGGAGTAGTAACTTTTTATTTATGCTCTTTTTTAAATGACATATATCACTATGCTAGTTTTAGTCTTTATTGAATTTTTTGCCCTCCAAAAATCGTGATTTTCCGTGGCAGATTTTTCACAACTAATATACATAAGTGGATTGAGATGAATATTTATTTTAATTTGAATGATGGCTTCATATTAAATGGGATGCTTGTTGTACTTTGTGTAAACAACTTAACCTATTGTCGACGGACCCCACAATCCAATACGAGTCATTGCAATATATTTTATCCTAACTCATACACTTTTTGGAAAGCTTTTTAGAAGGTCGCCAATCCCAAAATTACTCATGATATGAGTTATTGAAAAAAGATGCACTTTGTTGGTGTAGGTATTGTTAATCAATTTATATAAGCCATCTTTCAATCATGCAATTTTATGCTTACAAAACCTCATAATCCTTCTCATTCTAATATGAATTTGATTCATTCTTGCATCATTTTTCATTGAAGTTGTTAGGAGCCTTTCATTGTTAACTAGACTTTTTACCCGTGCTTTCGCACGAGACACAATCATCCAATCATATAATGTGTTAATTAATTACATGATACTTAAAAATTCAATATAACTTACATTTCAATCTCAAGTGTAAGATTAATTATTTTACTCTCTTTCATTTTTCTCACGCTCTTTCACGTTGTCCCTTTCTGCCATCCATGGATATACATATAACTGTTGAAGCAGTATTTCATACAACAAAAGTAAGTATTTTCTATTATCGTCTCCACAGGGATTGGTGCGTTACTTCGAACCGTTCAACAATCGGTATTGTTTTGAGTTAAGGGTTTGTACTATTGGTTTCATAAAATGACGGAATGTAAATGCGGGAATTAAAACGACAAGTAATAGGGAATAAAAGTATTGGAATTAGAGTTCATCAATCTTGCAAAGAATATAATTCATGAATCATGCATATGAATTTAGCGTTTTAGCGTAAATATCACGTGTCGCTCTACAAAATCATTGATTTCCCAAATGACATCGTGAGATCGATCGTATCGTTTAATCGACGATTTCCCAATCAATCAAACGATCCGAAAGCATTACGATCCAAAACTTAGTGCAATTATCAAAACCCAAATCCATTTCTAGATTTTTCTTATTTTGATAGAAGATTATTCTTAAACATAGATTCAAAAGTATTTGTCAATATCATTTGAATCAAGCATGAGATTGAAAAGCAAGAATAACTTCATAAACACTTAAATTGCTAAATCATATATTCACATAATCATTTATTACATCAAAGCTAAAAAGATTACCTCTAATCCCAACAAAGGGATGTTAGTTGCTCATTTTCATGACAACTATACAAAAGATAAGAGAAAAGATGAAGATCATGACCCAAAGTCTTGATTTCCCAAAGCCCTTGGTGGATTTCCACAATTCAATCCTTTTGCTCCTTGAAGATCACTACTTCTAGCCCTAATTACTAAGTCCTAAACTACTACTAAAGCAATCCTAACAATTGGAAGTAAAAAGTCTCAAAGTTCTCCAACTGGGTTTTTTTGAAAATGAGCCAAAAATGCTTTTAATAACTGAATTTTTGCACGCTCGCTACAAGCGATGAGCTGGTCGCTTGTAGCGAGGAAGTCTGTTGGCCAATGGGGATCCTCCACGTCAGCATGGAGCCTTAAACCGCCCTTGGTCGCTTGAAGCGACCAGTCCATCGCTTGTAGCGATGAACCTCTAAAAATCCCTGCCTAGGCTCGCTTGAAGCGTGGAAACTGGCGCTTGAAGCGATGAAGCCTTCAAATTCCCTGCCTATCCTCGCTTGTAGCGAGGAAGCGCACGCTTGTAGCGATGGCTTTAATCAAAACTTCATTTTCTTTGCTCAGCATGATCAATCATAAATTTCCTGCAATAATAACATGGGGTAAGGCATAGGATCACAAATATAGCATTTGAACCATAAATATGAGCTTATCCTAAGATAACTTGTAAAATAAGTTACATAAGTGCCTTAATTAAATGAACATTTTAACCACTTTTAGGCACTTATCACACTCCCCAACTTAAATCTTTGTTTGTCCTCAAACAAAGGACACAACAAATAAGGAAACAAGCTTTAACCATGGCTTTGAGCAAGAATGCAAAAGTATCAAAAATTTGAAGCAAATAAGTGTCAGATGAATGATTCAAATGTGATTGCGCAAGCTAAGATTAGGTTCCTCATTAACCGAGATACATACTATGAATGTGAACTAGTTCTAAACACAAAGCATCTAATCACACAATTCTTAACAAGCAACATGTTTAAAATTGAACCAAACCTAACACACTTCTATATAAAGTATATGAACAAATTGAAATCTATTGTGAGGTTATGAACACTCATCCAACAAACATGATAACATTCCAATTAAATTATGTGTCCATCTAATTATCATTTCCAAAAGCATAAAAGGCATTGATCAAAAGGTCTTTAAGGGTTGTAATTGGGCTAGGTTACAAAAGAATTGTCATATGTGGGATATTTGAATTCAAATGGCCAAGCAAAAGGAACATTCAATCTAATTACAAACTTCCTTCTTTTTCCAATACAACTCTTGGTGAATTACGTACTTTCTTTTCTTGATTGATCTTGACAACTTTTTCTTTGAATTATTGCAAACCTTTTCATTTTCATTTTTTTTTTCTTTTCTTTTTCTTGGTTTGCTTTTCTTTCTTTTTTTTCTTTTCTTTTCTTTTCTTTTTCTTTTCTTTTTCTTTTCTTTTTCTTGTTGTCAAGATCAATTATCACATTCACCATTACATTGACATAAACATAACCTCCCTTTCTCCCCAACTTATTTCAATGACACCCTAATCGAATGTTCCTTTATCATTATGGCAAAGGTCAATAAAAACGATGGATAAGGGTTCACAAGACAACAACTATCAGAATTCAATAAAGAGTTAACTATGAACTGAATTTTTTTACAAACTCCGGCAATTTAAATAAGCAGATGAGCTTATTAAAATTGACAGTTCACAGAAAACAATTCTGATTCAATAGGCTCAGATGGGTTAACAGATACTCACACATCTCACAGGGTAGGTTCATTTGGTCAAGTATTTCACTCAATTTCAAAAAAAATTGCCTTGATCACTTCAATGCTTTTATACAAATTAAAACAACAAAAGATTTAACATAAAATAACTGAGTTAAACATGATATTGGTCTCCCGCATATATATACAATGGTTGAGGATTCCTCACATTTTGGCTAGTTCTATATTGGTTCAAAACTAAACAAATGCTTGCTTAAAACTGAATAAATTAACTTGTGTGTAAAGAACTTATTCACATTCAAGAATATACCTAGAAAAACAAGAAAACGAGTACCTTAGCTGCGCGCTTTAACACTCATTCTATCATTATCACTCAATTGAATCTAAGCTCAAGCACTGGCTTTTGAATCTTTCTTTCCAAATTGTTGGGATATTTTCAAAAAAATTACTCAAAATAAATACCAAAGCATAAATAAAGCATAAACTATACTAAACATGTTATAACAAGAATAAATAACATAAACCAAAAAGGTACATCATCCATGATACACAAAACATAAATAAAACAAAGTACAAAGCATAAAGAGATGTTATAAAAGTACAAAGCTTTAATAAATAAAATGAAAGGGATGACAAAACAAAAGTCTGCAGCTCTCATCAAAATCAGTCTGAATCTGAATCCATGTCCTCAGAATCTATCATAGCTGCAGCCATACGGTCTAGGCTATTTGTAGCCTCCGATGAATCATCTCCAAGATCGTCATCAACATCAGCATCGTCGTCACCATCATCACCGGCATCCTGATCACCAGCATCTGCTGCAGCTGCCCCTCCAGGAAAGAAAGGCCTGTCCCCAGGCCAAGCTATGTGCTCAGAGAAGAAAGCTGGCGTCCATGGGCTTTGGCCACTGTCATGCAGATGACTCTGAATAGTCGTTAGAGCCCGGTGATTAGACGCATTCTGCGCCAACAGAAAAGAGCTCACCATAGAGGAATCCCAACTAGAAAAATCAAGTGGTGGAATGGTCGGGCCCTGAGGGTGGCTAGTATGATGTGGTGGTGGTGGTGCACTAGAAGGACCGGCTGATGTGGATGGTCCAGCTGAGGAAGGAGGTGGGGCAATAGGTGTGGGGGTAGAGCAGTACCTATTGATGTACCTGTCATCAATAGGGTTCTTTATCTCTTCATCTACCTGGTTGGGCATGTGTACCCTAGCCCGTCTACAGAGTCCCATAATCAATCCAGGAAAGGTCAGTGGGCATTTGGGTTTGCCCGGGGGTAGGATGCCGCTCTCAGCTACTACCCTCATCTCATTTGCTATCAGCCTAGCAACGTCAACCTGACGTTGAGTAAGGATATAATGAAGAAGAGGGGTAACGTCGAGGGTGGTAGAAGAGGTATGAGATTTTGGCCGGATATTATATAAGATCAGGGTAAGGACTACCTGAGCCGGAGTGGTCATATCCTCCCTAAAGGCTCGGAAAGGCTTACCCGAAGCCTTACTCAAGTCGTAGTGCTTCCCCTCCTGGAAGATGTCTCGTGCAATAAGCTCATGATCCCAATTACCGCTCCTCTGATGCTCAGAAAAGTCACATAGCATAGTAGGTGCTAGTGGATTGTCCTCTTCACAAAGCTCCAAAGGTTTGCCCAAGTATGCATTGATGGACATTCGATCAAAGGTGATGGTGCGCCCTCGCACGTATGTAGTCCATGTGAACTCGTCAGATGGGTCAGCTGGGATCGCATTCGCGTATAATTCCCGCACGATGTCGTAATTTATCTTCCTTGGTGGCGTGCACAGAATCCCCCATTTCCTTTCGTTGATCATGTGAGCTATCCCCCCGTATTCTCCCTCTTCTGATATCTGGAACTGCTTCTCAGACCAGATTCTCCGTGTTTTCAGCTCCTCGTACCTTTCTTGATTCCTTAAACTCAGGAAACGACTCGCGTCATGCGGTTGAATGTTGGCTCTAGGTCGTGATGACGAGCTCTCAACGTTCCTTTGTCTTTTGGACGAGGATTTGGGTGCCATTCCTACACAATGATCAAAACAGATAAAAATAAGGTAGGATACAAGTCAGGTGTAAATCAAAAGAAAAATAAAACAATTTTCTGGTTTCGTCGCTACAGCGACAGCTTGGTCGCTTGTAGCGAGCGAACCCAGAAATTGCTGGTTCCTGCGCTACAAGCGCTGTTCTAGCGAGGAAGACCCTTTTTTAAAATATTTGATTTTCTGATTTTAAACCTACTTGTAGCATGCGAAATTAAGATTAAAGCAAATATAAATGATTAACAATCACTTAAACTTCCTAAATCCTCAAAAACCCTAAATTATTTTGAATTTTTACAAAGGTTTTTTCCAAAATACGAATCTTATGAACAAGAGGATGAAAGGGGAGTTTTCCTAGTGATTCTAGGTCATTTATTACAGCTTAAACTATGGCTAATCATGGGTAATCAACAGGGCATGTTCTAAGTTTGCAAATTTCAAAAACCCTAAACCCTAGAATTTGAAATCAGCATGCAGGCACATTCAACAAGTAAAAAGCCTATAAACAGTAACAGAGATGGACGAAAAACATACCTGGAGTGTGATTGAGCAAGATTAAACACAGGTACAGAGTTTTTTTGGCAGATTATGCAGAATTGTAAAGAGAAAAATGCAGAAATGAAAGCAAAAGGGAATGGAATGTTTACAGAATAATAGGATGCGAACATATAAGACAAAAACGGCTAGAATATTAAATGAGGTGGTTGGGAGGTAACTGAAAAGACATAGTGGCCTGGGAACTATAAAACTGTTTTCTGATACGGTCGCTACAAGCGCGCGACCTGTCGCTACAGCGACAGGCTTTAAGCCCATCGCTACAAGCGTGGTGTGGTGCTACAAGCACAAGGTTGGAATCCATCGCTACAAGCGACAAGTGTGTCGCTACAGCGACGTAGTGCAAATCTCATCACTACAGCGATGAATCTGTCGCTGTAGCGACCATGACAGGAAACAGAAAAATAAAATTTTGAGTCTTAGCCACTATCCCTATATGCATGGATGGATGTTAAAAACTAAAATACTAATTAAAAACAAACCTAAACAGTTGTGGCCAGAATAAGACGGAGATCACATCAGCTTTAGTACTCCTTTGCTGCGGGAGGAATTCCATGAACTTGAAGAACAGCTGATGTGGAGTCCATAACCTCCCTAACCAAAATAAGCTGAGCAAGGTACACAAGCAATCTAAAACCAATTCCAATCCGGCCTTGCTCACTTTCATCCCTTCTTCCTTAGAAGTTTCTTCCTTGTTAAGAAACGTTTCCGGCTTCTCAATCTCCATAATTTCTTCACTATCAACAACACTGGCCTCTTCAGATTTTGACCATTCTTGAGGAAGTTCTAAGTTGTGTGGTATTTCTAATTCTTCCACTAATGGCTCTATACCACATCCTTTAAACATTGGCTCTTCCTCACTCTCATCAACATCATCTTCAATAATCTCTCCGAATTCCAAAACGGATTGATTGTTGGTCTGAACCTCCATGATTCTTGGTAGAACATTGAATTGCACTCGCAAAATATCCAATTGGCATGATAAAGCTCTCAATCTCTGGTTGGTATTTTGCATGTTGATCATGGATTGTTGCATGAACATATTCAGAATATTCTCTGTTCTTGCCATTTGTTCTTCTTCAGACGGATATTGTTGAAATTGTTGATAGGTATCATACTCGTATGGATCATAGTAGTTGAAATAATCATGATGATCAGCCATGATTTTTTTCAATGAGAATCTGAAACACAATTAACTAACAAGAAACTTTTCTTTGCATAACAAAGAGGGTTAATGCCAAACAGTTATAATATACAAAAGAAATGAAAGAATATTAACAAGGTATATACAAAAGCTCATAACACTATCAATTATTGCAATGATCAAAATAACAAAACACTAATCCCCGGCAACGGCGCCATTTTGTTGAAGCAGTATTTCATACAACAAAAGTAAGTATTTTCTATTATCGTCTCCACAGGGATTGGTGCGTTACTTCGAACTGTTCAACAATCGGTATTGTTTTGAGTTAAGGGTTTGTACTATTGGTTTCATAAAATGACGGAATGTAAATGCGGGAATTAAAACGACAAGTAATAGGGAATAAAAGTATTGGAATTAGAGTTCATCAATCTTGCAAAGAATATAATTCATGAATCATGCATATGAATTTAGCGTTTTAGCGTAAATATCACGTGTCGCTCTACAAAATCATTGATTTCCCAAATGACATCGTGAGATCGATCGTATCGTTTAATCGACGATTTCCCAATCAATCAAACGATCCGAAAGCATTACGATCCGAAACTTAGTGCAATTATCAAAACCCAAATCCATTTCTAGATTTTTCTTATTTTGATAGAAGATTATTCTTAAACATAGATTCAAAAGTATTTGTCAATATCATTTGAATCAAGCATGAGATTGAAAAGCAAGAATAACTTCATAAACACTTAAACTGCTAAATCATATATTCACATAATCATTTATTACATCAAAGCTAGAAAGATTACCTCTAATCCCAACAAAGGGATGTTAGTTGCTCATTTTCATGACAACTATACAAAAGATAAGAGAAAAGATGAAGATCATGACCCAAAGTCTTGATTTCCCAAAGCCCTTGGTGGATTTCCACAATTCAATCCTTTTGCTCCTTGAAGATCACTACTTCTAGCCCTAATTACTAAGTCCTAAACTACTACTAAAGCAATCCTAACAATTGGAAGTAAAAAGTCTCAAAGTTCTCCAACTGGGTTTTTTTGAAAATGAGCCAAAAATGCTTTTAATAACTGAATTGTTGCACGCTCGCTACAAGCGATGAGCTGGTCGCTTGTAGCGAGGAAGTCTGTTGGCCAATGGGGATCCTCCACGTCAGCATGGAGCCTTAAACCGCCCTTGGTCGCTTGAAGCGACCAGTCCATCGCTTGTAGCGATGAACCTCTAAAAATCCCTGCCTAGGCTCGCTTGAAGCGTGGAAACTGGCGCTTGAAGCGATGAAGCCTTCAAATTCCCTGCCTATCCTCGCTTGTAGCGAGGAAGCGCACGCTTGTAGCGATGGCTTTAATCAAAACTTCATTTTCTTTGCTCAGCATGATCAATCATAAATTTCCTGCAATAATAACATGGGGTAAGGCATAGGATCACAAATATAACTTGTAAAATAAGTTACATAAGTGCCTTAATTAAATGAACATTTTAACCACTTTTAGGCACTTATCAATAACCAAGTAAACCCAATCTTAGATAGTAATAGCAAATAATAGAAAACAACAAATTAAAAAAGGAATCATATTGGTACAAACTATTCAATATCATATTTGAATATTTTTCAATCAAAAGAATATTCAACACTTAATTTCAAAGGGGAAGAACAAACATATTCAAAAAAAAAGGAAAGAATAAAAACGGATAACAATAACAACACTATTTTTATATGCATGGTTCGCTGAAAAATGCAAACATCGAGCCATCCAGTTTTTAATGATTGCACGCCTATCTATTCATCTACTATATCCTTGTTTGCACATCTATATACAATGGTTTGCTTACAAATGGAAACATAGAACGATGCAACCTTTATGCTTGCACGCAATCTATTTCTCTCCTACACTCCTTGCTTCCACGTCTATCAACAATAGTTTGCTCACAAATGCACACATTGAGCCGCACTTCTTTTAATGATTGCACTTCTTTCTATTCATCTCATATACCCTTTACTTGCACGCATATCTACAATGTTATGGTCACAAAGATATACAGTGAGCCACAAAACTTTTAATGATTGCACGCCTATCTTTTTATCTCTTATACTCCTTAATTGCTTGCATAACTATCTACCGTGGTTCTCTCACAAATGCACACATAGAGCCACACAACATTTAATGCTTGTATGTCTATCTATTCATCTCCTATACTCCTTGCTTGCATGCCTACCTATAATGATTCGTTCATAAATGCACATGCTGATCCACACATCTTTTAATGAGAACACGCCTATCTATCATGCTAATAGGCACATTTACCATTGTTTCTCATAATATTTAATGTGTGCACGCTAATAGACACACTACTTTGTCGAGCATTGCAAAATTCAATAATTGCACGCCTACCATTTATTGAGCCACGCAAAATTTAAAGTTTGCATGCCTACTATTCATTGAGCCACGCAAAAATTTAAAGACTACACTCTTAAGATTCATTGAGCCATGAAAAATTTAAAGATTGCACGCCTACCATTCATTGATCCACGAAAAATTTAAAGATTGCAAGCTTACCACTTATTGAGCCACCCAAAATTTAATGATTGCACGCCTAACGTTCATTCAGCAACACAATATTTAAAGATTGCACATCTACCATTTATTGAGCAACACAAAATTTAAAGATTGCACGTCTACCGTTCATTGGAAAGAGAGAAATTTAGAATTAAATGCACCTTTTTCCAATGATAGTAATTATCCAAGTTAATGAAGGGTTAAAATGGGCCTAGGGTGGTTAAGAGGACATAAAATTTCACAATAAAAGTTCTAATAAACCACAAAAAGATAGCCCCAAACATCTTAAAAAAATTTCATATATTTTATGAATATTATTTATAGATTGTTATATTTCATTGACTAAAAGTGATAGTTTCTTCATTTTTTACGGAACCAAATAAAATATTATTTATATGTTATTTTAGAATACATATTTCAACATGCAAAATGCTCATTTTAAATAAATGGATTGTCTTCCAAAAAATCAAATATTTCTTGGCATATTGCTATCCTTTATGTCTCAATGAATCACAACTTACACCTATTCTTCTTCTTTTTTTTTTATGCCAACTTACATCCATTCTTCTTGAAGCTAAAAGAGACACAGTGTGATCACCCTTTCGACAATTCAAAATATGTTGCTAGTGGTTACCATTCAAGGTCATTCTTGGTTGGTTTTACAAATGCTTGTCATGAATATTTCTAGGAGCTTGCAGGATGGAATACTAAACCAGCAAGAAGATACCAAAAACAATATAGTAGAGGAGGGAATGGTCAAAATAGAATTGATAGCAAATTTTGACTATTGAAGAAAATGAGTAACAACCTTTCTAGAAAAATCAATTAGTAATGTCGAAAGTTATTCAATATCAGTTCATGGAGAGACCAATAAAGTTGATTGAATGCTACATATCAATCACTACTTCTACTGCGTGAATCTATTTATATATTGCAGTGGTTTTTCAATACAAACATCATCACCCACACCACATGTAAGCTGAACCATATGAAAAAAGTTGATTTCTTCAAGCATATTAACCATTAATATATCATTCAAATCGAAACATCTGTATATACTCGTATTCAAGAGGCTCATAATTTATGGGTGAAGGATTCTTGGGCGAAGGCACTGACTTACCAAACCTGTCCTTGAGTGTGATGGCAAACTTTCCTTGACCAAGAAAAACCATTGTCAACTAACTACCAAGGGAAATCCCATAAAAGTCATGGAGAGCATGTCATCCCTTTGTTAAGAAGATGCTACCATTGTTTCTTTCGACCAACACCTCAAACTCGTTGCTCTTAGGATCCACCAGTGTTGCGTATCAATCAATTTGGTCGCCAAAATCATGACCAAACATGCTTGGAAGTAAAACCGCACCCTGCACATCAAAACACATATCATAAACACATTAAAATTTGACAAATTTTATCAAAAGGGTTCGAAATACGTGGTACAAAACACTAACGTATTCAACGTCAAATTCCACAATATATGTCCTATACTTGACGCGCAACTCGTTCACAATCTTGGCCAAATCAGAGCTTGGGTTCGGATCCAATGCGGCTATTAAAAAACAAAAGAGCAGGATCAACATAACATTCAAAATGTTTGTAATATTAATTCTTGTAGATGTGATTAGGTTACTTACCAGTCAAACAATGGTAGTAGTGCTTGAACGTTGTTATTCGCCATGAGCAAATGTCTAAAATCGAACCCTTTTGCATGGCTGGATCTGTCATTGACATGTATATATAGAGATAGAAGAGCACCAGTCACCTAGTTACATAACATGGGAAACTACAACTCAATTAATACAATCTTGGGAGATGAAAAGCCATGCACTCTTGAAAGTTGGAAAGGCTTTAACTTAATGAATGAAGTTTTGGTGGTAAATTTGAATTTTAAACATTGTTGTAATGTGTGCATAACAATTAATATAGAGCTAGAAGAGCACCAGTCACTTAGTTACATAGCATGGGAAACTACAACTCAATTAATACAATCTTGGGAGATGAAAAACCATGCACTCTTGAAAGTTGGAAAGACTTTAACTTAATGAATGAAGTTTTGGTGGCAAATTTGAATTGTCATTAATGTGATGACACCATAAGCTATATGGGAATTTGGTGCATAGGAAATAGAAATCAAATTTGAATTTCAAATGGTGCATTAAAGGTGTGTTGCTATGGGTATTGTGATGTGTGCATACCATTAAAACAACAGATGAATGACTGAGATGCAATAGGCGCCTAAATGAAGGAGATCAACGGCTGACATGAATTGGTGCCAAATGAAGTAGGGTTAGGGTTTGCAAGGATGGTTGCAATGTTAACAGATATTATATAATAAGATGCCTTGTGCATTGACAATCACTTCCCACCCTCGTCGGCCTCAAACGTCGCACTTTGGGTTGTCATTATATGTAGACGTGGAGGAATATTTAAGAAGTTCGTGATGAGAATGTTTTTAGATTGCATGCTCCTAGTACTGGATTTGTAGATTAGCGAAGGAGTATGTGCAAGTTGTGTATTGTGTTGATATTATATGCATAGGAGTGCAGGTTTCGCTTTGTTGGGTTCCTACACTGGTGGGATGGTCAAGATCTATGAAGTCTGGATACTTCAAAATGTAGACGTATCTGTATTGGGTACGTATCGGATATCGATACTCTGCGGATATGTACCCACCGAGTATCAAAATTAATTATTTTAATTTAAAATATATATTTTATCGAATACTTATAAGATACTCGACAGATACACACATATACTTATTAGATACTTCACAGATGTTGGAAATTTAGGTCTTAATAAAACAGAATTCATAAAACATGTTCAATCATTATAAATCAATAGCGGAAGCGATCAAAACATTGAACATGATTATGATCGGATCTACAACATGTTTGATTTACCAAGGATATTAAGAATTAGGGTATTAGGAATACCTGAAAGAAGCTTTCATGGCAACCTCCCAACAGCAGCAGTCAGAAACAGAGAGGAGGTGATCTGATATGAAAACATAACAAAGGGTTAGCGGCGGCTGATTTGGTTCTTCCTCAACCGGTGCCTTATGCCTCAAGTTCTCTTCAGATGGGGAGAAGAGAGAGTTTGTTGTGTACGGTGTATTGGGGACCATAGCCTCTTTTATATTGGATGACCATTAGGGTTTCCCATTATTCCGTTACTGGGTCATCCGGACATCCACTCATATTGAGTCCATATCAACTAATTAAATATTTAATTAATTATCCAATTAGAAATCTAATAGCCTTATTACTTAATTTGATCACTAATCAATTAAGGCTCACAATTGATAAATAGCTAATATAATTATTATTACGATATTTGCCCACATAATGATATCGGAATATAATTAAATAATAAAATATTCCAACAATCTCCCACTTGGGCTACATATCTTAATAATTATACCAGAATTCTTTAGGCGCGCGTCTGAATGCTATTTATCTTTAGATTTCAACTCTACAATCTGGTCCACCTCATACATTAATAATGAGACCACCGCGGCTATCGTCACTGACGTATAACGTGACGGAACCCCGATGACCACCATATCAATGCACTTGATGACATAGTTCGATATGGATGAGTGACACGGAAATTTCATGTAATGTGATCTCTAAATCATGTCTATTTCCAACTGGTCCAACTAAAAACTTTAGTGAGATCAAAACTGAAGATTTGCAAATTTAATATTTGCACAAACTGATACAGAAATGGTTATAATAAACATAACCTCATGAACTTTATTTCTGCAGAAAATCATAACATAAAGTCTGTATCGATATCAAAACAGAAGTATAGAACATAGAATAAAAGAGACTCCCACTAATCTAAGACATCCTTAATGACAACAACCGTATGAAAGACTTTATGTGTCGTGTCTTTGATTAGTGGGTCACCTAGCATAAAGTTTGTCTCTAATGTTCTATCAATTAACAACAATAATTTATAAGGGGATGAACCTTATAAACTTTGTTATTAAAACATTATATGACTACATTATGTCACTATATAACTTAAATGAGTTTTCAATACCTTTTTACTATGCAACCAAGTGACATAAATACTTACAATCATTTCCTGGGTTAGGATGTGTATTATATACACACATCCAAAAGTCAGAGTCTAGCACACTAATGATCTCCAAATTGTCAGATCCCTGATGTGAGAATAAGCTCTCTTGTTCTCTTTAAAGAATCCTTATGGTCGCATTTTCAACAAGTTCATATTGGTTCTAAACCAATTCATATTGTTACTATTAGTATAGTATATTTGGAACCTCATAAGGACATTATTGTTCTTCCTCTCAATCAAGTTATGAAATTAATTCATATAGATCAAACTCAACACCCTCAAGAACTAGGGCTTCTAGTATCATAAAGAATTGACTGAAAAGAGAAATTCTATTTATTTTATTTGAAAGACTCTATTAAGACAGTCATGATACTAGTTTGCTTGTTATAATTTTGGAGCTGCATGAGATGAATTTCAATATAGTGTTTCTTAATGGTGACATTAATGATATAATATGGTGCAACGGAATAAAGCTTTTGTGTCAATTGATACAAAGTAGATGGTTTGCAAAGTCGTGAAATCCACTTATAAGTTAAGAAATTTGTCTCTTTAGTGTTACCACAAATTCTCATAAAGTAATTGTCTCATTTGGTTTTGAGATAATATTAAGTAGAGTTGTGGATTTAGTAAGCTCAGTGGGAGTAAATTTATATTCCTATTTTAATGTGTCAATTTTATTTTATTTAGTCAACTATGATATATTTTAGTAATGTGAAACCAAGGAAATCTCTAACAAAAGTTAGTGATGAAAGATCCTGGGGACACCTCTTTTGTATTAGGCATTTCAATGCTTAGAGATTCTTCTCAAGGTATTATTCAGATATCACAAAAGAGTTATATCAGTAAAGTTGAAAATAAATTGACATTAAAGTTAATAAATTTTTGGATGACCTCAATCATCGAGAGAGACTTTGAATTGCTCAAATATCTGCCAAACAATCTTATTATATACGCTATTTCCAAATGCGTATAATAAAATCATACATAAAAATCCTATAGAAAAAGTGTAGGAAAATACTTAAATTTCTGAATTCATAAAGTTCCTAATGGGCAATATTTGAGACTGAAAAGTCTCTCTCGATGATTGAGGTCATCCAAAAATTTATTAACTTTAATGTCAATTTATTTTNCCTCTTGTGAGCAGCAGATTCCAATCCAATTTCTTCACTATGTTCTTGGCATACTTACTTTGAGAAATGAAGATGTTTTCCATTTGCTTGACTTGTAATCCAAGAAAATATGTCAGCTCACCAACTAAGCTCATTTCAAATTCTGACTGCATCTGCTGAACAAACAGTTTGACCATCTTCTGAGACATCCCTCCAAACACTATATCATCCACATAAATCTGGGCAATCATCAAACTCCCATTTTCATCTTTCACAAACAAAGTCTTATCAGAACCTCCTTTTCTGTAACCTTGAGCCACAAGAAACTGAGTCAGCCTGTCATCCATGCCCTTGGTGCTTGCTTCAATCCATATAAAGCCTTCTTTAACTTGTACACATGTTCTGGAAACTTAGGATCCACAAAACCCTTAGGCTGTTCAACATATACCTCTTCTTGCAAATATCCATTCAGAAATGCACTCTTCACATCCATCTGGAACAATTTGAACTTGAGAATGCAAGATACACCCAACAGTAGTCTTATGGATTCTAGTCTGGCCACAGGTGCAAAGGTCTCATCAAAGTCCAATCCCTCAACCTGAGTATAACCCTGAGCAACCAACCTTGCCTTGTTTCTGACTACAGTACCATTCTCATCTGTTTTATTCTTGAATATCCACTTAGTGCCAATCACATTCAACCCTTTAGGTCTTGGAACAAGATCCCACACTTCACTCCTTTTGAATTGATTCAACTCATCTTGCATTGCTTCAATCCAAATTCATCAGTTAGGGCTTTTCACATTTTGGGCTCAACCTTTGACACAAACATGAATCAGTAGCAGCATCTGATCTCCTGGTTCTGACCCCTTGATCCAAACTCCCAATGATAAGCTCCTTAGGATGATCCTTCTGAATTCTAATAGATGGCCCTTTAGTGGTAGGATCATGTTCTGGATGAACATCTTCTTCTTCAGACCCTGGATGAATTTCTGCTTCTGAAATTTGTTCTTCTGAGGCTTCAGACTCTGGAACAACTTCAGGCTCATTCTTTTCATTCTCAGCAGACAAATCAATAACCACATTTATGGACTCCATCACAACCTTGGTTCTTGAATTAAATACCCTGTAAGCTCTGCTGTCACTGAATAACCCAGGAATATGCCCTCATCAGACTTAGGATCCAGCTTTCTCCTATTTTCTCTATCAGCCAAAATATAGCATCTGCTCCCAAAAACATGGAAATATTTGACTGTAGGCTTTCTCCCTTTCCATAATTCATACAGAGTTGATGTAGTACCCTTCTTCAAAGTAACTCTGTTGTGTATGTAACAAGCAGTGTTCATTGCTTCAGCCCAGAACATATATGGCAACTTCTTAGCATGCAGCATAACCCTTGCACATTCTGCTAAAGTCCTATTCTTCCTCTCAACTACACCATTTTGCTGAGGTGTGATAGGTGCAGAAAACTCATGCTTTATACCTTCAGAGGCACAGAATTCTGAGAAACTCTTGTTTTCAAATTCTTTGCCATGGTCACTTCTGATTCTGACAATGCCACAATCTTTTTCTCTTTGTAATTGAACGCACAGGTCTTTAAATACTTCAAATGTATCAGACTTTTCTCTAACAAAGCTGATCCATGTGAATCTTGAGTAGTCATCTACCATTACAAATGCATACCTCTTCCCTCCAATACTTTCTACTTGCATTGGCCCCATTAAATCCATATGAACAAGTTCTAGTACTTTAGTAGTTACCTGGTGAACTAATCTGGGATGAGACTTTCTTGTTTGTTTCCCAATTTGACAATCACCACAAACATTGTCCTCATTGATCTTCAGATTTGGTACACCTCTGATAGCTTCAGTACTTAGGATTTTCTTCATGCCTTTTAGATGCAGATGACCTAACTTCTGGTGCCAGAGCTTGACTTCCTCTTCTGAGCTCATAAGACAAGAAGTCAAACTTCTTTCTTCTTCAGAAACCCACAAGTAACAATTGTCTTTCGATCTGCAGCCTCTCATCTGAATTTTATCTTCCTGATCAGTAACAATACACTCTAGTTTGTTAAAATTAACCTTCAAGTCCTGATCACAAAGTTGGCTTATGCTGATCAGATTAGAAGTTAATCCTTCCACCAGTAGCACATCATTAAGTCTGGGCAACCCATCTCTGATCAAATCACCAATACCCAGAATCTGACCTTTTACACCATCTCCAAATGTTACATAGCTTCTGGAGTATGATCTGATATTGCTCAGCAGCTTCTTCACACCAGTCATGTGCCTTGAACATCCACTATCAAAGTACCAGTCTTCTTTTGAAGTTGCTCTCAAAGAAGTGTGAGCTATAAGGCCTACATTCTGAACTTTGGGCTTCCATACCTTCTGAACATTGTGTCTGGGGGCAGCTGGTTGCACTCTTCTATACTGAAAATGTTCAGGATAGCCATAAAGTTTGAAGCAAAAAGGTTTGATATGTCCCTTCTTACCACAATGATGACAGGTCCAGGTATGATTCCTCCTTCTTCTGTTGTACTTCTGGGATTGCTTCTGAGGTAGTATCTGAACATGCTTCTGGGGTAGCATCTGAGGCTTCTTCTGAGCTTGTTTGAGGTCTTATCTGAATATGCTTCTGACCTTGCATCTGGGCTTGTTTCTGAGCTTGGATCTGGGATTGTTTCTGAGGTCTCATCTGAGATGCTCCAATCATAGGATTATCAGTTCTACTGGCAGGAACAAACTCTTTAACAAGAATCTTTGTTTGGAGTTCTGAGTCTGATCATCAAAGCCTAATCCAGTTTTTCCTTGTTGTTGAGCACCCAAAATTTCATCCAACACATTAGTAGCAGTATTCATCATTCTAACCTGCTTTTTCATATGTTCAAGTTGGGAATTTAACTGGTTCACTTCTTCTTTCAAATCTGAATTCTGCACAAGTAGTTCTCCCTTTTCAGCCTCCAGTTGAAAAATAGTCTCCTTCTGATCCAGCACTTGTTTGCAAACCTCAGCACTTCTGGTATACAGCTTCCTGTAGTTGTCAGCTAGTTCATCATATGAAGTTTTAACAGCTTCAGACACAGATGAACCTTCAGACTCTGAGTCAGACTCTGAAAAAGTCTCAGACTCTAAAGCAGGTTCCTTCTTCAAGATAGCTCCTGACCTCACTACCAGACCAGTCACACATACCAGATTCACTATCATCATCTTCTTCAGAACCATCATCAGACCATGCAACAGCTAGGCTTTTCTTCTGCTTCTTAAGAAAAGTAGGACACTCAGTTTTAATATGTCCATAACCTTCACACTCATAGCACTGCACACCTTTGGCTTGGTTACTTTTCTCCTCAGACTTGGTCTTCTTCTCATCAGTTTGTTGCTTTTTGTTATTGAATCTGAAGTTCTGACCTTTGGCTTTGGCTTTTCTGTTAACATTCTTCAGAATCTTGTTGAATTGTTTTCCCAGCAACACAAGAGCTTCTGATAAGTCATCCTCTTCAGACTCTTGTTGATCATCAGCTTCAGAATTCACACTAAAAGCTACACCTTTTCCTTTCTTCTCAGTCTGTTTACAAAAGGCAGTTTCAAAGTTGAGCAATGACCCAATCAGTTCTTCAAGCTTCATGGCAGAAATATCATGAGCCTCCTCAATTGCAGTGACCTTCATGTCAAATCTTCTGGGTAGGGACCTGAGGATTTTTCTCACCAACTTCTCATCAGACATCTTCTCCCCAAGTGAATCAAAAGAATTTGCCATGTCCAGCACATTCATGTAAAAATCCTGAATGGATTCATCCTCCTTCATCTTCAGGTTCTCAAATTTGGTGGTCAGCAGCTGCAATCTGGACATCTTCACTTTAGAGGTTCCTTCATGAGTTGTCTTCAAAATTTCCCAGGCCTCCTTAGCAACAGTACACTGTTTGATAAGTCTGAACATGTTCTGATCAACACCATTAAAGATAGCATTCAAAGCTTTTGAATTTCCCAATGACAGATCATCTTCAGCTTTGGTCCATTCTTCCTCAGGCTTCAACACTCCAGTTTTGTTACCATCTTTGTCCAAAACCTCAGGATGATCCCAGCCTTTAATCACAGCTTTCCAAGTCCTGCTGTCAATAGATTTTAAGAAGGCACACATTCTAGACTTCCAGTACTCATAGTTTGTGCCATCTAGTAGAGGTGGTCTATTGACATATCCTCCTTCTCTATCCATGCTTACCAGAAATTAAGTCCTCTGGATCTCACCCAAAATACAGGCAGGGTGCCTGCTCTGATGCCAATTGAAATTCTGGCCAGGCAATGTGACAGAGTAACCAGGTTCTGAACCAACAGGTTCTGAACAATATGCAGGGCACACTAAATTGCTTAAAACAGAGCACAAACACAAACACACACAGGCAGCAAATTAAAGTGCAGGAAAGTAAAAAGGCACAGAGGTTTGTTAACCCAGTTCGGAGTAAACACCTCCTACTCTGGGGGATACCAATCCAGGAAGGAATTCCACTATTGGAATTAATCCTTAAGACTTAGACACTGACTCCCAGCTCCTATCCTAAGCAATTAATCTCCACCTAGTCTTGAATTCTACCCAACACGTTGAGTATTAGAGACCACTAACTTCCTAATCAAGTAACAAACCTGTTACTGACTCCCTTAACAAAACTACTCTGTTTTGAAGAACAACTTCAATACATCTGACTTCACTCGTACCTACAGGCTTAGAGTGATTACAACTCAATCAAACACCTAAACCAACTCAAAAGAGTGGTGCACAAATAAAGCTAAAAGCTTAAAAACTCTAAGACTCTTTTCTCTGAATTTTTCTCTCTAATTCGCGTGTCTTGAATGTCAGCCATACTCCTCCTTTTATAGTCTTCAGTCTTGCAACATAAATAACAAACTAATCTTCTGAATTGATTTGTTACTGAAATAAGATTGGTCCAATCAAGTAACAAAAAAAAACTGTTTTGTATCTTTGAAAGATTTAAAACAGAAAATACGAATTTCATATCTTTGAACCAAATCTTCAATAAAATCTTCTTCAAATCAACCAGCAATCTAGAAGCTTTAATTCATAATAAAACCTTAGCCTATCTTGCAAAGATTCGCACAAGAATAACTTGAAAATATGCAGCTTCTGATTAAGTCAACAAAAGTCAACATGAGCATCAGAACCTGAATCAGCTTCTGAAGAGCTACAGTGCTTCTGATGAGCATTCAGCTTCTGATGTAAATTTCTGCTACTGAACAGTTTCAAATGAGAAAACTTCCAACTGAAGAAATGTTCTAATCATGGAGAAGCTTCTATTCAATACCTTGGTTTTGCCAAACAATGCAGCCAACATCAAAATACTCAACACGGTTAAACGTAGCTTGTATGCTCGCGCGTGGGAGGCTTAAGCGTTTGTTTGTATCGCGTTAGAATTGATAAAACATGTCCGTTTGCGAAAAAAGATTTAAATTGACCATGGGGGGCCAAAAATTAGTTTTAATTGACCACAGGGGGGTCAAAATTAGTTTGAATTTGTAATAACCCACTTATGCGAGGCATTTAACAGTGTTACAGGAATTAAACGTATTGGAATGGCAAAGTCGTAAATAATGGGACAATGTATATAAATGGATAATTATGAACATTTTTCACAATTATCACAATTCCTCTCTCTCTAAAAATCAGAAAATCTCTCCTCCTTCTCTCTAGATTTCGACCCACCCTTCCTTTCATCCTTAATCTATCAAATTCGTCCTTTAACCTTGGGGATTCAAGCAATCAAAGCTTTGGGAAACTTGGAACAAGAAAAAACTAGAGAAAAATCAAGAAAAGAGGATTTTTCAAGTTGGAGTTTGGGATTAAAGCTAAACCAGCCTGCTACAGAGCATAGGTGAGCTCATCTTGGGTTTTAGAACCCTCATAGTGTGAGTTTTATGTGTTTTGCTTCATAGGAAGAATTATAGAAAGTTTGGGTTTTTACCCTAATTTCCTAGCTAGTCTTAATCCTTGCTTGTAAGTGTTTTTAACTGATGTTTTAAGATGGAAAATCATTTTTTTATATGTTCTGGAAGCTTGGGTAACCTTGAATGGGAGAAAATGGTGGAAAATTGCATTTTTACATGATTTTATACTGATATGGTCGCTGTAGCGACGGGCCGTCGCTTGTAGCGACCGAGCAGGGAAATTCCCTGCCTACCCGCGCTTCAAGCGACCACGCTGGCGCTTGTAGCGACCAGGCTCGCTTGTAGCGACCAAGGGCTCGCTTGTAGCGACCAGCCCTGTACAGCCCAACTTCGTTGAGCTGTTCTGGGGGCCCTGGTGCGCGCGGGCATAGCTTTTTGACAACTGATTTTATAAATACATTTTGGAAACCTTGCCCACCATTTCAAACTCATTCTCAATGCTTCCCAAGAGTCGTAAAAGTATAAAGGTGAGGATTATGCCAAGCTTGGAAATGTAGAGTTGAGGGTTATTGAATAGGCAACCTTTTATAGTGGCATATGACAACGGTATGCCAATTTCCTTGATAGAGAATGAGGGTTATAGTATGAGGAACAATTCATAGTTTATCCATTGTAGGATATAATGTAATAGGAAATGTTTAACAGTTATAGTAGGCTTATGAGAACGAAAAGCCAAGTACCCTATGTCAAAGGTTAAAGATTATAGGAAATGTTTATATGATCAAAGTAATAGACATGTATATTTATTTATACACTTATTTATCAAAGTCAAAGAATAATAATAACTCAAAGTCAAAGGCATGTTCAGCAGACTCCGGGATTCGCCGGATGGGATCTCTCCGAGAGGGTTATCCACATGCAATTTCATAGGGAGTCCGGTGATAGCCTGATATGATAGGAGTTTCACCGGTTCATAGGGAGCTGTCCTCGGGGTTACTCCACCCGGGCCGCACTCCGTAAAATGAACTCAGATAATTGTTTGTTCAACGCTAACAGCTAACATAAAACACTTTATTTGTTTTATGATTCATAGTTATAGATACAGTTATAGAAAGTTCACAGTTAAAGATAGATTATAGTTAAAGTCATAGGCAGGTTAAAGACTTGGCGATTCTAGAATTCCCCTAAATTGCCAAGGTAGGCATGGCGACCCTAGGATCCCTGTGGTTGCCAAACAGTAGGTTGGGTAGAGCTCACTGAGACATTATGTCTCATCCCATTCCTTCTGGTGCAGGTTCACAGGCAGGATCGCAATCAGCACGCAACAAGGGTAAGGAGAAGGCTACGGACTGACCGTGCTGTTGTTTTATGTTTGGATGATTGTATTATTTGGATGTATTATATGTTGTGATACATGATGTACAAGTAACAAGAGAATGGTTTTAACTTTGGATGTAATATTACAGTGTGTTGTAATATTTGTATGAACTTTTATATTGTAAATTAATGTATCCAGTACAAAATTTTAATACTCGTATAAGATCCTAGGCAATCTTATTATGGGTGTTACAATTTGGTATCAGAGCAGGTCGATTCAGACCGTGCCTTGGGTCATTAAAATACAATTCAAGTTTGTGGATCTCTTGGATCCGGGACATTATTCTAAATGTTATATCTGGTTGAAACTGATCACTTTGACTTGTGTATGACAGTTAGGATAATATGTCTGGGAGGAGAAGAGGTCCTGGCAGGCCTAGAACGAATCAGGCTAATGCTGAGGAAGCTAGTGGAGACCCTAATATGCAATTTTGGGCTCAGATGATGCAACAGCAACAGGCGTTGCAGCAACAATACCAGGAGCAGCAAGCTCAGGCTGCGTTACAACATCAGCAGATGATGCTTATGATGCAGCAGCAAGCCCAACAACAGGCTCAGGCTCAACAAGAATGGATGGGAATGATGCACCATGGACAAGGTGCTCAGCAACAGACACCACCACCAGCAGTGGCGAATCCAGCCTACCGGGAATTTAACAGAAATCACCCTCCAGAGTTTAATGGGGAAGGTGAACCTCCAGAGGCCAAGAGATGGCTGAAACAGATAGAGAAAGTGTTCCGGATGGTGGATTGCCCTGAGGAAAGTAAAGTATTGTTGGCCACTAACCAGTTCAGAGGCGCAGCGGAGGATTGGTGGGAGTCCGCTCAACGCCGAATGATAGCAACCGATGTTGAGGTTAATTGGGATAACTTCAAGGAAGCAATGATAGAGAAGTATATCCCAATGTCTTATAAAGTGAAGAAAGAACAGGAATTTCTTGAGCTGAAGCAAGGTGGCATGTCAGTCACCGAGTTTACAAAGAAGTTTGAAGAATTGTCGTATTACTCCTCTCACAACGAGTATGCCGTTAATGAGAATTGGAAGATGAATCAGTATAGGCGTGGTTTGAGGGGTGAGATTGATACAGCAGTGAGTTTACAAAGGAACACTAGCTATGACGAGATGGTTCATGATAGTTTGGTTGCGGAGGCGGGTTTTGCCAAGACCGCGAAAGAGAAAGCTGCAGCATATGAAAAGAGAAAGGGAAAGTTTCCAGATAGGTACCAAGAGAACAAGCCTAAGGGTTCTCCAAAAAGGGGAAAACAGTCATTTACACCACAGGCGAATGACACTTGCAAATACTGTGGAAAATTACATCGTGGTGAATGCATGAGACGTACGGGTGTGTGTTTCTGGTGTAGGCAGCCGGGGCACGTTTTTGCTAATTGTCCAGAAAGAAAGAATAAGAGTGGAGCTGAAGGAACTACAACAAGTAAGGGTAGAGTGTACTCCCTTGATGGTCAGAAGGCTTTGGCAAATGAAGATTTAATTGCCGGTATGTGTTACTTAGGCCAAACTCCAGTTAAAGTGCTTTTTGATTGTGGTGCAACATGTTCCTTTATTTCTTACAAGTGTGTAGAAGCATTACAATTGTCTATGTCACCATTGATACCTCCTATGACGGTATCTACCGCTACTGAGGGCGGAGTTGTAGCTAGCTTTATATGTGAAAACTGCCCGATCACTGTATCTAGTAAGACATACTATATAGATTTGGTGTGTCTTCCTATGATACAGCTTGATGTGATTCTAGGAATGGATTGGTTATCTGCTAATCATGTTTATATTGGATGTGCGGAAAAGTGTATTTTTATGCCTACGGAAGATACAACCGAAGGTGTGGCGTTATCAGAGTTAATCAACCGCACTCATCAGCTTACCCAGCTTATGTGTGCACAGGACAGGGGTTTTTATGTAATGGTTACTGTGACTTCAGAGTCAGAACTGAGTCCCAGTGACATTCCAGTTGTCAGTGATTATTTGGATGTTTTTCCTTCTGAGATAAGCAGTTTACCCCCTGAACGGGAAGTTGAGTTTTCTATTGACCTCATCCCAGGATCTGAGCCAGTTTCAGTGGCGCCTTACAGAATGTCACCATCAGAGTTAAAGGAATTGAAGTCTCAGTTGGAAGATTTAATTCAGAAGCATTTCATCAGGCCCAGTGTGTCACCTTGGGGTGCGCCAGTATTGTTAGTTAAGAAGAAGGATGGTAGTATGAGATTGTGCATCGACTACCGTCGTCTGAATAAAGTAACAATAAAGAATAAGTATCCGTTACCAAGGATTGATGATCTTTTGGATCAACTCAAAGGAGCTTCAGTGTTTTCAAAGATTGATCTCAGATCAGGATACCATCAGATTCGTATCAAATCGTCAGATGTGTCCAAGACGGCGTTCAGAACACGTTACGGACATTATGAGTTTTTGGTTATGCCTTTTGGAGTGACTAATGCTCCAGCAGTGTTTATGGACTACATGAATAGGATTTTCCAGCCTTACCTGGATCAGTTTGTTGTAATTTTCATAGATGATATCCTGATTTATTCAAAGGACTCACAGGAACATGCTCAGCATCTGAGGATTGTTTTGGACATTCTCAGAGAAAATCAGTTATATGCAAAATTCAGCAAATGCGAATTTTGGTTGTCGGAAATCCAGTTTTTGGGGCATGTCATTTCTAAAGGAGGAGTGTCAGTTGACTCATCAAAGGTTGAAGCTGTCCTTAATTGGGCCAGACCAACGAATGTAACAGAGGTTCGGAGTTTCCTCGGTTTAGCAGGTTACTACCGAAGATTTATTATGAGATTTTCACAGATTGCTTTGCCATTGACACGCCTCACAAGGAAAGATGTGCCGTTCGTCTGGGACGAAGATTGCGAGAAAAGTTTCCGGACTTTGAGGAAGAAATTATCCAAGGCTCCAGTATTGGCAATACCTGACCCTGAAAAGAAATACGTGGTTTATTGTGATGCGTCCTTTAAAGGACTAGGCTGTGTGCTCATGCAAGAAGGTAATGTTATAGCTTATGCTTCTCGACAGCTTAAATCTCACGAGGAGAATTACCCCACTCATGATCTTGAGTTGGCGGCAATAGTTTTTGCTTTGAAAGTGTGGAGGCACCATTTATATGGAGCACAATTTGACTTGTTCAGTGACCACAAAAGTTTAAAGTATTTGTTTGATCAACGGGAACTGAACATGAGGCAGAGAAGATGGATGGAGTATTTAAAGGATTTTGATTTCGAGTTAAAGTATCACCCTGGAAAGGCGAATGTAGTTGCGGACGCCTTAAGCAGGAAATCTTTGATTAAAGCAGAAGTATTGATGCATACCTGTGGTTTGTATGAGAAATTTCGAGATCTTAATCTCAGCATTACAGAAATGGATGATGGCATCTTGTTGCAAAGATTAGGGGTTACTTGTGATTTGCGGTCCCGAATCGCACAAGCTCAAGATTCAGATGTGAATCTTCAGAGGAGGATTGGTCAGCCAGAATTTTCAAGGGCTTCGGATGGTACTCTGCTGTTTGAAGGTAGAGTTTGTGTTCCAAATGATGCTAGTTTAAAGAGGTTGATTCTAGAAGAGGCACACAAGAGTAGTTTCAGTATTCATCCGGGTACCACTAAAATGTACCAAGATTTAAAGAAAGATTATTGGTGGCCAGGGATGAAGACTGATATTGCGGAGTTTGTATCACGTTGTATTGTATGTCAACAAGTGAAAATTGAACATCAGAGGCCGGCAGGGATGCTTGTACCATTGGAGATCCCTCAGTGGAAATGGGAAGAAATCTCTATGGATTTTGTGACAGGGTTACCTCGGACTCAAAGGGGACATGATTCAATTTGGGTAGTTGTCGATCGGTTAACTAAGTCTGCTCACTTTTTACCGGTTAGGACTACTTACAGGGCTACTCAGTACGCAGAATTGTTCATAGCGGAGATTGTGAAACTACATGGTGTTCCGACCAGCATTGTGTCAGATAGAGATCCTATCTTTACTTCTCACTTTTGGAAGGCTTTTCAAAAGGCTTTGGGAACAAGGTTAAAGTTGAGTACGTCTCATCATCCTCAAACAGATGGACAATCAGAGAGAACTATACAGACATTGGAGGATATGTTACGTGCATGTATTTTAGAGGATGGAGGAAATTGGAATCACCATCTGCCTTTGATTGAATTTTCGTATAATAATAGTTACCATTCTAGCATCGGAATGGCACCATATGAGGCACTGTATGGCAGGAGGTGTAGAACGCCGCTTTGTTGGTCAGAGGTTGGAGATAAGAGTATTTTGGGACCTGAGATTATTCAAGAGACCACTTTGAAGATTAAATCCATTCAGGACAAGATCAGAACTGCTCAGAGTCGACAGAAGAGTTATGCAGACAAGAGGCGAAGACCTCTAGAGTTTGAAGTGGGAGATCATGTTTTCTTGAAAGTCACCCCTAAGCTGGGACTACGAGGTGTTTTCAGGACAAAGAAATTGAGTCCAAGATTTATTGGGCCATTTGAGATACTTAAACGAGTCGGACCAGCAGCTTACCAATTGGCTCTGCCACCGGCGATGTCAGGATTGCATGATGTTTTTCATGTCTCACAGTTGAGGAAGTTCATTCCTGATCCTTATCAACCAGTAGAGTTGGAAACTATAGACTTGAGTTCGGATTTGACTTTTCGGCCCGAACCGGAACGGATAATTGAACGTGATGTCAAAGTTTTGAGGAGCAAAGAGATTCCAATTGTTAAAGTTATATGGAAAGGTTCTCCCTACGGCGAAGCTACGTGGGAATTGGAATCGGAGATGCAGGAGAGTTATCCACATCTTTTTACAGGTAAATTCTAAATTTCGAGGACGAAATTTCTTTAAGGGGGGTAGAGTGTAATAACCCACTTATGCGAGGCATTTAACAGTGTTACAGGAATTAAACGTATTGGAATGGCAAAGTCGTAAATAATGGGACAATGTATATAAATGGATAATTATGAACATTTTTCACAATTATCACAATTCCTCTCTCTCTAAAAATCAGAAAATCTCTCCTCCTTCTCTCTAGATTTCGACCCACCCTTCCTTTCATCCTTAATCTATCAAATTCGTCCTTTAACCTTGGGGATTCAAGCAATCAAAGCTTTGGGAAACTTGGAACAAGAAAAAACTAGAGAAAAATCAAGAAAAGAGGATTTTTCAAGTTGGAGTTTGGGATTAAAGCTAAACCAGCCTGCTACAGAGCATAGGTGAGCTCATCTTGGGTTTTAGAACCCTCATAGTGTGAGTTTTATGTGTTTTGCTTCATAGGAAGAATTATAGAAAGTTTGGGTTTTTACCCTAATTTCCTAGCTAGTCTTAATCCTTGCTTGTAAGTGTTTTTAACTGATGTTTTAAGATGGAAAATCATTTTTTTATATGTTCTGGAAGCTTGGGTAACCTTGAATGGGAGAAAATGGTGGAAAATTGCATTTTTACATGATTTTATACTGATATGGTCGCTGTAGCGACGGGCCGTCGCTTGTAGCGACCGAGCAGGGAAATTCCCTGCCTACCCGCGCTTCAAGCGACCACGCTGGCGCTTGTAGCGACCAGGCTCGCTTGTAGCGACCAAGGGCTCGCTTGTAGCGACCAGCCCTGTACAGCCCAACTTCGTTGAGCTGTTCTGGGGGCCCTGGTGCGCGCGGGCATAGCTTTTTGACAACTGATTTTATAAATACATTTTGGAAACCTTGCCCACCATTTCAAACTCATTCTCAATGCTTCCCAAGAGTCGTAAAAGTATAAAGGTGAGGATTATGCCAAGCTTGGAAATGTAGAGTTGAGGGTTATTGAATAGGCAACCTTTTATAGTGGCATATGACAACGGTATGCCAATTTCCTTGATAGAGAATGAGGGTTATAGTATGAGGAACAATTCATAGTTTATCCATTGTAGGATATAATGTAATAGGAAATGTTTAACAGTTATAGTAGGCTTATGAGAACGAAAAGCCAAGTACCCTATGTCAAAGGTTAAAGATTATAGGAAATGTTTATATGATCAAAGTAATAGACATGTATATTTATTTATACACTTATTTATCAAAGTCAAAGAATAATAATAACTCAAAGTCAAAGGCATGTTCAGCAGACTCCGGGATTCGCCGGATGGGATCTCTCCGAGAGGGTTATCCACATGCAATTTCATAGGGAGTCCGGTGATAGCCTGATATGATAGGAGTTTCACCGGTTCATAGGGAGCTGTCCTCGGGGTTACTCCACCCGGGCCGCACTCCGTAAAATGAACTCAGATAATTGTTTGTTCAACGCTAACAGCTAACATAAAACACTTTATTTGTTTTATGATTCATAGTTATAGATACAGTTATAGAAAGTTCACAGTTAAAGATAGATTATAGTTAAAGTCATAGGCAGGTTAAAGACTTGGCGATTCTAGAATTCCCCTAAATTGCCAAGGTAGGCATGGCGACCCTAGGATCCCTGTGGTTGCCAAACAGTAGGTTGGGTAGAGCTCACTGAGACATTATGTCTCATCCCATTCCTTCTGGTGCAGGTTCACAGGCAGGATCGCAATCAGCACGCAACAAGGGTAAGGAGAAGGCTACGGACTGACCGTGCTGTTGTTTTATGTTTGGATGATTGTATTATTTGGATGTATTATATGTTGTGATACATGATGTACAAGTAACAAGAGAATGGTTTTAACTTTGGATGTAATATTACAGTGTGTTGTAATATTTGTATGAACTTTTATATTGTAAATTAATGTATCCAGTACGAAATTTTAATACTCGTATAAGATCCTAGGCAATCTTATTATGGGTGTTACAATAATATTTTGAGATTCATTATTAAAAGGCAACAAATCTTCTACAAGTATATATAACACAATATATATAACAAATTTATATTTGCCTTTTTCTCAAAAAAAACTTTATATACAAAATCTTTGTGAATCAAAATTAATTTCAAATAGAAAATCATCTCAACCAAAAAGATTTAATATAATATCAAATCACCAAAGTCAAAATAAAATGCAATATCAGGCTTTTATATCCAATGAATTATACGGTGATGTTCTATAAAAGAGCCAAATCCGTTTCTCATAGAATCCAAATAGGAACCAAATAGGAACTCTTTCAAACAAAATCAACCAAAAACAATTTTTTCAGTCAAAAGTAAAGCCAATAGAAGTTATTTTAATTCTCAAGGTATATTAAAATCCTTAATTTTATAGTTATAAGTTATGACAACTAATTGTATTTACTATAACAATGACTAGATGGATGAAACAACATAACAGATATGTTTTCAAATCAGGATCATCAAAAAACGAAAATATCATCCCAAAGATAATCCGAAAACAACCATTCAAGCATTATGGATACATAAAAAAAATTTCATGTGAATTAAAAAAAATATTAACGGTAACAATCAAAAAATTGTTAAACCAAAAAAACCTTAATTACCCACATCACCCTTTCAACTTAAAATATAATAAATAGGTGATTTAGAATTTTGCAACTAACAACCATTTCAAAATTCAATTAGAATCCAACAGAACAAACCGATGTTTAAATATGGATATTGAAATAAAATCCAAAACTATAACAAGCTTAATTTCAAAACGTATTGATTGGAATAAGCTCACTATTAGACAATTAGTATTCACCACCTAGGCACTTTTGCACTCAATTGAATACCATATTAGTTAACAGATGAGACTCGCAATTTAAGAAACAAGAAAACCATAACCCAAAATTTTTGAGTATAAACCGCAACCTATCTCAATAAAACAAAAACTTAAAATTGTACCATGTACCGCAATTTAAAATTTCTAATCGTTATTAAGCAATGGAAAAAATGGATTCATACTCCAATAAATCACCGAATCAAACATAACCACAAATTCAAAATTAGGGTTCATAAAAAATTAAGGTAAAACTTCATGGAATCTCAATAAACCAAACATGTAGACCTGCTCTGATACCACTTGTTGGAAATTTAGGTCTTAATAAAACAGAATTCATAAAACATGTTCAATCATTATAAATCAATAGCGGAAGCGATCAAAACATTGAACATGATTATGATCGGATCTACAACATGTTTGATTTACCAAGGATATTAAGAATTAGAGTATTAGGAATACCTGAAAGAAGCTTTCATGGCAACCTCCCAACAGCAGCAGTCAGAAACAGAGAGGATGTGATCTGATATGAAAACATAACAAAGGGTTAGCGGCGGCTGATTTGGTTCTTCCTCAACCGGTACCTTTATGCCTCAAGTTCTCTTCAGATGGGGAGAAGAGAGAGTTTGTTGTGTACGGTGTATTGGGGACCATAGCCTCTTTTATATTGGATGACCATTAGGGTTTCCCATTATTCCGTTAATGGGTCATCCGGACATCCACTCATATTGAGTCCATATCAACTAATTAAATATTTAATTAATTATCCAATTAGAAATCTAATAGCCTTATTACTTAATTTGATCACTAATCAATTAAGACTCACAATTGATAAATAGCTAATATAATTATTATTACGATATTTGCCCACATAATGATATCGGAATATAATTAAATAATAAAATATTCCAACAACAGAGACGTATCCTGGAAAAAATGAAGGGTAAAAACGTGAGACTGTGTTGTGAAAATTCAATGGAGATGTATATGATTCAATTTAAGATATGAATTACTATAATTGTTTTCGATTAACCAATTAAAAATTATGTTTTTGGTGGATGAAAGTAACGAGAGAGAAGATTCAATAAATGAACATTAAACAAACTTTGTTTTGAATTCTTTTATTGATGCATTTGTTGATATCCTAACATATGAATGAAAATAGAATATGATTTATACGAGAAAAGTTTCATTTTTTTTATTTTGATCACATGTATTATTTTTTGTAAATTGTTACTTTTATGATTATATAGTATTGAAAAGTAATCAATGCTTATTTTTTTCAAGTATTTTACTTGCATGTAAGTTTTAATATAAATATTTTGTTAACGTATCTTAGCCGTATCTTATCCTAAATTTTAAAAATTTCACGTATCCATGTACCTGTATCGTATAGTACCCGCACCCGTACTACGTATCCGAGCTTCATAGGTAAAGATAAATATTGATGGTGAGAATAAAGGAAACTGCATTGTTGGTTGTGGAGGATTGATATGGGTGTTGACAATGAATGGTTAAGTGGATTTTCAAAGAAAATTGGCAATCGCATAGCTAAATTGTGGGAAATTATTGAAGGATTGCATTTTGTCAGAATTAGAAGTTCTAGGTGTATTGAGATTTGTGTGGATTCTTAAGCATTCCCTCGGGTCTCGAATGTAAGAAACTAAACAAAAAAATTGGTGGTCTCAAATGTAAGCAAAAGTATAGTAAAATCAACATATTAAATGCCACTATTTCAATTTTACTCTCATTAAATGTTACTATATCCAATTTATTTCAAATTCTCATGTTGAGTTCAACAGTCACATTTATTTCCAAGACAAGGGCAAAATTGGAAATGTGTAAATTTTTATCAAGACTTAAATATAGTCAATCTATTTTCTTAATAGTTGTGCTTTTTTTTTTGTTTCTTACATTCAAGATCGGAGGGAGTAATAATTTGGAGCATTAAGAGTACCGGAGATGTGAATAATGAAATTTAGGCTTGTCAAAAAGATCCATCAGTTGTTTCAATTTCAGTGGAAAATTAAGTGAACCAAATTTTGATGCACATGGGTTTTCTAACAGGGGATTTGCAGGTGGAGTGGGTTTTATCATTTATGATGATTGTCCTGATCAGACAATTTTAGATTTAATTGAACTTTTGGCCCTCTGAGTACCGTGATTGTGTAATTTTTAATCATAATTTTTTTATCGGTATATGCCCCTTACATTTTTTCCATAATAATTTGGTGATCCCCCTCACAATTTTCTCCAAAGTTTCTTTATTTATTGACGTGGCACCAAACTTTTATAGTCATTGTATCATTGCTTTCAAATTGAAAATAAAAAAACACCAAAAATCAACTCGTACATGTGAGAACAAATGAAATATCTAATTAGAGTTTTAAAGTTTATATTTTTGTTTGATTTAAAGAAAAGTTGCACTAATTGTGAGAGTTAAGTGTCACATAATCACATTAATAAAAACATGCTACCTCAACCGAAATTTAGTGGAAATTAAAGAGGTGGAAAACATAAGGGGTTAACATAGCTCAAAACAAGTTTGGGGGCGGGGCAGGGCGGGGTGGTCATAATCTACCGATTGCGATACATGAGGGTCAAAAGTAAAATTAAGCCTAATTTTTATGTTATGGGTGGGGATAGATTCGTTGATTTCTTTATCACTTTAGTCTTAACTCTTTTTCCCCAACCATTAAGTCAAACTTATTTAATTGTCTCGATTTCAGGGTATGGTTTAATAACTTCGCCCTATATTATAATATGACATTTTAAAATATTAATGAGTTATTTATTATTTATTTCTTATAATATACACCCTTAAATTTTTTTAATACCACTTTTTCAACTCTAGTAAGTAAATTACGGACGTATTTGTAACAAATTATAAAAAAAAAATCGATACTCAATAGTTTAGAGATTAAAAAATAGAAGTTGATTTGTGTTTGTTCACCAAAAGAAGAATAAACTTTAAAAAAAAAATATCAGTTATAAAAAAAATCAATAGAAGATACTCAAAAAAATTTCTCCTTTGAAGTACTTTTTAATTATTTTTAGATTCACATTTTTTTAAGAATTTATTACAAACCTATTAAACCATTTAAAGTGGTTTTTATTAGAAAAACTGATCTTTTAATATATATATAACAAACAGGGTATAAAATGACGCAATAGATGATAATTCAGAAAGTGTACAGTTTTTTTATGAATGCACAATATTAGCTGTCTTTTTAAATCATATTCTAAAATCTGAAATGATATATAAAAAAGCCAATCTTTAGAGTGTGTTTGGATGAGGTAATTGAGAAATTTTGAAGTATTTAAAATTCTAGGCAATTCAAATGATTCAATTAAATTGACTTCATTCTAAATATTCTTGTTTGAATGAAGTAATAAAAAAAATTCTTGTCGTCATTTTTTAGCAACTTTTATAAATTTTAATTTTTTTTTTGCCAAATTTGAAAATTGAAATTAGGGGTCAATTTGTAAATTTCAAAAATATCGAGGGGTCGATTTATAATTTTGAATAAGTTGAGGGGCAAATTTGTAATTTCCAAAAAAATAGGGGTCAAATTGCAATTTTTTGTGAATTTATTGGGGTCAATTTGAACATTTTGGAAAATTTGAGGACCAAAATGCAAAATTTGAAAAATTATAAGAATAAAGAAATTTGAAATTATTAGGTTTTAGGTGTCATTTGAAATTCTATAAATTTAACTTGAACAAAATAATTCATAAATTTCCATCATTTTGAAAATTCTCCATATTATTATCCAAACAATGGAATTCATCTAAAAATATTTGAATTCCTCAAAACATTCCTCTATCCAAACACACTCTTAAGATGTTCTATTATGGATGTTGTATGTTTTCATAAAAAACAATTAAGCAACGTAACAAAAAAAAAAAGCAATTACTACCTTTTCTATATTATATTCCATTGTTTAGGTTGAAAAAAAGCCAATTCTATAAATGTTTAGGGCCCGTTTGTTTGAGATTTTTTTGGAAAAAATAATAATTTTTTCCAACAAAATCACTTCTTTTATTTTTGTTGTGTTTGTTTCAGATTTTTTTTAAAATTCATTTTGTTCAAAAAATTATTTTTAGCCTCAAAATGAAAAGCTATTCCTAGTAGCTTTTCCAAAATCTATTTTTTTATTTCTAAAAACAAGGAACTAAAGTGTAAGAGCTTCAAATCTAAAAAAGATGATTTACATGATAGTAAGCAAATATAAATAGCTTCAGATTTTTTTAAAAAATCTCTAGATTTTTTTAACTTAAAATCTATTTTTTTAACATTGAAACAAACACACCCTTAATTACTTCAGTAAGTTTATGTTTAATTGCAGTTTTGATCCCTCTATTTCCACCATTTTGTGAAATTGGTCTTCCTATTTTAAAATTTGACAGTTTTGGTCCCTCCACCAAATGTTTGGTCTAAAATATGGTGATATGACATGTTTTAAATGAAGTTTTCAAGAAAATTTTCTTACAATTTCATTGATGTTGATCTTTTTAAAAAATAGTATAACAAGTGGGCTCTAAAATGACGCAAAACCTAGTAATTCAGAAAGTATAAAACATTTTTTTTTATAAATGCACAATATTAGTTGTCTTTCTAAATCCTATTCTAAAATCTTGAATGATATAGAAAAAAGCGAATGTTTGGGGATGCGTTACGATTATGGATGTTGTATGTATTCATAAAAACAACTAAGCAATTACTACCCTTTCGATATTATATTTCGTTGTTTAGGTTGAAAAAAGCCAATTCTATAAACATTTAATTACTTCAATAAGTTTAAACTTAATTGCAGTTTTGCTCCCCCTATTTTCACCATTTTGTGGAGTTGGTCTCCCTATTTTAAAGTTTGACAGTTTCTGTCCCTCAAATGTTTGGTCTAAAATATGGTGATATGACAAGTTTTTAAATGAAGTTTTTAAGAAAATTTTCTTACAATTTCATTGATGTTGATCTTTTAAAATATATAAATTATAACAAGCGAGCTCGAAATTGACGCAATAGATGGTAATTGTAATATCCCGCTTATATGTAGCGATTATCTGTGCTAGAACTTGAGTAGCAAGCAAGAAAACCAAGTAAGTAAGGGTGATGGCAATTTTGTAAATAAGCTTAAGGGGGAGATTAATTTGGAGCATGGAACAAGATATTTATCATGTTCCCTTCCATTCCTTCATTTTTCATTTTCAAAATTCAGATTCCTCTCCCTTCTCATTTCTCTCTCACGCCCTCAATCTCACTCACCTTCAATCCATCCAACTTCAATCAAACCTTAGTGAGAAACTTGCAAAGAAAGCTTGGGATAGAAGCTAGTGTAAGAGAAAGAAAAGTAGAACAAGGAAGAACCAAGGAAGGAGTTGTTTTGGAGCAAGCTAGGGCTTTGATTTCAGGACATAATCAGCACCATTAGAGGTTAAGGTGAGCTCCACAGGGTTTTAGAACCCGTTTAAGTAAGTTTTGAAAGTTATAGCTTATTTACCTAGTTTAGGGTTTATGGTACCTATTTGCCTATCCATGTTAATCCTTGGTTATTAATGATATGAACTAGTTATATGCCTTAGAAAATGATCCTTAAACATGTTATTATGTCTGGGTATGTTGGATAAGCTGAAATGGTGAAAAATCACGTTTAAAACTTGCCAAATGCTGTCTAACTGCAGGTAAAATCGTGTCACGATTTTCCAATCGTGTCACGATTTCACAGGCAGGGAGCAACTGATTTTCTGGGTAGAAAATCGTGTCACGATTTCCAAATCGTGACACGATGTGACAGGGCCATACATACTATGTTTTTTCATCATTTTCTCGCACCATTCCGACTTACCAACGCTACCTTGGACTCAATAACAATTAATAGTGATTAAGTGATGTTTTAGGCATAGAAAGACCCAACTTTTGGGGAATATATAGATGAACTATAAGTGAGTAAAGGTACCACGATAAGAGAGGGATTTATTAATCCCTAAGTAATTATAGTGAAGGCAAGGAACTAGATTAGGGTTTAACCCTTACAAGCAATGTTAAGAATTCGATTCGGTATTCACGAATCTAAGAATAATATGATGATGAACCTATATGGGTTACGAACTTAAGAATGATAATTAATTATTAAGATGGCTTGATGTGTCTCTCGTATGCTCGCTAGTTAGTATACGAGGGGTTCCTGTGAAGTTACCGCCTTTAATGGCAGCCGGAACGGTGAAGTTACCGCTCGTGAGGGCAGCTACACATCCAAGTCTTAAAAGTTAATGTGTCTCCTGTCTGCTCGTCAGTTAGTATACAGGGGGTCCCCGTGAAGTTACCGCCTTAAATGGCAGCTGGGACGGTGAAGTTACCGCTCGCGAGAGCAGCCACACAAATAAGAGGAGTCCGGTGTTAGCCTGATATGATAGGAATTTTCACCGGTAAGAAGGGAGATGTATTTCGGGGTTACTCCACCCGGATGCACTCCGTAAAATGAACCAAGATAATGTTATGTTTGTTCAACCCTAACTGCTAACTAAGATACGAATGATGAAAGTTTATTTATAATTGTATTGAGTAATAGGACAATTAGTTCCTATGAGATAAGTTAGCATATGATGAGAATGTTAAAGATAAGAAGCGATCTTAGGTTTTCCTCCCGATCGCGAAATAAGTAAAGATTGAGACTTGGCGATTATAGGTATTCCCGAGTTCGCCGAGGTAGGCACGGCAACCCTAGGTTCCCCGAGGTTGCCAAACAGTAGGTAGGGTAGGAGCTCACTGAGACGTTATGTCTCATCCCTTTCCTTCTGGTGCAGGTTCCTCGCAGGTAGCACGACGAAAAGGTAAAGAGAAAGCTACGGATTGAACGTGCTGCTTATGCTTTATTATTTGGACATGTGTATAAGAATAGTGTAACATGATGTATATTATAGAAGTGTTTTGTATCGGATCATGGATTGTATCAAAGACATATGTTTTGTATAATTAATAAACATCTTTCTGTATTGTATTTAATGTATCCGGTACGAAATTTTAATACTCGTAAGAGATCCTAGGCAATCTCTATATGGGTGTTACAATTTGGTATCAGAGCAGGTCGATTCAGACCGTGCCTTGGGTCATTAAAGTACAATCCAAGTTTGTGGACCTCTTGGATCCAGGACATTATTCTAGATGTTATGTTCAGTTAAAATTGATCACTTTGACTTGTATATGACAGCTAGGATAAGATGTCTGGGAGAAGAAGAGGACCCGGTAGACCTCGTGCTAACCAAGCAAGTGATGAAAGTGGAGGACCCAGTCAGAATTCATGGGAACAGATGATGCAACAACAGCAGGCCTGGCAGCAGCAATACCAAGAGCAACAAGCTCAAAATGCGTTACAGTATCAGCAAATGATGCTGATGATGCAACAGCAGTCTCAGCAACAGGCCCAAGCTCAACAACAATGGATGGAAATGATGCAACAAGGACAAGGTTTCCATCCACAACCACCACCTCCTCCAGTAATTGGTAACCCCGTGTTCCGGGAGTATAACAGACATCACCCTCCAGAGTTCAATGGAGAAGGTGAACCTCAAGAAGCAAGAAAGTGGATTAAGCAGATGGAGAAGATCTTTAGAATGGCTGATTGTTCGGAGGAAGATAAAGTGGTCTACGCCACAAACCAACTCAGAGGCGCAGCAGAAGACTGGTGGGAATCTGCTCAGCGCAGGATGGAAGCCAATGGTGTAGAGGTGAATTGGGAGAACTTTAAAGGAGTGATGTTAGAAAAGTATTTACCTTTGTCTTACAAGGTAAAGAAGGAACAAGAGTTCTTAGAATTGAAGCAGGGTAGCATGTCAGTGGCTGAATTTACTAAGAAGTTTGAGGAGTTGTCCTATTACTCAACACACAATGAATATGCTGAAAATGAAGTATGGAAAATGAATCAGTATAAAAGAGGTTTAAGAGGCGAGATAGATACAGCAGTTAGCCTTCAGAGAACTGCGAGTTATGATGAGTTGGTGCATGATAGTCTGGTAGTCGAGGCGGGACTTGCAAAGGCCTCAAAAGAAAGAGCAGCAGCTTATGAGAAGAAGAAAAGCAGAATGTCAGATAAGTACCACGATAAGCTCAAGCCAAAAGGATCCCCACAGAGAGGGAAGCAGACATACTCTCCAAGACCAAATCCTTCACGGACTAATCCTACTTGTAAGACGTGTGGGAGAATGCATCAAGGAGAATGTATGGAAGGTGCTAATGTGTGCTTTGGATGTAAGCAGCCCGGACACTTCTTGCGAGAATGTCCCTATAAGCGAGGAAAAGGAGTAGCTGAAGGAACCACAACCAGTAAGGGCAGAGTGTACTCTTTAGATGGCGCAAAGGCTCTTGCCAACGAAGACTTGATTGCCGGTATGTGTTACCTTGGTTCTTACCCAGTAAAAGTACTTTTCGATTGCGGCGCTACATGTTCTTTTATTTCACATAAATGTGTAGAGGCACTGCAATTACCTTTGTCTCCTTTGAATCCTCCAATGTTAGTATCTACCGCTACTGAAGGCGGAATTGAAGCGAAATATGTTTGTGAAAACTGTCCTATCACTGTGTCGAGTAAGACTTACTATGTTGATTTAGTTTGCCTCCCGATGGAGCAACTCGATGTGATTTTAGGCATGGATTGGCTCTCCGCTAACCATGTGTATATAGGATGTTCAGAGAAGAGTATTTATATGCCTACCAGTGATACGACAGAAGGTGTGGCTTTGTCAGAATTGATTAACCGCACCCATCAGTTAATCCAGTTTATTTGTGCTCAAGATAAGGGATTCTATGTTATGCTCACTGTGGCTTCAGAATCAGAATTAAGTCCCAGTGATATTCCTGTTGTAAATGAGTATCTAGATGTTTTCCCTTCAGAAGTAACTAGTTTGCCTCCAGAGCGAGAGGTGGAGTTTTCAATTGATTTGATTCCAGGAGCGGAGCCAGTATCTGTGGCACCGTACAGAATGTCACCAACGGAACTGAGAGAGTTGAAATCTCAACTCGAGGATTTAATCCAAAAGCATTTCATCAGACCCAGTGTATCACCTTGGGGTGCTCCAGTTTTGCTAGTCAAGAAAAAGGATGGAAGTATGAGGTTGTGTATTGACTACCGCCAACTTAACAAAGTGACTATCAAGAACAAATATCCTCTTCCAAGGATTGATGATCTCCTGGATCAGCTCAAGGGAGCAACAGTATTTTCCAAGATTGATCTTCGATCGGGTTATCACCAGATCCGTATCAAATCTTCAGATGTGTCCAAGACAGCGTTTCGAACGCGTTACGGGCACTATGAATTTCTGGTCATGCCTTTCGGTGTAACCAATGCTCCAGCAGTATTTATGGACTACATGAACAGGATATTTCAACCCTATCTCGATCAATTCGTGGTGATTTTCATTGATGATATTTTGATATATTCTAAGGATCCTCAGGAGCATGCTCAACATTTAAGAATTGTATTGGATGTCCTTAGAGACAAGCAGCTGTATGCTAAGTTTAGCAAGTGTGAGTTCTGGTTGTCCGAGATTAAGTTTTTGGGTCATGTTATTTCTCAAGGGGGAGTAGCTGTTGATCCATCTAAGGTAGAGGCTGTTCTCAATTGGGAAAGACCAAAGAATGTAGCTGAAGTCAGGAGCTTTCTAGGCTTGGCAGGTTATTATCGAAGATTCATTATGAAGTTTTCTCAGATTGCCTTACCCCTGTCACGCCTCACCAGAAAAGATGTACCCTTTATTTGGAATGATGAATGTGAAGAAAGTTTCAGAGTTTTAAAGAAGAAATTGACTAAGGCCCCTGTGTTGGCAATACCAGATCCTGAAAGGAGATACACCGTTTTCTGCGATGCATCTTCCAAGGGACTGGGAAGTGTTCTCATGCAAGGAGAAAATGTAATAGCTTATGCCTCTAGACAGCTCAAGACCCATGAGGAGAATTACCCCACTCATGATCTTGAGTTAGCAGCAATAGTTTTTGCATTGAAGATATGGAGACATCATTTGTATGGTGCGCAGTTTGATTTGTTTAGCGACCATAAGAGTTTGAAGTATTTGTTTGATCAACGAGATCTGAATATGAGGCAAAGGCGATGGATGGAGTATTTGAAGGATTTTGATTTCGATCTGAAATACCATCCAGGAAAAGCAAATGTGGTGGCAGATGCCTTAAGTCGAAAGGCTTTGATTAAAGCTGAGGTGATGATTCACACGTGTGGGCTGTATGAGAAGTTTAGAGATCTTAACCTCCATGTTACTGATTTGGATGGTGGTATTTTGTTAAACAAGTTAGATATTTCGTGCGACCTACGATCTAGGATTGCACAAGCGCAAAGCATGGATATGGATCTTCAAAGGAAAGCTAGCCAATCGGAGTTTTCTTTTGCACCTGATGGAACATTATTGTTTGAGGGAAGAGTTTATGTCCCGAACGATGAGGAATTGAAAAGGTTAATTCTAGAAGAGGCGCATAAGAGCAGTTTCAGCATTCACCCAGGAACCACCAAGATGTATCAAGACCTGAAAAGAGATTATTGGTGGCCTAGCATGAAAAGAGATGTTGCGGAGTTTGTGTCCCGATGCATTGTTTGTCAGCAGGTGAAGATTGAGCATCAAAGGCCCGCAGGGTTGTTGGTGCCTTTGGAAATTCCACAATGGAAATGGGAAGATATAACCATGGATTTTGTGAGTGGATTACCTCGAACACAGCGAGGACATGATTCCATTTGGGTGATAGTGGACCGGTTAACCAAGTCGGCTCATTTCTTGCCGGTTAAGACCACTTACCGAGCTTCTCAATATGCCGAGTTATTTATTTCAGAGATTGTGAAACTCCATGGTGTGCCAGCTAGTATTGTGTCGGATAGAGATCCTATCTTCACATCCCACTTTTGGAAGGCTTTTCAAAAGGCTTTGGGAACCAGATTAAAGATGAGCACGTCCCATCATCCTCAGACGGACGGACAATCCGAAAGGACTATTCAGACGTTAGAGGACATGTTACGTGCATGTATTCTAGAAGATGGAGGAAGTTGGAATGACCACCTACCACTGATTGAATTTTCTTACAATAACAGTTACCATTCTAGCATCGGAATGGCACCTTATGAAGCTTTGTATGGTAGGAAATGTAGAACCCCGCTTTGTTGGGCTGAAGTCGGAGATAAAAGTATATTGGGACCTGAGATAATTCAGGAGACGACCTTGAAGATTAAATCCATTCAGGATAAAATGAGAGTAGCTCAAAGTCGTCAGAAGAGTTATGCGGATAAACGACGAAGACCCTTAGAATTTGAAGAAGGGGACCATGTATTCCTTAAAGTTACACCCAAGTTGGGGTTAAGAGGAGCATTTCGGACTAAGAAACTTTGTCCAAGATATGTTGGACCGTTTCAGATACTTCGACGTGTCGGACCAGCAGCTTATCAGTTGGCGCTGCCACCGGCTATGTCAGGTTTACATGACGTGTTCCACGTCTCTCAGCTGAGGAAGTTCATTCCCGATCCTTTCCAACCAGTGGAACTGGACAGTATAGACTTAAGATCGGACTTGACTTTTCAACCGGAACCAGAGCAGATAATTGATCGCGATGTTAAGACCTTGCGGAACAAAGAAATTCCTATTGTTAAAGTTGTTTGGAAAGGTTCTCCCGATGGCGAAGCGACGTGGGAGCTAGAGTCAGAAATGCAAGAGCACTATCCACATTTACTTCCAGGTAAATTCTAAATTTCGAGGACGAAATTTCTTAAGGGGGGTAGATTGTAATATCCCGCTTATATGTAGCGATTATCTGTGCTAGAACTTGAGTAGCAAGCAAGAAAACCAAGTAAGTAAGGGTGATGGCAATTTTGTAAATAAGCTTAAGGGGGAGATTAATTTGGAGCATGGAACAAGATATTTATCATGTTCCCTTCCATTCCTTCATTTTTCATTTTCAAAATTCAGATTCCTCTCCCTTCTCATTTCTCTCTCACGCCCTCAATCTCACTCACCTTCAATCCATCCAACTTCAATCAAACCTTAGTGAGAAACTTGCAAAGAAAGCTTGGGATAGAAGCTAGTGTAAGAGAAAGAAAAGTAGAACAAGGAAGAACCAAGGAAGGAGTTGTTTTGGAGCAAGCTAGGGCTTTGATTTCAGGACATAATCAGCACCATTAGAGGTTAAGGTGAGCTCCACAGGGTTTTAGAACCCGTTTAAGTAAGTTTTGAAAGTTATAGCTTATTTACCTAGTTTAGGGTTTATGGTACCTATTTGCCTATCCATGTTAATCCTTGGTTATTAATGATATGAACTAGTTATATGCCTTAGAAAATGATCCTTAAACATGTTATTATGTCTGGGTATGTTGGATAAGCTGAAATGGTGAAAAATCACGTTTAAAACTTGCCAAATGCTGTCTAACTGCAGGTAAAATCGTGTCACGATTTTCCAATCGTGTCACGATTTCACAGGCAGGGAGCAACTGATTTTCTGGGTAGAAAATCGTGTCACGATTTCCAAATCGTGACACGATGTGACAGGGCCATACATACTATGTTTTTTCATCATTTTCTCGCACCATTCCGACTTACCAACGCTACCTTGGACTCAATAACAATTAATAGTGATTAAGTGATGTTTTAGGCATAGAAAGACCCAACTTTTGGGGAATATATAGATGAACTATAAGTGAGTAAAGGTACCACGATAAGAGAGGGATTTATTAATCCCTAAGTAATTATAGTGAAGGCAAGGAACTAGATTAGGGTTTAACCCTTACAAGCAATGTTAAGAATTCGATTCGGTATTCACGAATCTAAGAATAATATGATGATGAACCTATATGGGTTACGAACTTAAGAATGATAATTAATTATTAAGATGGCTTGATGTGTCTCTCGTATGCTCGCTAGTTAGTATACGAGGGGTTCCTGTGAAGTTACCGCCTTTAATGGCAGCCGGAACGGTGAAGTTACCGCTCGTGAGGGCAGCTACACATCCAAGTCTTAAAAGTTAATGTGTCTCCTGTCTGCTCGTCAGTTAGTATACAGGGGGTCCCCGTGAAGTTACCGCCTTAAATGGCAGCTGGGACGGTGAAGTTACCGCTCGCGAGAGCAGCCACACAAATAAGAGGAGTCCGGTGTTAGCCTGATATGATAGGAATTTTCACCGGTAAGAAGGGAGATGTATTTCGGGGTTACTCCACCCGGATGCACTCCGTAAAATGAACCAAGATAATGTTATGTTTGTTCAACCCTAACTGCTAACTAAGATACGAATGATGAAAGTTTATTTATAATTGTATTGAGTAATAGGACAATTAGTTCCTATGAGATAAGTTAGCATATGATGAGAATGTTAAAGATAAGAAGCGATCTTAGGTTTTCCTCCCGATCGCGAAATAAGTAAAGATTGAGACTTGGCGATTATAGGTATTCCCGAGTTCGCCGAGGTAGGCACGGCAACCCTAGGTTCCCCGAGGTTGCCAAACAGTAGGTAGGGTAGGAGCTCACTGAGACGTTATGTCTCATCCCTTTCCTTCTGGTGCAGGTTCCTCGCAGGTAGCACGACGAAAAGGTAAAGAGAAAGCTACGGATTGAACGTGCTGCTTATGCTTTATTATTTGGACATGTGTATAAGAATAGTGTAACATGATGTATATTATAGAAGTGTTTTGTATCGGATCATGGATTGTATCAAAGACATATGTTTTGTATAATTAATAAACATCTTTCTGTATTGTATTTAATGTATCCGGTACGAAATTTTAATACTCGTAAGAGATCCTAGGCAATCTCTATATGGGTGTTACAGTAATTCTGAAAGTATAAACATTTTTTGTTTTGTAAATGCACAATATTAGCTGTCTTTCTAAATCATATTCGAAAATCTTAAGGGATATAGAAAAAGCCAATGTTTAGGGATGTTATGATTATGGATGTTGTATGTTTTCATAAAAAACAAGTAAGCAATTACTAACTTTTCCATACTATATTCCGTTGTTTAGGTTGAAAAGCCAATTATGTAAACATTTAATTACTTCAATAGGTTTAAGCTTAATTGCAGTTTTGGTCCCTCTATTTCCACCATTTTGTGGAATTGGTCTTCCTATTTTAAAATTTAACAGTTTTGGTCCCTCCACCAAATGTTTGGTCTAAAATATGGTGATATGACATGTTTTAAATGAAGTTTTCAAGAAAATTTTCTTATAATTTCATTGATGTTGATCTTTTAAAAAATAAAATTATAACAAGCGAGATCTAAACTGACACAATAGATGGTAATTCTGAAAGTATATCATTTTCTTTTTTGTAAATGCACAGTATTAACTGTCTTTCTAAATCATATTCTAAAATCTTAAGTGATATGAAAAAAAAGCCAATGTTTAGGGATGTTGTATGTTTTCATAAAAAACAAGTAAGCAATTACTAACTTTTCCATACTATATTCTGTTGATTAGGTTGAAAAAGCAAATTCTGTAAACATTTAATTACTTCAATAGGTTTAGACTTAATTGCAGTTTTGGTCCCTCTATTTCCACCATTTTGTGGAATTGGTCTTCCTATTTTAAAATTTGACAGTTTTGGTCCCTCCACCAAATGTTTGGTCTAAAATATGGTGATATGACATGTTTTAGATGAAGTTTTCAAGAAAATTTTCTTACAATTTCATTGATGTTGATCTTTTAAAAAAAAATTATAACAAGCGGGATCTAACGCAATAGATGATAATTCTGAAAGTATAAACATTTTTTTGTAAATGTGCGGTATTAGCTGTCTTTCTAAATCATAAAAAAAAGCCAATATTTAGGGATGTTATGATTATGGATGTTGTATGTTTTCATAAAAAACAACTAAGCAATTACTACCTTTTCCATACTATATTCTGTTGTTTAGGTTGAAAAAACCAATTCTATAAACATTTAATTACTTCAATAGGTTTAGGCTTAATTGCAGTTTTGGTCCCCCTATTGCCACCATTTTGTGAAATTGGTCTTCCTATTTTAAAGTTTGACAGTTTTGGTCCCTCCACCAAATGTATAGTTCAAAATATGGTGATATGACATGTTTTAAATGATGTTTTCAAGAAAAATTTCTTACAATTTCATTGATGTTGATCTTTTCTCATCTTCGGATCATGTACCACATCATTTAAAACATACCATATCACCTATTTTTAAAAGGTTCTAGAGGCAAAATTCACACACACTAGATAGTAGATAGAGAGAAGAGGGATTGTACGTGTTCGAACCGACATCCCACGAACAATATCAAATGTCATAAAACTATTTACCATCTGAATATCTAACAAAATTTTATACTTTGTCTGACTAGAAATTATTATAATTTTTTTATTAATTTGTTGTGAATTAAGAATAATTGTCCTCATTAAACATTAAATTTATTCATTTAATACAAATATATAATTATTTCAATTTTCAAGGCAAAAATGTATTATCCTATTCTATAAATACAGTCATCTATTCCTCAATTTCTACCAAGAAATAAAATTGTGAATCATGGGTCGTAAAAAGATAGAGATGGAACTTGTGGAGAACAGGAGTGCTAGGTATGTCACGTTTTCAAAAAGGAGTGGTATTTTTAAAAAAGCAAGTGAATTATCAATTCTTTGTAATGCTAGAGTTGGTATAGTTGGATTTACCCCAAGTGGTAATCCATTTGCTTTTGGTTCTCCAAATTTTCAAGCTGTGACTGAACAGTACCTTCATGAAGGACAAGAATTACAAGTTGGATCATCAAGGCAAAATGTTACACCCTCTGAAAATCCAAATATCAGCATGTTGAACAAGGAATTGAGTGGTTTAACCGAAGAGCTGAGGAAGGTGGAGGAAGTTAACAAAGGTCAAGGCCCTATTGCACTTGCTCATCTTAACTTAAAAGAACTTCTAAAAGTGAAGACTTCACTAAAAGAGCTCCATGGTGACATCGAGGCAGCATCTTCTTTGCTTCTTCTCTCAAAGAAGCCTGTACGCATCATTGATTTGGTTTGTATAAGAAGGGGAAAATCCAATATTGTGAAAACTAGTTACTAGTTGGGGATTTTGTGGTGTTCAATTTTATAAATATATCATGAATAATTTGAATTTGTCTTTCTTTGTCTAATATTTTGGAATTTGACATCATCAATCCTAGTAATGAAATCAAATTTCCATTATAATTTTATTTCTCTTTTTTTTTCCAGATCTAGTCCCCATGATCTTAAACGAACAAAAAGTTATTTGAATTTGGTCTAAATTATGACTAAATACATTTGACTTTTACAAATGTTAAAGACATGGGAGAGTACATTATTTTACGAAGTTGGAACAAACAGTTTGAAAGCTACTAACATGCAGTTGATCCGATCGAAGGCTAAGGGATTCATGCACTTTAAACAAGTGGTTAGAGGTTTTACTACTTGCTCTTGTGTATGGAGAAAAAAACATTGAGCGGGGAAAACTTGTCTTATGTTCCAACATAATTAATTATGAAGTTTAGTCATTGCTAAACAATGGTAGGTGTTTCATACCTATAAAATTGTCATAAAAAACATTTTAAAAACATTAAAAAAATATCAAACAAAACAATATGTAACAAACAAAATATATATTAACAGACAAAAAAAAAATCATTTTGAACTGTAATTTATGTGTTATATTTATTATTTTCGTTAGTATTTGTCACAAACAGAAATATCATGAGTGTACCACGAATTCATTGTCGTTGGTATATCTTTCTTTTGAAGAATACAAGAGTGGATGGAAGAAAATAAAATACTTCACTACAATTACAAGTCTTCAAGCATGATGTTTTTGCGAACATTTAGTTCGTGATAGGCAACCTTTTTCCTTTAAAACATCACCTCTTGTATTAATACATTTGTTTTTTGGTATGCACATTGCTATCCATGTTTTTTCACAACTTGTGTAATAATTTGATGTTAGACTAACATTATGGTGCACGGCCTATATAGATTTTGCAATGTGCTTAAATTTTATCAAACATCAAATTGAGAGATTTTAGTGACCTTATGATGTATCACCTATATATGATTTCACTATCTCCTTTTTAACCTCCACTTCACCACACCTCATCTCTACTCTCTCCCCCGTTTCCATTTCAGTTACATCTTTGTGGCCATTAACTCCACCATAGTCAATGTGGAAACATTCGTGTCTCTTGATCTCAAAATCTCACTATTCTTGGACCTCAATTATCCCACCAACGAAGCTCCAACCAAAATGAATTGTTGTAAACAAGGACAAACATTAGATTATGGATTCAAAATTCAGAATTGATCAACCCTAATGTATTTCTCCACAGTGAGCAGCTCAGTTGATGAGTTAACGAACACCAAAAGAATGTTATCTTGGAGGTCCATATTTAAGTTTTGAAAATTAAACTAAATTTGTTTATTAATGAATAAATTAAAACTGCAATCTACGTCATCCTTCTCCTCATTAATTTTAGATCTTTCATTTATTCTCTCTCTCTCTCTATATATATATATATATATATATATATAAATGCTAACAGAAACCCTTGCTCCTTGGCCAATAAAAAATCTAAATGATTTTAGGCCTAAAAAAGTATATGATTACTTTAGGCATACATGTTTAAGACTTCAAATACAATCCCTGAAAATAAAACCAAAATAAGATAAATTATTGGAAGGATTGTTGGAATTATCTCTACTACTTTAGCATCAAGCTTGAAAATGTCTCCATCCATTCCCATTTATGATACCCACTTGATGGATCTCAAAAGATCATATGTTTCATCTTCTTTCATTGACAACATAGTAACTTGTAGTTTTAGCTTTGACAAACAACCCGCTGTGGTCCTTGATGCACGTACCAATACCCACCTTGTTATCTAGAAAAGATGCATCAACGTTATAGAGAATGGTTGTTTTGACGCAGACAGAAGAAAATAGAGAAAAAGTAATTAGGTCATGTTTGATCCCCTCTCTTTCACTTCTTTGTAACTGGGTCCGGTGTCAACAATTACCTACTTGGTTTCAAGATATTTGAACAAAATAGCTAGGCAAATAATTAGGTTTCTAGCACTCTTTTTCAATTACGACCCCATAACTCCTTAGATGAGCTTGTAACCTTAGAAGGTTTGAATGAAAGTCAAACTATTATCACTAGGCTGTAATAGGTTATCTCCAAACTACAATAGATTGAACAATTATAACTAGTGCAAATCCCACAACTAGGGTTAATAGTTAATAAAATTAAATCATTTTATGAACATTCCTAAGCGTATAAAAAACATTAAGAACAAGTTATAATTGAATAAAACCAAATAGAATAATTGCATTCAAATGTACTCAATAGATTACATGGTTTAAGTAGTTCATAGAGATTCGTCTACATCACATAACCCTATGAGTTTAGATACCCATGTTATTCTAAACCCAAATGGAAGAATATGTAAAGAAATACATTAATGGTTAGCATAGTCAGTCGATTACTCGCCTCCAACTGATCGTCTGTAGCCTTCCTAAATCACGATTTAGCATTTTTCTCCTCGTCGGAGCGTGTTTTTCAAGTGAGACAGGTGTTAGTTGAGTAACAAAAGTAAGTATTTTTAAATTATCGTCTCCTCAGGGATTGGTGCGCTATTTCGAACCGTTCAACAATCATTATCGTTTTGAGTAAGGGGTTTGTAACTTGGTTGCATAAAAACTAAAGTAATGTAAAAGCGGAAATAAAACGACAAGTAATAGGGAATAAAAGCGTTGGAATAAGAGTTCATCAATCGTGCATCAAATATAATCTAAAAATCATGCATATGAATTTTAGCGTTTTAGCGAAATTATCACGTATCACTCGACAACGTCATTCATGTCCAAATGACGTCGTGAGATCAATCGTATCGTTTAATAGACGATTTCCCAATCTATCAAACGATCCGAAAGCATTACGTTTCGACACTTTATGCGATTATCAAAACCAAATTTCATGTCTAGAATTTCTTATTTTGATAGAAGATTATTCTAAACCTAGATTCAAAAGTATTTGTCAATAACAATTAAATCAAGCATGAGAATGAAAAGCAAGAATAACTTCAATAACACATAAATTGCTAAAATCATATATTTGCATAATCAAAGATTACATCTAAGCTAGATAAAGTACCTCCAATCCCAACAAAGGGAAGTTAGTTGTTCATTTTCATGACAACTATACAAAAGTTTAGAGAAAAGATGAAGATCATAGCCTAAGTCTTGATTTTCCAAAGTCTTAGTTGATTCCACAATCCCTTCACTCTTGCTCCTTGAAGATCATAGCTTCTAGCCCTAAAAACTGTCTAAAAACTAAATCCTAAAATATTACTGAACTGAATTAAAAAGCAATCTCTCCAAAAATTCAGCTTTTGAACCTATTTATAAGTGTTCTGTAATTCTGGACTTTGCTCTGCGAAGTCATACTTCGCTCTGCGAAGTCCTTTCTTCACAAATGGGCTTCTGCCACCTCAGCCTTGAACAGTTCAAACCGCCCTGCTTCGCTCTGCGATCAAACTTCGCTCTGCGAAATCACTCATTTTCTGATCTTTAGAAAATCCCTGCCTGAACTCGCCATTCACTCGCCAAGCACGCGCTGGGCGAGATTCTTCATTCTTCTCTTATTGATTTCTTGCTATTTTCAAGTCCTGGCTTGCTTTTTCCTATACAAATGGGGAAGAATAAGGTATACAAAGAATAATTGGCATTTATTCAATAATTCCATGCTTTTCCTAAGATAACTTGCAAAACAAGTAACTTAAAAGCCTTATAAAAGACATGAATTTATTCATTTCTTGCCACTCATCAAATACTCCCCAACTTAAATCTTTGTTTGTCCTCAAACAAAGGACGCTAAAAATAAGGATACAAGATTTAAACAACGAGTAAGACGCAAAACAGCAAAAGCAGAGATTTAAACAAACTTTCAGATTGCATGATTCATATGAGATTTGCACAGGCAATTCTGATGTTCCCATTAATCTAAGATTGCACTTAAAATTTGAAATAATACTAAACACAAAATTTATATCATACAATTCAAGTCAATAACATATTTATCAATGAACCACACCTAACACACTTCTTTAGAAGTAAATGAAACAAATTGAACTCATGTTGTGAGGGTTATGAACACTCATCCAGCAAGTTTGCTACATTCCGATTAAGTTATGCGTCCATCCAATTATCATTTCTAAAAGCACAAAAGCATCAATCACAAGGTCTTTGAGGGTTGTAATTTGGCTTGGTTACAAAAGAATTGTCATATGTGGGAGAAATTGAATTCAAAAGGCCAAGCATAGAGGAACATTCTTTCTAATTACACACTTCCTCCTTATTCAAAAACAACTCTTGGTGATTTAAAAATATTTCTTTGATCTTGACAACTTTTTGATTTATTGACTTTTTCTCTTTTTTCTTTTCTTTTTCTTGGTTTGCTTTTCTTTCTTTTTTCTTTTCTTTTTCTTTCTCTTTTTTTTCTTGTTGTCAAGATCAATTTCAAAATTCACCATTACTTGACATACACTACCTCCTTTTTCTCCCCAACTTATTCACAATGATACCCTAATTGAATGTTCCTTTATCATTAGGCAAAGGACAAATAAACATGATGGTTAAGGGTTCAAAATGAAAGTAAAATATCAGAATCCAATAATGATTTAACTATAAACTGGATTTTTTTTACAAACTCCGGCAATTTCACTAAGTATTTGAGCTTATGAAAATTGGCAGTTCATAGTTAACGATTCTGATTCATTAGGCTCAATGGGGTTATCAAATACTCACTTCTCACAGGGTAGGCTTTTTGTGGTCAAGTGTTTCTACTCATATTCAAAAAATGCCTTGATCATTTCAGTGCTTTCATACTATTTAAAACAACTTTCAGATTTAACATAAAAGAATCGAGTTAAACAAAAATGCCGGTCTCCTGCATATATACATTGACTTTGAGGATTCCTCACATTTTGGCTAGTTATAAATGGTTCAAACATAAATATATTAACAAAGCAAACTGTATGGTGTAACTTTTGTACAAAGTACATATTCTCATTCCAAGTTTAATCCTAGAAAAACAGGAAACATGTACCTTAGCTTTGCGCAAATCAATCAAATCTACCATTACCATACATCTGTGGCTGAATCATTCAACTTTGGATCAATCCATATTTGAGAAGATTTGTCATTTTTACTAATGATCCATAGCGAAAGCAGAATTTTTGACATTTAAAGCATATTCAGAAATTAAAAATTAACAGGCACTAATTATGATTCAAAAGCCAAATAATAAAAGAGTGATAATACAATTAACATAAAAAGAGAGTACGAATACAAAACAGTAAACACAAAAAGTCTTAAAAAGTACATCGAAAACATAATAATAAAAAAAATGAACAGCAAAAGCATCATAAAGGAACGAATCAATGAGTGCGAGCTTCATCATCCTCAGTGTCCTCATCATCACCATCATCATCACCATGTCCTCCAGCAGCTGCACTGCTACCACCCCCCTCTGAGTAAACAGGCCTGTCCCCAGGCCAAGCAACATGAGATGTAAACATCTCAGGTGTCATGATCTGGAACTCAGGATCCGCCGGTCTGCCCATCTGCATATGTAGCCTGTACATAGAGTCATGCAAAGTAGCCATGGCCCTATGGTTGAACGCATTCCGGTCCCATGAAAAAGTGCAAGTATGGTGGCCATGTAGTGCAGGTGGGACTCGGGGTCGTGGTTTTTGTGCTCTAAATGCTCTCTTCCCTGTGCAATGCCTCCCAATGTAGTCATCCGTAATAGGATTCTTTATAGTTTCCGAAATGTGGGGAGGGATCACTACACGTGCATCCCGGCAGAGACCCATGATTAGGCCCGGGAATGCAAGAGGGCACATTTTCTTAGCTGGTGGTTTAATGCCACTCTCCACCATAATCTTAAGCTCTTGTGCTATCACCCTAGCAACATCCACTTGTTTGTTGGTGAGGATGTAGTAAATCAATGGGGTGACATCTAATGTCGTGGAGGAGGTGTGGCTCTTAGGTTTGATATTGTGGACGATGAGATGAAATATAACCTAGGCAGGTGTGGTAAGATTGTTCTTTATGGCTTTGGTGGGCTGGCCAGAGGAGTTAAGCTCATAATTCTTCCCGGGTTGAAAGATGGTTTGGGCAAAAAGTTGATGATTCCAGTTTCCTCGATTTTGGTGCCTATGAAAGGCACACAATTCATCTTGGTTTAGCTGGAGGGGGTTTTGGAGGTAATTGTTTATGGCCTCGCGGTCGAATCTAATGACATGACCACGAACCATAGTCTGATACGTGAACTCCCCCTCAGGATCAGTAGGGATGGCATTTGCGTAGAACTCCCTAATAATGTCATAGTTGAGGTTTAAGGGAGGGTTAACCAAAATTCCCCAGTTGCGGGAATTGATCAAATGCGCTATTTCCCGGTATGTGCCATGCTCGTTTATGCTAAATTGCCTCTCGGCCCAAAATGTTCGCTTGAGCAGCTCTGCATACCTCTCCTGGTTGCGGAGGCTTAGGAATCTCGAAGCGTCATAGGCCCCTTGTGGCCTTGATCCTGACGATTCGGCTCTTGGTCGCTTTCCGGTTGCTTGCTTTGGTGCCATCTATGAGAAAAGAAAATAAAACATCAAACATAAGAATAGACATAGGCAAGATGAGATTAAACAAACTGTATTGAAAAAGAAGCATGAAAAATTTTAAAAAATAATTCTGTTTTGTTCTGTCATGGTCGCTCTACGAAGTTGAGTTCGCAGAGCAAAGTTGAACGCAGTATTCTGGGTTTTCCAGAACAATGGTCGCACTGCGACCATGAACTTTGCTCTGCGAACATGACAGAATACGAATTTTTCCACAGAATCTTACCCTAAACTTTTGGTTCTGTTTCATTTTAAACAATCAATTACAAATGGGTAAATTCTCAAAAGAAAGAAGTGAAATTGCATTTTTGAAACTAGCATGCTTATGATTCTGTTTCATATACCCACATTGAATGTTTAAACTGAAATGCTACTTAACACAAAACTTAACCCTAAATTGAAATTTTAAAAAAATCAAAACCCTAAGTCACATTCAATCCTATCATGTTGAATCAGAAAAGAAAAGAGAAAGGTGGAGAATTCGTACCTTGTGTGCTTGCACAAATAGAAAGAATTAGAAGACACGAATTTAATGGGAAATGGAAAGATTTGTGAAAATGGGTATGTTTTAAAAATTTAGGGTTGTTTTGAAAAGTTAATGGAAAATGAAGGTTTTTTTTTGGGTTTTTGGAAGTAACTGTCAGATTATGGGTGAGGGAGTGGAATGGGTGGTTGGGGGGAAGTAAAGGATGGGTAGTGGCTTTGAAAATTGCACTGACAGAATTCGCAGACTTCGCACTGCGAAGTACCTTGGCTCTGCGAACTTGAGAGTTAGCTTCGCAGTGCGATGTAAACCTGGCTCTGCGAAGTTATCAGACTCTGTTATATTCGCAGTGCGAAGGGACTTTGCTCTGCGAACATGACAGGTTCTGAAATTTTTAAAATTGAAACTTTTCAACAAATTTGTCATTTTATCTTCACCTATGGTTACTAAAAAGCAGTATTAAAACATAAATACTTACAAAGTTGGGTTGCCTCCCAACAAGCGCTTGTTTTACGTCGTTAGCTCGACGCCTGATTCGTTAGGGTGGCCAAAATGAGACGGAACGCACATCAGCCTTTGTATTCCTTTGCTTTGGGAGGAATTCCATGAACTTGAAGTAGAGGTGATGTGGATTCCAAATCCTCCCTAACTGCTGTTTGATGAACAAGGAACATATGCGGTCTTTTACAAGCTCAAGTTCTGCCTTGCTCACTTTCATCCTCTTCTTCTCACAAGTTTCTTCCTTGTTAAGAAACTGTTCCATTTTCTCAATATCCATCACTTCTTCACTATCAACAGTTCTTGCCTCTTCAGAATCTGACCTTTCTTGAGGAAGTTCTACTTTGTGTGGTATCTCTAATTCTTCCACTAATTTCCTTATACCACATCCTTCAAACATTATCTCTTCCTCACTTTCATTAACATCGTCTTCAACAATCTCTCCGAATTCCAAAGTGGATTGATTATTGGTCTGAACATCCATGATTCTTGATGAAAAATTTAATTGAACTTGCAAAAGTTCCAATTGGATTGATAACTCTCTCAATCTTTGGTTGGTATTTTGCATGTTGATCATGGATTGTTGCATGAACCTATTCAAATTATTTTCCATTCTTGACATTTGTTCATCTTCAGACGGATATTGTTGATACTGTTGATAGGATTCATACTCGAATGGAGTGTAGGAGTTGAAATAATCATGATGATCAGCCATGATTTCCTTTATGTTGAGAATCTGAAACGAGTGTAACTAACAAGAAAATTTTCTTTGTATAACAAAGAGGGTTAATGCACACACAGATTTATAATGTACAAAAGAAACAAAGAATATTAACAAGATATATACAAAAGCTCAAAACAATACAAATTATTGCGATGCTCAAAATATCTAAACACTAATCCCCGGCAACGGCGTCATTTTGTTAGTTGAGTAACAAAAGTAAGTATTTTTAAATTATCGTCTCCTCAGGGATTGGTGCGCTATTTCGAACCGTTCAACAATCGTTATCATTTTGAGTAAGGGGTTTGTAACTTGGTTGCATAAAAACTAAAGTAATGTAAAAGCGGAAATAAAACGACAAGTAATAGGGAATAAAAGCGTTGGAATAGGAGTTCATCAATCTTGCATCGAATATAATCTAAAAATCATGCATATGAATTTTAGCGTTTTAGCGAAATTATCACGTATCACTCGACAACGTCATTCGTGTCCAAATGACGTCGTGAGATCGATCGTATCGTTTAATAGACGATTTCCCAATCTATCAAACGATCCGAAAGCATTACGTTCCGACACTTTATGCGATTATCAAAACCAAATTCCATGTCTAGAATTTCTTATTTTGATAGAAGATTATTCTAAACCTAGATTCAAAAGTATTTGTCAATAACAATTAAATCAAGCATGAGAATGAAAAGCAAGAATAACTTCAATAACACATAAATTGCTAAAATCATATATTTGCATAATCAAAGATTACATCTAAGCTAGATAAAGTACCTCCAATCCCAACAAAGGGAAGTTAGTTGTTCATTTTCATGACAACTATACAAAAGTTTAGAGAAAAGATGAAGATCATAGCCTAAGTCTTGATTTCCCAAAGTCTTAGTTGATTCCACAATCCCTTCACTCTTGCTCCTTGAAGATCATAGCTTCTAGCCCTAAAAACTGTCTAAAAACTAAATCCTAAAATATTACTGAACTGAATTAAAAAGCAATCTCTCCAAAAATTCAGCTTTTGAACCTATTTATAAGTGTTCTGTAATTCTGGACTTTGCTCTGCGAAGTCATACTTCGCTCTGCGAAGTCCTTTCTTCACAAATGGGCTTCTACCACCTCAGCCTTGAATAGTTCAAACCGCCCTGCTTCGCTCTGCGACCAAACTTCGCTATGCGAAATCACACATTTTCTGATCTTCAGAAAATCCCTGCCTGAACTCGCCATTCACTCGCCAAGCACGCGCTGGGCGAGATTCTTCATTCTTCTCTTATTGATTTCTTGCTATTTTCAAGTCCTGGCTTGCTTTTTCCTATACAAATGGGGAAGAATAAGGTATACAAAGAATAATTGGCATTTATTCAATAATTCCATGCTTTTCCTAAGATAACTTGCAAAACAAGTAACTTAAAAGCCTTATAAAAGACATGAATTTATTCATTTCTTGCCACTTATCAACAGGGCCTCTCTATTTATAGGAAAGTGATTTACTAACTTTTCGTAACAATAGTTATGCAACGTGCACAACCTTTTGCATGTTGCGTCACAGACAACAATAGATCCCTTCAATTTTCCTTCTTACTGCGCGATGTGTGGCTCATAGCACGCATCATGCTTCTTCCGGTAGCTTTTCAATCTACATTTCTTCATCCTTTGTTCCATTTTGCCTCACTAAAACGTCCGTAGTGACTATACCTAAGAAACCACTTTGATAGTCTTGTAAAAAGTATAGCACAACCACATAGTTGTCTGGTTTAGGTGAATTGACATGTTCCAAGACCTTGTGCTTTATTTTACTCTTCCATATATATATTTTTCAGTTTATTTACAAAAAAATCAACTAAATCAATTGATAGCATGCTCAAAAGACTTTTAAATAACTTCTAAATGATGGTAAAGCTACTATATGACTGATTGTCATCATATCTCCCACACTTAACTGTTGTGTGTCCTCAAGCAATACACTTATGAAATTTAATTCAACACTAAAATAAAAAGTCTCACTAAATGATAAAAATACCACAAGTCTTTACATGATTTGGAAATGGAACCACTGACATTTGAAGCGTTATTTTTGCTCGAAAGATTACGGTTCCTCATACTTCAATTTAGTAGGCCAAAGAATCCACCACAGAGATACTAGCTAGAACATAACTTTTTTCTACCTTTACATACATCTTTAAGACGTTAAAATATGGTTTTCTATATAAAAATAGAATTTTCCGACAATGGACAGATCAATTATGAATTTCTGAAGCGCAAAAAAAAAAACCTCAACCCAGAAATCAAATGTTGAGTTGATTGTTTGGAGAGATGTCTATAAAAATACATAGAAAGGATCTACAAAGTTTCATAGCATTTCGAATACGCCTCGAGTTATTTTGATTTTTCAACCAAAACATGCAAAATTGCAATTTTGTTCTGGTTAAGCATATAGTCACATGTCAAATTTTGTTCCCTAATTTTGTAGATATGGTTAGAACATCATAAGAAATTCATAATTATGGGGAACAAATATTCATAATTAATTTTCCCTTTGTTTAAAAACTTCAAAATTTTATGGCCAAGGTTCTTATGATGTTATAAACATGCTAGAAAAATTAGGGAACAAAATTTGACTCGTGACTATATGTTTACTTAGAACAAAATTGCAATTTTACACATTTAGATCAAGAAATAAAAATAAATCGAGACTTCTTTAGAATGCTATAAAACTTTGAATGTCCTTTCTATATATTTTTATAGATGTCTCTGCAAAGAAAAAAAAAAACTCAAAATTCAATTTATAGGTTGAGATTTCCATTGTTTTTTTTTTGGGTTTTATATGCTTTTAAAAATTCATAAAAAAATCAGCTCAAAATTCAATTTATAGGTTGAGATTTCCGTTGTTTTGTTTTTTGGGTTTTTGATGCTTTTAAAAATTCATAACTAGTCTATCTCTAGTCAGGAAATTCTAATTTTATGTGGAAAGTCATAATTTATCGTCCTAAACTTGTTTGGAAAAAATCGTAAAAAATTCAACTTCTTGGTTTCTTTTCTGGATTTTATGTCTAAATAGAAGGGAAAAAATGGGAAGAATGTCAAATTACATGGGTAGAATCTGTGCTTTTTTTTAATAAATTCATTTTTCAAACTTCGTGTATATTACATGGTTAGTTTGAACAATTAACCAAAATTAATACAATCTCTAATAATGATATTGAACAGATATAGACGTGAGATCGTTGATGATCATTTAGTGCAAGAACCACAATTGAAGCATATGATTCCGCTATAAAATTCAGGAAATACATTTTTTTGTTTGAAAATTTCAAACCATTTCTTATAGCTAAAGTTTATGCTCCATCTAAATATGATAATGAAAGGACTTGCCAGCTGCTACTAGTAACCACATGTCGCGTCGAATTTCGGATGTCAAGCTATGGACTAGCATTGAATCACTAATTCTAAATTACGACTGAACTTTTAATTTTTCGGGGAAAAAGGAAAAAAGTTCTAAATTACCTTGAGAAAAGATTTTAGGTTCGAAAGTCGATTATGCGAGGGGAAGGTATTAGCACCCCTCACATCCGTTGTACTCAACGGGAACCTCTTAGTCGGCATAGGCTTAAAATGGTTCGATGTTTTACTTACGTATTTAAACATGTATAGAAGGAAACATAATGCGAGATGAAGAAAGAGATAAAAACAAACGAAAAGGGGAAAAAACAAGTTTTTTATTAATGGGCTTGACAAGATGTCGATCTTGCTCCTACGTATCTCCCGGTAGTCGGAGAATTCAAAGCGTACGTAGTTCTTTGGTAGAAAACGTTTGTATGTTGGTTCGTTTTAGTTAAAAAAAAGTTTGATCGCGTCCGAGCGAGAAAGTTTGAGAAAAAGAAAAAAGTGTAATGAAAATAAATGTCAACTGCTCGGGTTGCTGCCGAACTGGCCATTGACGACAAGAAAGTAAAAGTCAGCTGCTCGGGTTGTTGCCGAGCTGGCCACTGACGACAATGCATAAAAGTAAATGATTTGATGAAAAAGTTTTACGCTCGGACGTGAACAAAGGTTTTAAAAACGTACGAGGACGTACAAAGTTTTAAAATGGTGAAAGATGGACGCTAGGCGATAAGCTCGCGCAAGGCGTGAATGTTTTAAAAGAAATAAACAAAAGACAAACGCACTGAGGCGAAAAATTCGCGCAAGGCGTAAAAAGGTTTAAAATAAACGCGCAAGGCGCGAAAGGTTCGGATTGACCACGAGGGCCAAGAAAAGGGTAAAAATGGCCACAAGAGGGCCAAGGGAAGGTTGAGCGTGCTAGACGCGTCAAGGGTGGAATGACGACTGCGCGAGCGACGAGACATACGTCACGCATTCGTGCAATCGAGGTTTGGGGAGACATACGTCAAGCCATTCCCGTTTCATTCAAGTTTGGTTTTGTCACTCGGAGAAACCTCAAAGGGAACCAAAGCTTTTAAAAGGAAAGTTAAAGAAAAGAAAAAAAAAACACGAACAAATTTGTTGTTCGATTTTATTAAAAATCATGAACGTTACTTGTTGCTTAAGTTATTGAAACTCAAGAACAAGTTTGGTTCAAGTTTGAATGGCAAACACAATCATAAAACATGCAAAACATTGGAAAGTTCACAAGTTCGGCTCAATTCGAGCTTGGTTAAAAAAGAGTGAGCAAACTCGGCTTAAGTTCGCGTTTGGATTGAAAATCATGAACAACATGGTTGCTCAAGTTTGTTTTGAAATAGACGAACTTAGCTTGTTGCTCAAACTTGGTTTTTGAAAATATTAAGAACATAACTTGTTTCACAAGTTATTCGAAGTTTGTCGCACGAACTTGTGAAATCTTCAAAGTTGTGCAAGATTATGAATTGGGTTTGGACCAAAATGGTTTTAACCTTCTTTAGGTTCTGAATCAAGGGCTAGAATCCCAAAAATTTGACATTTGAATGCCTGATTCATGTTCTGAATTTCACATATTTCGCAGAGCAACCAGAACTTGGCTCTGCGAAGTCAGGTTCTGGTGTGTTCGCAGTGCGAGCAATACTTTGCTCTGCGAAGTATGCGAATTTTTCAACTCAGAAGCTGTTTCTGAACAGAAGTTCAGAAACTGCTTCTAAGCAAGATTCAGAACCTAAAGGAGGTTAAGAAACTTGACAAAAAGGGAGAAAAAAAAGTGGAAAATCACAGTTTTAAAGCTTGGCCCCTTTGAGGTCCTTTTTGAGGTTCAAAGGAGGTTTTGGTTCACAAAGTAAAATTGGACAAAGCAAGATATGTAAACAGCAAACACAATAGAGAAGAAAGATTATAGGAGACTTACAGAACTCCTAGCAATGCTTGAACAAGACTGGAAGTGGCTTGCTTGCTTTGTGAGAGGTTATGAACAAAGTTCTAAGTGTTTGTGATGGACTGATTTTTGTGCTGCAATGCAAGGGATTTTTGTGTGGATTTCGTGTGTGTTGGCTCTCTGAATTGGTCTGTTTTTAGCTGGTTTCCAATGTGTGTGATCCTTGTGCCTTGCCCTTCCTTTTATAGGCATAAATGCAAATCTTTGTAATGATGAACAATGATGAACAATATCCTAAAACACTAGCTGATTTGGGCTAAATTCAGGCTAGGACACTTTGCATTTAATGCTAATGGATAGAACTTGCTTTGCCTTGTGCCAAGGGGCAAGGTCTTGACTGATCTCAGCCACAAATGCCATTGATTCTAGAAGGTAATGATGGTAAAAACTGTAAAACAGGGCAGCTGCAAAAGGGATGATTCTTGGGATCAACCCTTGCAATCTTGGAAGGTCAAACAATCAAAACGTGTACTGCCATGTACAGGGAGATTGGGGGAATCAAAATTAGCATGTGGGCTTATGTGTGGGAGGAGAAATCCAGCTCAAAACAGGGCATGTCAAACAGCTTTTTTGCAACAAAAACCACTTGTGATTGACTGGTTTTGGCAGGGAAAAAGGGAAGGAAAGGGATCAAGCAGCTGGCTGGCAAGTTTAGGTTGGGTGAGAGGTCAATTTGGGGGGACAAAAGCTGACCAAGGATAGCCAATTTGTTTGATCATATGAGAGGTTGGAAGAAAATCCTTCTTTCCTTTTACCTTTAATGTCACACATTAAATCTTGCCTTGCTGCACCAAATCAGTCACAAAATAGCAAGAATACAAGTAATAATGCTACTAATAATAATTGTAGTTGAAAGCAAAAAAGATAAACCAATGTATAAAATTCTGCAGAAAATTCGCAGAGGTCGCAGTGCGAAGGTGAGTTCGCACTGCGAACTCCACTTTTTTTAATTTTTTATATTTAAAATAAAAGGCAAAAAATGGGGAAATAATAATAAACAATAATAATAATAATAATGATGATAAAAAATGCAAAAATGCAAATGATAAAATGAAAATAAGAAAAATAGTAGATAATACTAATAATGAAAAATGATGATATTTAATAATAATAATGACAATAAAAAGATAAAACTTATTAATTAAAATAAATAGTAGAAAAGGTAATAATAATATTATTATTAAAGGAAAATAAAATGACAATATTAATGATATTAAGGACAATGGAAATGCTAGTAATGATATTAATAAAATGCAAACAAAAATACTACAACAAGAATGAAATAATACAAAGTAATAATAAGTAATGAAAATAATAAAAGATGAAACACACACAAAAAATATAAGTCAAAAAATGGGGTATGACAGATGCCCCTATTTAAGTTTCTTCGTCCCGGAGGTTGAAAATGATTTGAAATGGACGGGCCGAAGAGACTTAAATATAGAGTACGCCATTTTTTGACTAAATATTTTTCCGAGTTATAAATGCTATAAATGCATGTATGCAAATGTTATGAATGCTTGTAATGTAAACATGGATGCAAAGACGATAAAAAGGAAGACCACACCGGGGACAAGTGTCAGCTGTTCGGGTGGTTACCGAACTGCCACTGACAACAAAGAATGAAAAGGTAAATGCCAGCTGTTCGGGTTGTTGCCGAACTGGCCACTGGCGACAAAAGAATGAAAAGAATGTCAACTGTTCGGATGTTGCCGAACTTGCCATTGACGACGGGAAAATAAAATGTCAACTGTTCTGATGTTGCCGAACTTGCCATTGACGACAGAAAAATAAATGTCAACTGTTCGGATGTTGCCGAACTTGCCATTGACGACAGGAAAATAAAGTGAAAGATGTCAGCTGTTCGGATGGTTACCGAACTTGCCACTGACGATACTGGGGATGCGACTGACGAGCCGTTCCTTACAAAAAATGCCCCTTCAATCGGGGAGAAAGAATGCACAAGCTGTTCATTGAAGAACTTGCCACTTGGTACAACACTGGGGAGTACGCACAAGCTGTTCATTAAAGAACTGCCACTTGGCGTAAAGACTTGACAAAGAGACGCGCAAGCTGTTCGTTTGAACTGCCACTTGGCGTAAAAGGATGACATCTCTGAACCAGACGGACTGGGGATGACACTGGGAAAAAAGAATTCACGAATTGCTCGCGATTGTTTGGTGAAACTCATGATGGTTAGAAATAACCATGTATGACATGTTGTATGCATATGTATGAATGCATGAATGTATGACTGTCACTGAGGACGTCATGTGAGGGATGGATTTGTACTGGGGATACCCAAATTGTTTGTTAAGGAATTGCCCCTGGATGTGAGATGCATGCTAATGAATGATTATGATATGCTGCATGAATTATGCTGACCTGGGGGATGACAGACATCACGTGGGACGCTGGGGAATTATGGTTTGAATGCCGAGCAAAGTCGGGCTTGGATGATGTAAGACTCCACTGGGGGTATGCCAATAAGATTGGGCTTCGCTTGTGAATTCACTGGGGATATAAGGATCATTTTGGAAGCATGATCGATATCCAGCCTTCGATGCCAACGGTAATTGGGCTTTTGAGAATAGAGCAAAGATTGACTTCCTGGGGAATTGGTAGTCCACTGGGGACTGTGCTAATCCGCTGGAGAGAAGAACTGGCGATTCCGTCGGGAATGCTTACACTTTGGTCGGTCTTTGCCTGAATGGTCCTTTCGGGCTCTTAACTCACTGGGGAACTTTCGATTAATTCGCCGAGGATTCTGTTGGGGGATTCCTTTTTTTGCGATTGACCATGCTCGGCCTGCGAAGCATTATCTGCTTTAAGGATAGACATCGATGTTCACTCCGAGTATTCGCAAGTTCGAAAAGGAATGTGTTTGTTATTGGATAAAAATGAAAGACTCATGCAATAAATTTTGGAAAAGTTTTTTTTTTGTTTTAAAAGTACTATCATCAAGAATAAAAATGAATGAAAGAAACATGACAAAAAATGTAAAGAATGTTGGGAAATGAAATTTATTAAAGGGGGTAGTAGCCTGCCAAAGGCGTGGCTCCCTGATGACTGTATTAGGTGGTTGATGGCGACTGGGCCTTTTGTAGGGGACCAATGAATATTAATGATGATTGGGCCTTTTATGAACTGTGGGGAGAGTACCGAGCATAGTTGGGTTCGTGGGTGTCAATGAGAACTGGGCCCCTTATTTCGTTTGGATGCCGAGCGAGGTCGGGCTTTGGTGATTGGATGCCGAGCGAGGTCGGGCTTTGGTAATGGATGCCGAGCGAGGTCGGGCTTTGATATGTGGGTGCCGAGCGAGGTCGGGCTTTGATATGTTGGTGTGATTCATGTGAAATTTGCGCATGCTGTTTTAATGCCCCCCATTGTTCCGAGATTGTACTGAAAAATTCGAAATAAATACCACACAAAAAGTTATATTATACATTTCAAGTTAATAACATGTATATTAATGAACCAACCTATCACTCATTTAAGTAGACGAACAAATTGAATATCATGTAAAGGGTATTGAACACTCATCCGGTAAGTTTGTTAACATGCCGATCGAGTTATGTGTCCATCTAATCATCATTTCTAAAAGTACAAGAGCATTGTTCACAAGGTCTTTAAGGGTTGTAATTTGGCTGGGTTACAAAAGAAATGTCATATGTGGGGAACTTGAATCCAAAAGGCTAAGCAAGAAGGAACATTCTTTCTAGATTACACACCTCCTTTCTTATTAGATCACAAACTTTGATGCGTTCACAAATATTTATCTTTGGATCCTGACAACCTTTTGATGTACTGATTTTTCTCTTCCCTTTTTTTTTTGAGATTTCTTGATTTGTTTTTTTTTTCTTTCTTCTTGATTGTCAAGATCCTTTATGAAACTTATTATTTCTTGGCTTTTCACAACCCCTTTTTCCTTTTAACTGAATCAAAAACAAAGCACTAATTGAATGTTCCTTCCTCCTTCAGCAAGGGACGATAATCACGATGGTTGAGGGTTCAAAAATTGAAAGAAAATATCAGAATTTAGTGACGATTTAACCATGAATTGAACAAAAGAGATTTTCTCTTTCTTTTTTTTTACAAACTCCGGCAATCTCATTAAGCGATTGAGCTTTATGAGAGTTGGCAGTTTGCAGTCAATAATTCTGCTTCACTTGGCTCAAAGGGTTGACAGATGCTCACTGCTCACAGGGTGGGCTATTTGTGGTCAAATGTTTTCACTCATATTCAAGAAATGCCTCGATCATGCCAATGCTTTTTATACAGTTTAAAACAACGTTTAGATTTAACATAAAAAGATCGAGTTAACAAAATGCCGGTCTCCTGCATATGTAAAAAATAAACTTGAGGTTTCCTCACATTCGGGCTGGTTCTAAATGGTTCATTGAATAAACATGCTAACAACGTAAATTGCATGATATAACTTTTGCGTTAAGTATGTATCTTCATTTTGAGTTTAATCATATAAGAACGGGAAGCATGCATTTGGCCTTACGCAATTTGATCAAAATTATCAATACCAATTATCCATGGCTAAGTTAATTAACTTTGGCTTAATCCGTGGTTAAGAGAAAATGTCAATTTCAAATCACCAACAATTCATAGCAAACAATGACTTTTAACGCACATTAAAACTGAACATGCATAAATAACGATAATCAAAAGGCCAGATAATAAGAGAAAGAGTGCATGGTACAAATACGGATACAAAATTTTAACATAGGAAGAGTGTACGGGAAAATAAAATAACATAAACATGAAAAACATGAGAAAACATCAAAAAAAGGGGGAGGGTCACTCAAGGAGTGAGAGCCTCATCATCCTCAGTCTCCTCGTCCTCGTCCTCCTCATCCTCATCCTCATCCTCATCCTCATCCTCCTGGCCTCTTGCCGCTGTGCCACTGCCTCCAGCCTCTGAATGCTCTGGCCTATCCCCGGGCCAACGACCGTGAGCTGCGAACATCTCGGGCGTCGGTATCTGGTCATCGGGATCCGTCGGCCTCCCTAGCTGCCTCTGAAGGCGATACATGGAATCATGCATCATGGTCATGTACCGATGAGTGGAAGCATTCTGCTCCCACGTGAAAGTGCAAGTATGATGATCCCCTGATGCTGGTGGAGGCCTAGGCCGTGGCTGCTGCGATCTCGCCGCTCTCCTCCCCGTGCAGTGTCTGGAGATATACTCGTCCGTGATTGGGTTCTTAATGGTTTCGGACACATGGGGAGGGATGGCTACTCGGGCTTCCCGGCAGAGTCCCATGATAAGACCCGGGAAAGCAAGCGGGCACATCTTCTTGGCCGGTGGCTTGATGCCACTCTCGACCACTATCTTAATCTCCTGGCAAATGGCCCTGGCCACATCTACTTGTTTACCGGTGAGGATATAGTAGATAAGGGGGGTGACGTCCATGGTGGTGGAGGAGGTATGGCTTTTGGGTTTTATGTTGTGGATTATGAGGTGAAAAATGACTTGGGCGTAGGTGGTAAGGTTGCTTTTGAGGGCTCTAGTGGGTTTCCCTGCTGCGTTAAGCTCATATCCCTTTCCGGATTGGAAAAGGGTTTGAGCATAAAGATCGTGGTTCCAATTACCACGATTTTGGTGCTTATGGAAAGCACACAGCTCATCATTTTCCAATTGAAAGGGGTTGTGGAGGTATGCATTGATGGCGTCGCGATCAAATCTAATGACCCGACCGCGCACCATAGTCCGATATGTGAATTCCCCCTCCGGATCCATGGGGATGGCATTCGCGTAAAACTCCCGGATTATGTCATAGTTAAGGTTAAGGGGAGGGTTCACCAAGACTCCCCATTGGCGATGGTTTATCAATCGGGCCAACTCTCGCCATGTGCCTTGTTCGCTTATGATGAACTGTCTTTCAGGGCAGAAGGTTCTGCCAAGAAGCTCTTCGTACCTCTCTTGGTTCCGAAGGCTTAGGAAACGAGAGGCATCGAATCCCCCTTGGGGTCTAGATCCGGATGCCTCGCCTCTCGAGCGTTTTCCCACTGGTCTTGGGGCCATCTGCAAGAAAAGGCAAAGTTAGTGGATAGCATACATGATCCAAAGTAACAGGAGGTGAAATAAATGGAATTGGAAGGAAAAACAAAGGTTCTGTTCTGCTGTGGTCGCACTGCGAACGCATGGTCGCAGTGCGAAACTACGCGAAAAAATCTGGGTTGCCCAGAAAGATGGGTCGCAGTGCGAAGTTCATCTTTGCTCTGCGACCCTGACAGAATGATTCAATAAAATCCCTAGGTAACTACCCTATACTCTTAAACTAAGCTCCAAACAAAGCATGTTAGATGACTGATTAAGGATAAATGCATGGGTAATGATTACAACTAACATGGCAATTTGTTTTGATCTAATTTCCATAAAATGGGTAGAGTGGATTCGTATAAGATTACTCAAAGATGGGAAAGGAAATGAGCCTACTTTAACTACCCATGACATACATTTACTAGATTACAACTTATTCCTAGCATGGCAAGAAGAAATGGGAACTAATTACAATCCTTAAACCCCAAAAATGGAAGTTTAAAAGTTTAGCAAAACCTAAGACCCCAAAACACGAATCAGAAGTAAAGCAGGATAGAGAAGAGGAATCGTACCTTACTGCTTGCAGAGAAGAGCGATTTTTACTTGGATTAGGAAAGAAGAAGAAAAAATGGAGAAATGGGTATGATTTTCGTTTTTGAAGAGTTGTTTTTTGTGAAAAAAGAAAAGCTGTTCTTTTTTTTTAGTTATACAAGTTTAATAATAAAATAACGGTTAGATAAAAGATAGTGGAAATAAGTGGTTGGAGGGAGTTAATGCTGGTTAGTGAATTTTGAAATCTGGGCTGACAAAATTCGCAGGCTTCGCACTGCGAAGTGAGTTTGCTCTGCGAACCTCAAGATCAACTTCGCAGTGCGAATATACCTTTGCTCTGCGAAGTGCTCGAATTTTGAAAAAGAAACTCCCTCTCAACACAATGGTCATTTTTATTTCAACTATAATTATGCATATAAAATAACAAACAAATAAATGTTGATTGCCCCTGATAGAAAAACAAAACACAAAATAACAAGCATGAGTGAATGTGAATGGATTGGTATGCAAGGGTGTGATATGTAGGTTCAAAATTTCCCCCATCCTCACGTGTAGGCTCTAATAGGTAAGATTCCTAAGAAGAGGTCCTTAGAGTCATTAATCTCATATGGAATTAGGGTTGTCTATGGACATACGTCGACATGACTTCAATTAATTCCATATGAGAATCTCGTCTAAGCGGGGTTGGGCATCCTACCTCACGGACATACGTCAACGCGGGCTTCCGCACACAACCTCCTTCTAACTTATTTTTCTCTCGAGCTCGGGTAGAGAGCCTCACACGTCCGGCATTAACCCGAACAATGTGGAGTAACATCGCTCAAGTAACCCCCACAATTGAGATATATATATATATATATATGAATATGAAGCACAAATGATATATATATATATATATATATATATATATATATATATATGTATGTAGAGCATAAAGAATAAACAAGACAAATAATGACAAGAAAAATAAATACGTAAGTAAAACGAACCAATTTAGCCTAAAAGCCGACTGAGATAGGCTTGACTTGTTTATGCACAAACAAAGTGTTTAATTCATGTCCCCAGTGAAGTCGCCATTTCTGTCGCGTCGAATTTCGGATGTCAAGCTATGGAGTAGCATTGAATCACTAATTCTAAATTACGACTGAACTTTTAATTTTTCGGGGAAAAAGGAAAAAAGTTCTAAATTACCTTGAGAAAAGATTTTAGGTTCGAAAGTCGATTATGCGAGGGGAAGGTATTAGCACCCCTCACATCCGTTGTACTCAACGGGAACCTCTTAGTCGGCTTAGGCTTAAAATGGTTCGATGTTTTACTTACGTATTTAAACATGTATAGAAGGAAACATAATGCGAGATGAAGAAAGAGATAAAAACAAACGAAAAGGGGAAAAAACAAGTTTTTTATTAATGGGCTTGACAAGATGTCGATCTTGCTCCTACGTATCTCCCGGTAGTCGGAGAATTCAAAGCGTACGTAGTTCTTTGGTAGAAAACATTTGTATGTTGGTTCGTTTTAGTTAAAAAAAAGTTTGATCGCGTCCGAGCGAGAAAGTTTGAGAAAAAGAAAAAAGTGTAATGAAAATAAATGTCAACTGCTCGGGTTGCTGCCGAACTGGCCATTGACGACAAGAAAGTAAAAGTCAGCTGCTCGGGTTGTTGCCGAGCTGGCCACTGACGACAATGCATAAAAGTAAATGATTTGATGAAAAAGTTTTACGCTCGGACGTGAACAAAGGTTTTAAAAACGTACGAGGACGTACAAAGTTTTAAAATGGTGAAAGATGGACGCTAGGCGATAAGCTCGCGCAAGGCGTGAATGTTTTAAAAGAAATAAACAAAAGACAAACGCACTGAGGCGAAAAATTCGCGCAAGGCGTAAAAAGGTTTAAAATAAACGCGCAAGGCGCGAAAGGTTCGGATTGACCACGAGGGCCAAGAAAAGGGTAAAAATGGCCACAAGAGGGCCAAGGGAAGGTTGAGCGTGCTAGACGCGTCAAGGGTGGAATGACGACTGCGCGAGCGACGAGACATACGTCACGCATTCGTGCAATCGAGGTTTGGGGAGACATACGTCAAGCCATTCCCGTTTCATTCAAGTTTGGTTTTGTCACTCGGAGAAACCTCAAAGGGAACCAAAGCTTTTAAAAGGAAAGTTAAAGAAAAGAAAAAAAACAACACGAACAAATTTGTTGTTCGATTTATTAAAAATCATGAACGTTACTTGTTGCTTAAGTTATTGAAACTCAAGAACAAGTTTGGTTCAAGTTTGAATGGCAAACACAATCATAAAACATGCAAAACATTGGAAAGTTCACAAGTTCGGCTCAATTCGAGCTTGGTTAAAAAAGAGTGAGCAAACTCGGCTTAAGTTCGCGTTTGGATTGAAAATCATGAACAACATGGTTGTTCAAGTTTGTTTTGAAATAGACGAACTTAGCTTGTTGCTCAAACTTGGTTTTTGAAAATATTAAGAACATAACTTGTTTCACAAGTTATTCGAAGTTTGTCGCACGAACTTGTGAAATCTTCAAAGTTGTGCAAGATTATGAATTGGGTTTGGACCAAAATGGTTTTAACCTTCTTTAGGTTCTGAATCAAGGGCTAAAATCCCAAAAATTTGACATTTGAATGCCTGATTCATGTTCTGAATTTCACATATTTCGCAGAGCAACCAGAACTTGGCTCTGCGAAGTCAGGTTCTGGTGTGTTCGCAGTGCGAGCAATACTTTGCTCTGCGAAGTATGCGAATTTTTCAACTCAGAAGCTGTTTCTGAACAGAAGTTCAGAAACTGCTTCTAAGCAAGATTCAGAACCTAAAGGAGGTTAAGAAACTTGACAAAAAGGGAGAAAAAAAAGTGGAAAATCACAGTTTTAAAGCTTGGCCCCTTTGAGGTCCTTTTTGAGGTTCAAAGGAGGTTTTGGTTCACAAAGTAAAATTGGACAAAGCAAGATATGTAAACAGCAAACACAATAGAGAAGAAAGATTATAGGAGACTTACAGAACTCCTAGCAATGCTTGAACAAGACTGGAAGTGGCTTGCTTGCTTTGTGAGAGGTTATGAACAAAGTTCTAAGTGTTTGTGATGGACTGATTTTTGTGCTGCAATGCAAGGGATTTTTGTGTGGATTTCGTGTGTGTTGGCTCTCTGAATTGGTCTGTTTTTAGCGGGTTTCCAATGTGTGTGATCCTTGTGCCTTGCCCTTCCTTTTATAGGCATAAATGCAAATCTTTGTAATGATGAACAATGATGAACAATATCCTAAAACACTAGCTGATTTGGGCTAAATTCAGGCTAGGACACTTTGCATTTAATGCTAATGGATAGAACTTGCTTTGCCTTGTGCCAAGGGGCAAGGTCTTGACTGATCTCAGCCACAAATGCCATTGATTCTAGAAGGTAATGATGGTAAAAACTGTAAAACAGGGCAGCTGCAAAAGGGATGATTCTTGGGATCAACCCTTGCAATCTTGGAAGGTCAAACAATCAAAACGTGTACTGCCATGTACAGGGAGATTGGGGGAATCAAAATTAGCATGTGGGCTTATGTGTGGGAGGAGAAATCCAGCTCAAAACAGGGCATGTCAAACAGCTTTTTTGCAACAAAAACCACTTGTGATTGACTGGTTTTGGCAGGGAAAAAGGGAAGGAAAGGGATCAAGCAGCTGGCTGGCAAGTTTAGGTTGGGTGAGAGGTCAATTTGGGGGGACAAAAGCTGACCAAGGATAGCCAATTTGTTTGATCATATGAGAGGTTGGAAGAAAATCCTTCTTTCCTTTTACCTTTAATGTCACACATTAAATCTTGCCTTGCTGCACCAAATCAGTCACAAAATAGCAAGAATACGAGTAATAATGCTACTAATAATAATTGTAGTTGAAAGCAAAAAAGATAAACCAATGTATAAAATTCTGCAGAAAATTCGCAGAGGTCGCAGTGCGAAGGTGAGTTCGCACTGCGAACTCCACTTTTTTTAATTTTTTATATTTAAAATAAAAGGCAAAAAATGGGGAAATAATAATAAACAATAATAATAATAATGATGATAAAAAATGCAAAAATGCAAATGATAAAATGAAAATAAGAAAAATAGTAGATAATACTAATAATGAAAAATGATGATATTTAATAATAATAATAATGACAATAAAAAGATAAAACTTATTAATTAAAATAAATAGTAGAAAAGGTAATAATAATAATATTATTAAAGGAAAATAAAATGACAATATTAATGATATTAAAGACAATGGAAATGCTAGTAATGATATTAATAAAATGCAAACAAAAATACAACAACAAGAATGAAATAATACAAAGTAATAATAAGTAATAAAAATAATAAAAGATGAAACACACACAAAAAATATAAGTCAAAAAATGGGGTATGACACCACAACACCATCAACATCATGTATTACTACACCAAGCTAATACACATCTTACTCCCCCTTCTATTAGACCTTATGCGTCAACATTTAGCTTATATGGACCTCGATTAAAAATCTTCAACAATACCACACCAACACTCTTAAGATTATCAACATATCTTTGTGACTTTTGAACAAATGGTAGCCACACCAATAAAAATCCTCAAAACATTTTTATTTCCAGAATGTCATATTTCATAACACAAGGTGAGCACATGGACTATAACATTCTCAGTTGCATAAAAAATACTTCTCTTCAACTGCTCATGAAATGGTTTGTGCAAGGAATGTTGGAACACTAGTGAATATGAGTGGAAGTTGGAAAGAATAAACACATGTCCCTTGGGAAAGAACTAGTGTTGGTATGAATTAAAAAATGTCCCACATTGGATAGGACATACCCACTAGTAGTGTTTATATAAGTGGGGGGTGACCTCCAAGGGTGTGCCCTTGGGGTACCCACTTTTGCGAACGGGTGAGCGCTTACGAAAATATATATATATATATATATCACACGCGCGACGACGACGACGCCGCCGTCCGTCGGGCTGGGCTTGGGTCCAGGTCAAAAAAAAAAGAATATGTTGAATTAATTTTTTATTAATTTAATAATTATCTGAAAGCGCTCTACGGATAATGATAAGCTTCATTCCGATCCGATCCAACAGAATATCCGGAAGTCTTTTCGGATATATCCATTCGTTGATCCAATCCGCGTGCTTAAAGATTAAGTTAATCCCCTTAACTTAATCCCAAAAATCACGTCGGATTTGTTACGAACTCTCCCTATAAAAGGAGAGCTCGGCCTCACTTATTTCTCACCCCGAAAATCACAGTTGATGCTTCCTGTGCTTTTCTTCTCTTCTCCCTCTTTCGACTTGTGTTAACGAGTCCTTCTTCTTTTTCTATTCCTTTCTGTCCCTTCGGTTTCGAGTGGTCTTCGTACCATACAGAGTGGTTTAATACCATATTGAGGGTGTAAATTCTCGAACGATTACTTGCGGTGCAGTACGTAATCGAACAGGTGAGCTGGGTTGTTTTATTCTGGAGGCAGCGCGGTTGTTAGTCTGCCTTGCACAAACTCGGGTAGTGCCACAGCGACCTGGTCGTGACTCAACCCGATAATATCTTCTGTGGTAAATTCTGATTTTTAAAGGTACTCTTTCTAAACTCTAAAACAACAAGGAATCATGTGAATTAAATATCACACCTAAAGGGAAAGCAAATCACACATGATTTGACCAATTACACTCCATAAACAGATGCAAAATTGTCTCATTATGTTACACACCAAAACCACACAATGGGTCGAAGACCTACTTGAAAAATGGGAGGTAGTTACTTGATGTTTTGCCTTTAAAAAACGATCCAAATTCTTCACATGAAAATAGCAGATCATGAAAGCACCCCATCCAAACTCATCTTATAATTGAGGGAGAAAAGTGGTAACTGAAAAATTTGTTAAGCTTCAAAAGGGAGAAAGCTTTATTAATTAAAGGAGGATCAACACCTAATATTGTGGCGTATGTGATTTGAGAGAAATATAATATCACATTTACGAGGTTTAGAAGACTAAATCTTATGACCATTTTGATAAGGAAACAAATTATCTCCCCATACACGAATTAGATGACCATCCATTATTCTCCAAACACCTATTTTTTAATAACATCCAAACAAGCTTGTAGAATACTTTTTCAATTATGACTTGGGAAATAACCAATTGGATATCTCAAGAAAATTCTCATAATAAAATACACTCCTTCTAAACATTGTAAGATCAATAAATCATCATTATGTATGACACGCCACCCTTGTTTATTATAAAATGTTTTAAGGCCCATACCATCTTTCTTTTCCTTACGTAATATCTCTCATCTAATCCAATGGATTCTACCACTCCTTGTTTGCTACCCCAACAAAAACTTACTAGCCATGCTTTCAATGTGCTCACATAAACTCATATGAAGTAGAAAACAACTCATAACTTACGTATGAAGTGCTTGAACCATTATACTACAATGTTAATAATCAAATAGGGTTTTTATTTTTTTACGTTTTGTTTTCATCTTACTGCAAAACAAAACGCTATAGGTTTACGATTTAGATCTTACTTCAGTGATTGTTTTTATCCAAAAGATTTAAATAAGAATTTATGTCAACATAAAAATTGTCGATAAATATCTAGATTTCATATAAGATATATACTGTATATATGAAAGAAATTTGATGGTGTAGTTTCATATTTAATCTTTATAGTGCATAAAAAAGTTATTACAATATAATTTTTCATGTGAAGGTCTTATTACCTAATCGTGGATATTTTTAAGTTGATTTTCAATGAACAGTTAAGATGATAGATAGTATTCGAGTATGGAATAATGTCATTAATATTGTGACGTGTGCATTTAATGAAATATGAAAACTAACTCTAAGTTCAATACACGTAAAAGATGTATCCAAGTACCTGGAAAGATTTTTGTAATATTGAAGGATACTGTGACTTTTATGTTAGATGGTCAGTGTGCGCGCACATGTGTGCATATCCAAATTAATGCAAGTGTTTTCATTAAATGTTAAAAACCACAACATAGTTATATTTCTTCCCCTAAAAAAATGATATTTCTTGACAACTTCACATCACAAAAACATCTAAAATATATAAGAGAAACATTCTTAATTCTTAAGATTGAGTTAGTGTTTTCTACTTCTTACTGTTCTAATGTGTATATGCTACTTTAATTCTTAAGATTGAGTTAGTGTTTTCTAATTCTATTTTTTTAAACGGATTCTGTTTTTATAGCATAATAATCATTTGCCTCTTAACAATGATTACTAGGGGAAAAACTCAAATTTTTATTTTCAGTATTCTTTTTGAGTTTGATGTGTTGGAAGTTGTTCCCATGCTATGAGTATTAGCATGAAGTTTAAAAATCCTCTTGTTTTTGTTTTTTTTTTCTTTTCATGTTTATAATATACTCGCAAAACCTGATTTGAAATATGAAGGACACAATATTTTATTTTTAATTTAATTCAAAAACAATTTTTCGTGTGCGACGCACGGGTTTACACACTAGTTCTTCAATAAGGGAGGATGTAACGTATATTGCTCAAAAAATTAGTTTTTGCAATTGATAGCTAATTTTGAAAATTGTACATAATTGTTACAAGTAATTGTATAATGACGAGTTAAATGGGGTAATGTTGAGGCTTGATAAGTATTATGAAACAAAGTAATGCAATCATAAGTCTTGTTTTATGTATGTGTATTTTGTAATACCGGAAATTGTATAATAGAATTTCTCTCTAATGTGGAAGAACACTAAAAAGGTGATAGCTATAAGTGAATTTCATCTTCTACCATAACAACAAGTCATAAAAAGAATAGCAAACAAAAAAAAAGATTTTATGGATAAAATGTTCACACTATAATACTCTTAGAAATGGTTTCGATGATAAGTTTATAGATCATCACTATACTTTATTTTATAGTCAATGTATATTGCCCTGAGTTTATACTTGACGTAAATCAAATACTATCATTTGCTTCCATGGTCGTTCGTCTTATATTGACACCAACCATACGAGGTCTATGTCACATGAAATTTATTTACAATTATAGAGTTTTTTTTTTTGGCGTTATAACTCTAAATATTATTGCTTCAGAAAAAAAAAACACTCTAAATATTATATCTTAAGACTCTACCATTAATTTTCCTAGTGATTACCACCAATTCATAAACCAAGTTTTTCATCAACTTTCCTAAAAAAAAACTATTGAATTTTTTTTTTAAGAAACTATTGAAAATATACTTATTGAGTTTGCATTATAATACTCCCTTGTTCCTTTTTAAGTGTATCTTTTAGATAAATTTTTTGTTTCTATTTAATTGTCAATTTCAAATGTCAATGCAACATTAAATGTTGTTTTACCAATATTATCATTAGTTATTTATTGCAGAGATAGAAATATATGAAATGAGATAATAAATAAATAAGGATATTATAGTAAAAGTATAAATTATTTTATCAAAAGTGATAACATTTATTGATTGTTTGGTTTATGCAAAATGTCAAAAAATGACAATTAAAAAGGAACAAATATAGTATTAACCATATAATTATAGCTTACATGATTAAATAACACCGCTATAAGTGATACTTAATGTTCAATCCTAGAGCAATTAAACAATCGATCGACCCCAAATTCATAAATATTTTAAGGAGAATTGTTTATCATCCCACAACCTTAAACTAATTTAAATACCCACTTTTAAACCTTATAGCTACTATGAATCAACATTCTTCCATTTAATTATTTTTATCCTCAACTAATTCACACACCTTAATTAAATTAATCACCAATTACAATTAATCTTCTTCTAACAATCTATAAACAAACAAACAATTATCTCAAATGTTGTAAAAAAAAAATAATTATCTCATATTTTAATATCTAACAATTTTATCCTCAAATGACACATTCGTCATCCTAAAGTGTAGCCTTCATGTACTCTCACAACCTTTTCACAATGGTCATTACCATAATCAATCACAATACACATGAACCATCACTGTGTTTTACATCAATTAGATACATAAGAATGCAATCTTAACTAGGCACAATTAACAGTGATGCCAATATAAGTTTTTTATCCATATAAATATAGTGAATTTTGTTTTTAATCCTCGTAAAAAAAGTGACATGTTTTGGTCCTTGTCAAATTTTTCAGCATGCAATTTTAGTCCTTGTTAAATTAAAATTTGTTTAATTATGCTTAAACTTTTAATTTTTTTAATTATTTGTTACAAGGCTTAAATATGTAAAAGGTCCCTGTAAGTTAGCGTGTTTTTGGTTTTCGTCCATGTAAGTTTTTTTGTTGCGAAACAGCCCTTGTAACTTGTTTATTTTTTGGATTTGGTCCCTGCCGTCTGATTCCGTCTAAAAAAAGCATAGCTGGCTAACAGACGCTTACGTGTCAGTTGCTGATATGGACAAACACGCTTATGTGGCATTAAAGCTGGATAGTGCTGTTATAAGAGGGACTAAAACCAAAAACGAAGATTTACATAGGGACTAAAACTCAAAAACGTAATCACCAAAATTTGAAATTAAAAACCCAATGTTTTCACCTTCTTCAGCACTCTGTTCTTTCTTTCTCCTTCATACCTTCCTTGCCCAGCTTCTCACTTCTCATATATTGTGTCCTAAGAAGGAAAACCCACTTCCTTCAAACAATGTCTTCTCATTCCATATCTCAATCATCAACAAATGTGCTGCCTATATGTGGTTGCAACAAAACAATGAGGATGTTCATCTCCAATTCACATGACAACCCTAAAAGGAGATATTGGAAGTGCCCAACCTTTATGGTGAGTTGGTTGTTAGAATACTTTGTTTTTTGTTTATTTTCGCACAATTTAATGTATTTAAAAGATGCATATGTTTGATTTTGTTTTAGGGTGCTAGTAGTTGTAAGTTGTTCATATGGGATGATGAAATTGAAGGACATCCTCCATATGACCGTCCAGTAGCAGCACCTGAAGCATCATAATCATATGTCAATAAGCTTCTATGTGATTGCAATTGTGAAGAGCTTTTGAAAGATTTGAATATTGTAATAAAAGATTTTGGAATCAACAAAAATGAGAGTTGAAGAAGCTGCAACAGTCAAGGAAGAAGACGAATTTGTTTATGTTTATGTTGATCTTATCTTGGGTATTTTTTGTTGCATATGTAATGAATTTAAGCTGAAATGGTGAAGTTGTAACAACTATGTTCTAGTTGTTTCTTTTGGTTTGAAATGGTTTAGTTGAGATATGGTTGTAATGGTTTAGTTCAACTCCTCTGGTTTTTTATCGTAATTGAAACATAGGTTGTAATGCTTTAGTTGAATTAATGCAAGGATGTTTGTTACAATTGATATCAGTTTATGTGATGAAGGTTTCTTCAAACATGATTAAATAGTAACAGGTATATAGATAGCAAATTTGTGATTAAAGTAGCTAGGCATTAACTTGCCAAATTGATTGTCAATTACATGTCATATGGCCATTACTAAAAGCCAAAGTACATCAAAACAGAAAAAAAAATTCATAGCAAAATAACTTAGACATTGAGTAGACAGGTTCAAAGCAAAATAACTTATACATAAGTTAGACAGGTTCTTGGCAAAATAAAAGTCTAGATTGATCTATTCTTCCCCATTAACTCTTTTTCCTTTCTTGATCTTGTCAACATTGTCCTTCCATGTCACTAGACCTGTGACTAGCTCTCTAGTGACCTTTTCTAATTCATCTGGTGGCAATCTTTTCAGTCCACTCAACATTAATTGTGCTTGATTTTCTGATGAATTTCCAACAGTCATCACCTGTTTGCCTTGAACTTTTGCAATATTATTTTGCCATTTCAGCAAACCAGAAATCACACCATTGATTGTGTCATCAAGTTGATTTGGTGGCAACCTCTTGAGTCCAGTCACTATCATGTCAGCATCATTGTTTGATTCAGTCTGAGAAGGCTGAGCTTGATTCTGAGTGGCTTGAGTAGCATCTTCAATTTGAGTATCAATGTTGTGTGCTTGTGCAGGAACATTTGGCAGGGTGTTGTTTGCTTGTTCAGGAACATCTGCCTCAATGTTGTTAGATTGAACCTGAGCACATTAAAACCAAATTTAAAACCTGAGCCTGAGCATAATTTTTTACTTGAACTAATAACAATAAAACCATATGCACTTACATTGATAACGGTCTCAGAACTACTACCAACTTGAGGTAATTTCCTAGGCCTTTTTGATGGTTTATCAGTGGCTTGAGCATTACTTGCATCACCCTCCTCCTCATTGACACACTTCAGTTTCCTGCACCTATTACTCCTCCTAACATTATTCTGATTACCAACTTTGGTTGACTGTTGCTTAGTATTCTTCACCTAAATACAGCAATGTCTCAGCTTAGAGTTACAATAATGAGAAATACATATATCATATTTTTAAGCTAAAAAAAATGCTAGAAAAGGGTTATGCAATACTTAACTGGTTTATGTTTAGCTGTGTTGTGAGGATTCAGAATTGAAGTCACATTTGGTTGAGATTGAGTAGCCTCAAAAGCTGCTGCAAGGTCTGCAGCAAGGGCTTCAATTTCAGGGTCTATATCAGGAATGTTTGTTGCATTAACAGGGTGAACAGTCTGAGATGCTTGAGTACTTGGACCATTAACAGTTGCAGATGCAGTTGCAGGTTGAGATGCTTGAGTCTGTACCCTTTTGGGCTTTCTCTGTAAACATGTCAAAGCATTATGGTCAAAGCATATACGATTGAGATTGAACATGAGAAATACATAATACATTATGTTTACCTTTCTTTTTTGAGCTTCAGGGTCAGTCAATTGGCTAATGCAACTTCTTGTATTGTTCCCATGCTTGTTACATTTGGTGCACCTATATGTAGTAGATGTCCTTCCTTTGTTAGGATAATCATTTGGTTCTCTCCTCCTCAGTTTCCTAGGCCTACCAGGACCTCTTTTGTATGATGGAGGTAGCATTTCATCAACCTCCACCTCAGGCCACATGTCCTCTCCATTGATTGGACTGACATTGTTAGTATAACATTCTATGTATTTAGCCTTTGTGTAGCAATCATCAACAAATTCCTCAGGTATTTGCTGCCTATATCCTAATGCAGCTACTGCATGTCTACAAGGGATACCCACAAGCTCCCAAAAATTACATGTGCATCTTCTTTTGGCAATGTCAACTATGAAAATATGTTTAGTGTGAATATGCCCCACCTGAAAGATCTCATCCTTAGACCATATTGGAGTCCAGTTACTACTCTTTTCAACCTCTTTATCTAACCTATATCTAGGCTTATGGCATATCCTTTGATTCCATCTATCAACTTTTTGCCTAAGAGTAGAATTTCTATTCATCAAATAATTCCTTATCCATTCACACATTGTTAACACAGGTTTATCCCTAGCTACCAATATTGTGTTATTAAAAGCTTCAGATATGTTATTCATAAGGACATCACACTTAGGGTTAAAAGAAAAGGCATGCTTACACCATGACTTGGTTGGCAGTTTCATGAGCCAATCCCAGGCAGAATAATTTACAACTTTGAGTTCTTTCATCCTAGCCTCCCACTCTTGAATGTAAATAGCCTTAGCAGCTCCCATCATAAGGTCTCTAATTAGTGTACCTCCTCCAAATTTCTTTTTGAAATTGGCATATAAATGCCTCAAGCAAAGCCTATGTTCCACACTCTCAAACAACTCATCAAATACAGCTATCAGACCCTGTAAAACAACAATCAAATACCATAACATATTCCATTTAATTAGTACATATTCATTTATCAGAGATGAAATACAGAAACCAAACAATTGCAAAAAAATTAAAGGCGTTTACCTTTTGTTGGTCAGAGATGAAAACCCATCTTTGATCTTGACCAATGTCCTCCAATAACAAGGTTAAAAACCACTTCCATGACTCTTTTGTTTCAGTTTCACACACACCAAAAGCTAGTGGATAATACTGATCATTTGGGTCCCTGCCTACTGCAATTAAAAGGGTTCCTCCATATTTGGTCTTCAAATGGCATCCATCAACGCCTATAAATGGTCTACAAGCAGATTTGAACCCCTTTTTGTTTCCATCAAAACTGAAATAAAAAGATGAAAACCTTGGTTGTAGTTGTGTAGCAAGCCTTTCCATATTGATCTTGCAGGTGTTTCCAACATTAACCCTTTTTAACTCAACTGAGTACCTCCACAATAGATTGTATTGTATAGCAGCATCACCCTCTATCTTCTCCTTTGCAATTTGTTTAGCCCTCCATGCTCTGTTCATGGTTCCCACAACGTGTGTGCTTCTCATCTCAGTCACAATGTTCTTAAGAGTCAAATTACTGGCTTCAGTTGTTGTCATCCTCTTAATCACAGACTTTGAAACCCACCTAGAGGTTGCAGATCTATTTTCAGTTTTCCTTGCACACGTGTGGTCACTATACCACCTCTTCATTCTAAAAGTAGCCTTATATCCAACTTTACTTACAAGTGCTAAAAACCCATAATTGCCCTTGCATTGTACCCTTACTCTAACTTTGTCATTTTTTACAAATTTTATTTCATTCCCATTTAAAACTGACCACTCAGTAATTGCTTCCTTAAATTCAGCTAATGACTTAAACTCCAACCCCACTTTAAACTTGTAAGTCTTTGTTAACTCTGCCATAACAAACTTATCATATTTAGGTCCTTTTTCATCATCTGATGCATCAGGGTCACTACTACCTAGCTCCTCACTAACATATCCAACATCCAAATCATCAGCAACACCACCAAACACAGTCAAACTTCTAGTATTATCTTCCATTACAGGAGGAGGAGGAGGAGGATCATCACCAACAACTCCAAACCCATCATCCAAACTCAGTGATCTTTCCTCCTCACTATCCTCAAATCTTACACCAGCAGCTTCATCTTCACTACTCTCAATTTCAGCACCAAAAACTTCATCTCTACCATCATCAACTCCTCCTGAAACTTGAACTCCACCATCATCATATCCTCCAGAAATATCAACTCCACCATGATCAACTCCTCCAGAAACATTACTACGACCTCCTTCAACATTTTTAGGTCCTCCTCCAACATTGGCACCTATGATCCCTAAAACTGAATGCTCAACATAAATGTGAGCCTGACATTTGTTATTAACTACATACTCAACAATATTATCAGTGTCATTATCATCTATAATCCTAATGTATTTGTCCTCCTCACTAATATGCCACCATAACCTATACTTAAGATGATCATCGTATCCTAAGTCTCTCAAAATACCAATTGCTTCAAAGTAGCTCCACATATCCTTATCAATCCCATTAAACTGATTCTCTTTCCCTCCTTTGTAATACAAAAGAAAATCCCTTACAAATTCACCCCCATGATGAAAGACAACAGATACAGACATCCCTGTAAAATTTTGTTTAGATTTAGGTAGTTAATAACCCTACAAATTCGTCCCTAACAAAAACACGACACAGACAACAACAACAACATCAAAACTACAACGAAAAACACACAAACCAACAACCGAGAAAAGGAAAACACTAACCCAAGAAAAAACCCAAAACAGAGGATGAAAAAATTTGTTTACCTTCAAAACACAAAAACTCATGCCGTTTAAAATGCTTCTTCTACCGTCCTATACCTTCGATCACCGTCGCAAGCCAAAATGGTAACGTCTCGCCGTCGTCCTTGCCTTTGATCAGCGCCGAAACGCTTCTTCTCCCCGCCGGAATAGTGTTTCTAAAGTTGCTGAAATGAAACCCTAAAACACAGGGACGAATATGAAAAGGCAAAAATTTTTTGCAAGAAAAAGGGGGGAAAACTTCTGTCACCATGGTCTACTGCCATCTCAGCAACTAATGTCATATCAGCAACTGACACGTAAGCGTCTGTTAGCCAGCTATGCTTTTTTAGACGGAATCAGACGGCATGGACCAAATCCAAAAAATAAACAAGTTACAAGGGTTGTTTTGCAACAAAAAAACTTACAGGGACGAAAACCAAAAACACGCTAACTTACAGACTTTTACATATTTAAGCCTTTTTACAAACATGTTGAAAACATTATAAGAAACTTTCTTATAAAAAATTAGATTCTTTTAACATGTAATGAATTAAATATGAATTTGTCTAAACGCAAAAATTTCAAGATGAAATTAATGAAAATTTAGACCTAAAAATCAAATTTTGAGCTAATTTTTTGCTGCGGAACTTTGTAAAATGTTTTAAATAAGTATGTAAAAAATCATTCAAAAATTTAAAAGTTGAAACATAATTAAACAAATTTTATATTTACAAGGACTAAAGGTATGTGATAAAAAAAATTATAGGGACCATAACATGTCACTTTTTTTTTATAAAGACCAAAAACAAAATTAACTATATTTATAGGGACCAAAAACTTATTTAACCTTAATCACACTATTTTTTTTATGCAGTAGTCGTAATGCAATTTAATTAACAATAAAATATTAAATGGGAAATTTTGTATACAACACTAACATGGTACAATCACTCAAATATGCGTCACCACTGTAATCATTAATCAAGGATCAAACAAATAGAGTGTAAGGGTAACCCCTTCATCCAAGTTTGCTGATTACTCAACACGTTGATAATCTCCTTCTTGCCTTGATAAAAACTTTCTCACAACTGTACGTCAAAAGTGCAATGATGAATTTGATGATTTTTCATGATTCTAGAGGGTGCCCTCAAACAAACCCCAACAAAATGAAGGAATAAAATCATGAGAGACTTGAAATGAAATTTAAAGCAAGTAGATTACAATTACAATCCACCTAGATACTAAGAACAATATCTACATCAAGTAATTACGGATAATGACATCTAAAAAAAGAGAGAAAAAAAAAGAGAGATTTTCAGTAAAGTGATCAATCTTCACTTTTTGAAAGAAAATAATTAAGAATCTCAAGCAATTGAATTATGAACAAATTAGGCCTCAATAGATGACTAGGGGTTTACAAAAATAAACCTCAAAATTGCACAATTAAATTCAAAATGAAATACACACCAATTCTCTCTCATTAATAAGTTACTTTAAGCAATAATCACTTACTTGTTTACGAGATAATCAATTGCAATATTTGTAAAATTATAACCTATATATCGTTGAATAGTTTAGGGAAAAAAACAATACATCAACATATTGAATGTGTTATATCCTCATTTGACTCAACTTAGCCCTTGGAAGAGGTTTTCGCAACACATGGATCGAGTCAAACTCCGTTGTTGTGTACACTATTCATTATGGTTGCTCTTCAAGCAATCCTTTTTGCCTTCTTGTTCGCTACAATGTCCACATTTTTTAGAGAGACCAATTAAGTAGTAGAAAAATTCATCAAGTTCAATTTTAATGTTTCTTCCGATGTTGCCAGTTTTCTAAATATTCATTCATTAACTTTTGTTGTCGTGATAAAAGATGCAACTACACTATGTACATGTTTGGTATCATGTGGGTTGGACAACTTGATTTTTCAAACTAACCGCAATACCAAACACGTACTATGTTTCATAGAAGTATTTTTTAGATAAACAAAATAGCAATAGTCATTATAAATTTATAAATAAACGTATGAATGTGTTGATGTTCGAACTCCGATTACGATATTTGACAAAGAATTTGTTTCACTAAAAATCTAGCCCAAGTTCTCTTAAACGATAGTATTTTCAATTTTGTATTGTCTAAAGTTTACCCCTTCATAAAAAACACAATAGAAAATGAAAATATATTATATGTGATTGACCATCTACAATACAGTTTAATCTACAATTCTCTCAATTCAACTCTATAGTATTTTGTTAACTCATAGGTTTTTTTTTATCATATTGTACACCACATTAACATAAAATTATTGTCAAATAATTTATTGACGAGAATCACACATTTTAATTTATCGTTCAATTTTTTATCACATGTAATTACAAGACATAAAAAACTTTTTTTATACCACACCAACAAAAAGAACATAAAATCCATTCACCGAAATGATTAAAATCGAATTAACCAATTGACTTAACAGATAAACATAATATACAATTTGACAGAAACAGATACGTTTTTACAAGGTAAGAAAAACGTGTGCTAAATAAGAAAAGTAAACGCAGTATGTGATTACAAAACTCAATAGTAATTCATATCATTATCATATCATATGAGAAATAATAAAATGAAATTCTAAAAAACGAAAACGGAAGGAAGAGAAAAGAAAATGCGTCTTTTTTTCTCCACACAAAAACGACCATAATTCTTTGCTGGCACAATCGTTCCCATTGTTATCACAAAATCACAACAGATTCATTTCTGTTTTTCCCATTTTACCCCTCTTCACAATATCCTCTTGTGCTGTTTCATGTGGCGGTGTTGGTAAATATCTCTCTCTCTTACATGCACTCACATATAGATATATATCTATATATATATAAGATCTCTCTCTCTCTCTTCTCTGTGAGAGTTCAACAAAACCTCTTTCTTCTTCTTCCATTTTCTTCTACTTTCCTTCAACAACCTTCAGCTATGGCGGGATTCGGTGGGGGCCACTGTTTCCCGTATCCACTCTTCGCTGTTATCATTGTTCTTGCTATTGTTCACGCGATTCTTGCTTCCATTGCTTCTATTCAGGTTATTTTTTCAGCATTTTCGTTTTTTTTTTTATCAATTTAGGTTTTGATTGTTAGGATAATGATGGATAGATAGATAAGGAATTTGAGATAAGAAAATGTGTTGAATTTTACTGAATGAATGAATGAATTGGGATTGTTTGAACTGCATTTTGTGATTTTTTTATTGTTTTGTGGTGATTGTGAAATCCAATTAGGTTATGTTTATGTGATGTTACTTGAATGGCCTAAAGAGTTTGATAAACTATACAATTGAAACTATTTTTTTAGTAAAATGTAATTTTTAACAAATATTTGATTGAAGACTTATATAAACCCTATGGGAAGAGTATGTTATGTTGAATTAATAGTGGTTTGTGTTGGTATGGTGAAATTGTGAAGTTAGGTTTGCTTTTTAGGGTTAATTAACTCAATCTTGATTTCACTTATCTACTTGAACTTGATTATGATTCAGTTTAAGAATGAAGTGTTTGGGATGGTATTTCATTAACATTGACTTCGAGAAGCTGAGATTTGAGCTCTTTTTTTCGCTGTAGTGTAGTGCGAGTTCTTATTGTACTCATTGTTGGTTTTTTGTTTTTGGGTACCGCAGTTGCTGAGGATTCACTTGAGAAGTTTACAGCTTGGTTGGACTCGCCAAAAAGTAAGCTCATTTTCCGAGCTACTATGTTTCAGATTGCTACTATGACTTGATCTTTTGTGAATGGATGAACTTGTTTAGTTTTTAAATGATAGTAATAAGTGATAAGTGAAATGTGACTGGCCACTATTTGCTGATCGATGCTGTAGTCTCACACTGCATATAGTTGTGCTGTTGGAATTATGTCTTCACTATACCGATTATCAAAATATGAGAGCCTTTCCAACTCAACATTCATTTTGAATTCAGGATATAAATAAATGGT